>JASMMZ010000002.1:32362604-32563796 GCA_038502455.1 Anisogramma anomala | reverse complement strand
CACCGCCATGACGTACCTCTCCGCGCGGCGCCAGCACCTCGCCCTGCTCGACGGCGAGGCCCACCACCAGCACCACCAGCACCACGCACCCGCATCCGCCGCCGCCACCCTCGGCAAGAACGCCTGGCTGGCCGCCAACTGGCAGCTCGAGGCCGAGCTGCGCGCCGTCGAGCGCGAGCTCGCCGCCACGCGCCGCGAGATCGACGTCCTGACCGTGCGGCGCCAGCGCGTGCAGGGCGGCGCCAGCGGCGCGAGCAGTGCCAGCAGCGCCGCCGACGGCGCCGCCGCCGAGATGCGCGCGCTCGACGACGGCTGGCGCCGCGGCGTCGGCCGCGTGCTCGAGGCCGAGGTCGCGGCCGAGGGCGTGCGGCGGAGCGTGGTCGAGGAGCAGCGCCGGCGGGCGCAGGGGGCATGAACGGGGGACCCCACCGACCGCCCGCCCGCCCGCGCGCCCGCCCGTGCGCGGCTGGTCGGGGACCGGGATCGTGCGGCTGTTTTGCTGGCTGGGCTGTTGGCTGCTGCTGCTGGCTGCTGAGGGGAGTACCTGCCGCACAGGTTGGAAGAAGCGGTGTTCGGGCTGTGTGGGAGCTCACCAAAGCCTCGGACGGCCTTCTGGGGCCAGGGCGGACTGCTTCTTTCTTTGCAAGAGCATGATGGGTCTGGTCTGCCGAGGGCATGCATGCATGGGGCGAGCTTCGGCGGGATAGAGGAGCGCTTTCGCATAGAGTGTGCCCTGGCTGAACCGCAGCTCCGTGGAAATGAGTCGCCCAAATCTATGACATGCCACCCCTCGCCATAAGGCGGAAAAAAGGCCACGAGCAGGATAATGGAGATGGTATTGCGTTAATACAGTCCCAAGTGCGACCGTCGAAAGTCAGGTTAGCTGGGTACGTTTGCGAAGCGATGACGTACGGTACAGATTGAATACGCTTTCGCCGCTCAAAGAGCGCGAAAAACAAGAACTGTGATGATGAGTTTCCGCTTTCAACCTCCGAGTAAACTAAGGGAAGCTTCAAGGATGCCATTGCGAGATCATACCATGGGACGAAACACCGTCCACTTCAGGTTCGGACAAGTGCAGTAAAGGGTATTGTGAAATTGCTAGGTCTTGTTCAGTATAGGTATCGAAAAGCATGTCTGTCTCCACACAACCACTCAGCGAAGGAAAAGGTAGTTGATGATGCCTGTCAACGCCATGTCCACGTCCATCCCAAACCCGTTTCCCTATGGATTGAATCCCTCTCGACCGATCAAGAAATCACTTGAACCGCTCGCCTCTTAAGCCGACAGAGGATCCACATCCTCCACCCCAGACTTGACGTCCTCGTACTTGGTCCTTCTCAGTATGCTCTCCACCGGCCCCAACAAACGCTGAAACGAGTTCTTGCCCAGCCTCGCAACCTTGACCTCCGTTGATGTGATGATCGTGGCTGCTCGAGGGGCATCGTTGAGCAGCGCCAACTCGCCAAAGAAGTCGCCCTTTCTGTAGTGCTTCAGGTTGATGCGCTCTTTGTGCATACCCTCTTTGTACGCATCGCACTCGCCGTCCTCGAGAATGTAGAATTCGTAGCCTGGCTCACCCTCCTTGATAATGATGGTGCCTGGCGGGTACTTTCGTGTCTCGAGGGCATCGGCGATCTTGGATCGCTCGTAGTTCGTGAGGGTCTTCAGCAGGGGTACCTCCTCGAGGAAGGTCTCGTACATGCGGCGGCGCTGGAAGGTCGACTCCATCAAGATGCGGCGGAAGGTAACTCGATCCAAGGCCCACAAAACGCACTTGTCGTCGGCGGAGACAACAGTGGCTGCGCGAGGTGCGTTGTACATCAGGGCGAGCTCTCCGAAAGATCCACCAGCCTCAATAGTGCCAACCTGGGTGCCCATGCCGTCCGCGCCGGGTGTGATATGCCCGGCCTTATTGACATAGACGTGGAACCGACCCTTCTCAACAACATAAAAGTAGTCACCAGCATCACCTTGGGTGATGACCTACGCCACTAGTCAGCAACGCGCCCAAACGTTGTCATCACTCCATGAAAGCAACATACTTTGATGCCCTTGGCTGGGATTGGCTTCTCCTGCATCGCACTCAGAACTTGGTTCTTCTGTTCATCGTCCATGTGGCTAAACAAAAAGTTCTCCGAGATCGAGCTTGTGAGCCTCTCCTGCTGTTCGTTTGACTTGGGGAACACAGGCGGCTGCCAGTTATCATTGTTGTCAGCACCAGGCTTGAGAGTCTCGGCGGAGACTGAAGTTCGTCGACCAAAGTTGTACTGGGCAGGGAAGTTCTCGGTGTTGGCCGGGCTGCGCAGGCCGGTTGGAGGATCATTGCCGCCATCGTGACCAAATGGGCTACTGAAGTGAGCACCATCCGACTTGATGTTGAACGAGCCCTTGGTAGGGGATGTTATCATATCATTCTCCTCCTCTTCAGCGACGTTCTGCATCCTTATGGGGTCGCTGGTGCCAAAGGGGTTGCCGAAGGGGCTCTTGAAGCTGCTGGAAGACATGACGTGCGGTCGGTTTGTGCCCAATTTCTGACGTTTATTGGGTGCGCCTTCGGCCAGCAATCTGATTCGCTCGGAGGCTAGTCGTGTGGCAAAGTAGTCCGCGCAAAACTGGAGGATGTCTTGTGGTCTGGAACGGAGAACCTGACTGTTGAGATCCTGTATCTCTTTTGTGTAAGCGACAGGCAGAGCCATGGTGATTGTCTGGATCATAGTGACGGTAGATGGGGTGCTAGGTGACAGTGAAGCAAGTCAAGCAAGCAAGCAAAGTAGTTGGAAGCAAAGTCGGGATGCTGCAGTAAGAAGTGAACTTTGTCCGGTGCAACGAAGAAGAGGGAATAAGCTATACGCAGAAGATGGCGAGCAAGCGAGCGCAGGCTTGTTAAGTACCTTGGGGAGTCCTCAAGGATAGACCAGAAAGTTCTCTTCTGTGACAAGACTGCTTTGATGTCAGCATTGGCCAAGGTTCCTGATGGGTCCGAGCAGGTCAAGGGGCAAACGCCAGGGCATGTGCTGGGATGGACGGAGGAGCATAAGGAAATTGAGACATTTCCAACGATGAGCAGGGGAGGCGCGGCGCATTGATCAAAGAAATCAACAGTCCACAATCAAAGAAGCTGAAGGCGCCGCAGCAGCCAGAGACGATGTGTTATGCCCCTCTGGCACACAGCGGGCGCCCAAGCGTACTTTGAGCACAAGGTGCTGGGCAAGCTGTGGCGATGGCGCCAGGGGAGGTCAAGCCAGGCGAGGCCAGGGTAGTTGTCCGTTCAGGAGTACCTTGTGACAGGTAGGATGGACGCGCAGTGAAGGGGGCCGGCAGCAATCGAATGGGATGCGAGACAGGACTTACTGGAGAATATGGTTTGATAAACGGGAGGGTTCAGAGCAAGGAACCGCTGGATTTAATAGGGAAGTGGAGGAGGATCGCGTGTCGCGCACGAGCGTATGGAGGCCTGCGGTGGACCGGGGACGAGGCAATCAACCAAAAATAGTAAAGTAAATCAGGCCAATATCGGAGACACCGTGCGGTCACCGGGGGTCGAGACGTGGACACCGAAGGATAAATGACAAGGGCCGCTAAGTGCCTCGAGTGTCGAAGAAAGAGCCGGGGATTTCAGAAAAGAAGAGGGACAGATGGAAGTTGGGGCCGGACCTGTGAGTTGGTAACAGTGGGAGAGAAGTGCAACAAGGGAGAAGAAGAAATAGGTGAAGTCAAGTGGGCACAGGCCGGCACGGGAGCTAACAAGCTAGTATCCTTGGGAAACGGGAAGCTTGTCTTGCCTTGCTTTGGCAGACGTTGCTGTTCCCGGCGATGGCGATGGCCCAAGACGTTGAGTGGAGGCAGGCTGGAGTTGCCGATCGAGCGCGATAGCTGTGCTTGCTACGGGACTGCTACTGTAACCGCTATGCTCAGCTCACCAGCTCATCAGCTCATCGGCTCAGCTCGCTCTCTGTGCGCACAGCGAGGTGGGTCTACAGCGCGCGTGCTGTGAAGTGTGGAGGGTCATGGACAGGGTCAAGCAAGACTGGGAATGGGATTCAAAGAGATCCGACGGCCAGGGCCTGGGTCCGTCGGGTCGAGCTGAGGCGAGAATCGATAGTGTAAGACCGGCAGCAAGAGCAGCAGCAGCAGGTGATGAGCGTCAATGTTAATGGTGTTGGGGCCAGCGAAAGGAAAGGAGCTATGACCACGGACCCTAGCAGAAACCTTGCAATCCATGGATCTGCCTGTCGCTCTTTCCGGGCGCCCGGTAGTGCAGCATCAGGGCACGCCTTCGCCCATGTACTGGTTCACGTCACCACGGCGGAGAGGAACCTGATTGGGAGGGCCGGGCTGCTAGACAGCAACAAGCAGAGCCTGTCAGCCGGGACCCTGGGCTTGTCAGTTCGTGCGGCGCGGAGGCCGCTTCGTGCCCACCGCGGCAGGGTGGGCCCGGCCATCGAACGTCAAAGGCTTCTAGAAAGCCTGCACATGGCTCACAGCGCCTTGTGATTCCATTCCGGCGATGATCCTCTTTGGAAGAAGCTTCTTTGGCGCTTCTGTTGCAGCACCATCTCCAGTCTTTCTGTTTCCGTCGCATACGTCGGCTGACTACGACAGCGAAACTGGCCCCGTCCAAATTGCGCTCTCAATAATATCCGAAGTCACTTCGAGTTCATAGAACTGCATTGGCACGCCGGCTACCGAGGTTCAAGAAAACCATAAACCATGTCGCCCCCTTTTCGACTTGTTCGTTTCCATGGCCATTCGCAGTGGTGATCATTGTGAGGAAGGGCATTGTTCGACCAGCATGAAATATTGACCCGACAGGCCTGGCTTCAAGTGAGTCCTTTGTGTCTGTTCGCGAGGGTACGAACACGCAATCCGACAATGGCAGGCTGGTTGCCGTACGCGGCATAAACGGCATAAATCGTAGGAAAGGGGTTGGCTGATGATCCTGTTGATATCGCTGCCGCAGACTTGACACGTGTGACTTGACAAGACATTGATTGTGAGACTCGGCCAGTCCGCCAGTCCCTTCATCGGATAACAGTAGTTCCATCGCACATACTGACTCAGATCGGCTCGCACATACTAAGTAGTAAGATTGGCTCAACAGCGGAGACAGTTGTGCTGCCCAGAACTAGAACTATCCTCAACAAATTGGGTTTGCAGAACAAGACTCTTGTTGCTGTGCTTGTGTTTCTGTGTTCATAGACTCCCGCAGTCATCATTGATCCGGTCAAAGCCACAACCAACTGCACGATCCAGATCTAGCTTGCACTTTGTGCAGATGTTTGGTACACTGTTATTTTGCTTTCGGCAACGCATTTTGAGTTTTTGAGCTGCTGGAAGCTTCAGTCCAGAAAACCAGTTTGGATGTATGATTCCCGTCGAAGGGTCGCTCAGTTGCTCTTCAATTCATCGCATGTGTCTTTTGATATTGTGCGACTGGCTGGATATCAATTATGCCACCAGGAGCGTCGGCAGGGCTTGATCATGGTCTTGTCATCATTGCAGGTCGATGTTTGTTGGTGTCATTATTCTCCAGTTGGAAAAAGGCCATCTTATGTAAGCCTCCTCCGTCCGCCCCCCAAACGCTGGGCATTCCAAACTGCGTAATTGTTACCAGACACAGCCAAGCACAGCATCTAGACTAACAGGCTTGAAACCACATGCCGGCTGCCGGCATCCATTGAGCCTCACGCCTGGAATTAGTCGGTAGGAGAGCATCCTCCCACAGACAACCTACCTACCTATAAGCATCTACCTACCAACCTCCACCGGGCTGGACCGCCACACGCTCTGTCATCAGCCTTGCGAGTGGGTTTCTCCGTGTCCCTGCGCTCGCTTGGACCAACTCCAATTCACCACCGCCCGGCCCTTCCGTTCGTCATCACGGAGACGAGTCCTCCCCTCCCCGCCCTTGACCGCCGACGACAACGACGACGACAACAACGACGACGACGACACTACACAACACGACCCATCCATCATGGCCGAATCATCAAGGGTCGACTCCATCGCTTCGCAGGAATCAGGCAACAAGTCAAACGAGAAAAAGAAGAGCCGCAGACCAGCCAGTGAGTTGGGACCCCGCGCATTTGGCTGGACGGGATGCCTTTGCGTCGCGAGATGCGCCGGTTGTTCCGGAAAGACGGCGCGTTGTCTGCTGCAGGATGCTGATGGTCGCGCCCTCACATAGATACCGCATTCCGGCAGCAGCGGCTGAAGGCATGGCAGTAAGGAGCATTTGCGGCGGTGGATATTCCCTTGCTGTCGAGCGCTGACACCCAGCCGACAGACCCATCCTCACGCCAAAGACCGTGCTCCCCCTCTTCTTCTCGATCGGCATCATCTTCGCGCCCATAGGAGGCCTGCTTCTTTACGCCAGCGCCCAGGTACACTCCCCCATGCCGTTTGCCGCATCCGCACCCGCACCCGCACCCGCACCCGCACACGGCTGCGGCTAACGGATCACCAGGTCCAAGAGCTCCGAATCGACTACACACATTGCGTGTCCGAGGCGCCTAATAGCACCACCCAGTTTGACACGGTGCCCGGGAACTACGTTTTCTCACAGTTCAAGAACAAGACGAGCCATTTGGTACAATGGCGCCAGGAGCCCATCGACGTCACCTTTGGCTCAAAGACCAACACGACGCAGAATTGCGTGCTGCAGTTCGAGATTCCTGAAGACATGGGCCCACCAGTCCTATTCTACTACCAGCTCACCAACTTCTTCCAAAACCACCGTCGCTATGTCAGTAGCTTTGACGCCGACCAGCTGGTCGCCAAGGCTGGCTACGGTCCTACCGTGAAATCCGACTGTGACCCGCTGAGGACTGACAGCAGTGGGAAGCCATACTATCCCTGCGGGTTGATTGCGAACTCTGTCTTCAACGACACGTTCTCGAATCTGACCTCTGTCGGGACCAACAATGGTGACTACACGATGACCGACAAGGGCATTGCGTGGGACTCGGACAAGACCCTATATAAGAAGACAAGCCTCTCCCCATCAGAAATTGCGGTGCCGCCCAACTGGGCTGTGAGGTACCCAGATGGCTACACGGATGACAACCCTCCGCCAGATATCTCCCAAGACGAGCACTTCATGGTCTGGATGCGTACGGCAGCGCTGCCAACCTTTAGCAAGCTTTATATGCGCAACGACGCGGACAAGTTGATCAAGGGCACGTACCAGTTGAACATTACTGATTGTGAGTACATACAGACATGAACATACTTTAAGCAGTCCACTGACCAGGCATTCCAGGGTTTCCTGCCGCCGTCTACAAGGGTACAAAGTCCATCGTCATCAGCACCCGCACAGTAATGGGTGGCCGCAACCCGTTCTTGGGCATTGCATACGTCGCTGTGGGGGGAATATGTATCCTTCTTGGCGTCATGTTCACGGTTACGCACCTGCTGAGGCCAAGGCAAGCCTCGCACCCGGAGTCCACCGCGAACGGCAACACGTGCACTAACATCTCGTACAGAAAACTCGGAGATCACACCTACCTCTCATGGAATAACGCGCCGGCGGGCAAGGGGCCACCGACAGCCGTGGCATCGGGGCGTGACCTCGGACCCCAAGGCCAGGCCTAGGGGGCCCGAGGCCGCGGGACCAGGTTGACGACTGACAGCGGTCAGTCACTGCTCCACCTATCCTCCATTGTTCTGAGCCCCACGGCCTCGAGCACAGATGACTCGGCGGCCCTGGGTCGGGAGGTCAGCGTTAGGGATTTCGTCCTGCGCCCGGAGAGAGCAGTGGCTGGGCCGAGTAACCGGAGAGCGGAGGTGTAGTGGGACCTCTTCATGTTGTCTATGAATGCTTGCATTTCTTTCGATGCTCATGGCTGCTTTCAACGGGGCGGGTAACGGCTTACCGGGGCTTGTGCTATTTACATACTCCATTTCTCTGTTTGGTCTTCCCCTACATTGATGCGGAGCGCACATGACCTATAGCGCTTGCGGATGGTTGCTGCGAGGCTTGGTCGCAACACGTCCTCGATGGCTGTGGTCTGCAGGCTGTGCTCTTTGCTCCCAATGGACCGGATTTCAACATGGCGTGCAGTGATAGCAGTTAGGCGTTCAGGCGTCTTGTGATTACAAGGAACTACATTCTCATGATGACCCCGTAACCTGCATGCATTTTTTTATATAAGTTCGACGCTAGTACGACACAACTCTTTTTTTTTTTTTTTGCCCCACCTAGATGGGTGTCTGCACGTCTCGTCTCGTCGCGTCTCGTCGCGTCTCCAGTTTCCATCGTCACGCTTCCGAAGAGGGGTTGGGTCGAGGCAGACATGATAGCCACACAGCGGACCGCCCCAAGGCGAAAAAAACACCAGCCAACAAACGGCCCCGCGGGATCGCCAATGCTTCCCCAAAGAATACAGAAACCGGCTCTCGCCCGGCTGGCTGGGACCGGCGGAGGTAATTTGATAAGAACAGATGTTGGCACAAGTAAAAATGGATTTGACGCAGGTGGGTCCATTGATAAGGCATGTTCCTATAGGTAAGTGGGTCCAGTAGGCGACCTGTAAGGCTACCCCTATGAAATGTTCCACCTTTTTACTTTATATATGCGTATATAACCACTACTTTACCTTTCTACAAATGGAAATAATTAAGTCTACTTTTCATATCGAGAACAGGTATTGGTATAGGTAAATATGGTTACAGTATATGTTTTTTTTGAATTTGGTACATTTGTATATTATAATTAGTCATATTCCCATATGATAATAAAGTTTAGTGGTGTCTATAAAACGGTTTATATAGGCACCAGTATTGAAATCTCCACTTTTTCAAAATTTATAATTCAAAATCTATTCAATCCTATTGTAACAAATTTATATTATATATAAAAAACTGTACTTTAATTTAATTTAATTTTAACAAAAATATTATTTTTGTATTCCCACAATTATCTATTACCACAAATTATCATTTATTAACTAATTTTTTCACATCATTTATAACTACTTTACTATTTAATTCAAGCAATTTAACAAGTTAAATTCCTCTATTAACATTAAAACGTCTTTTAACACAGGTAATTCTTTTTGGTATATATTGATATATCGATAGCAGGTCGTTTATAGAGCTATTCTTATTTCTGCTGGACCACCCTCGTTAATTTTTCTAATCCTTTACTATAATCAAGGTTTATATAAGTTTGTTTTTAAGGTTTATTATTGGGGCTTATATCGATTTACTACTATAGTTTATATGTATTTTGTTTGTAAGCTTCTATTATTAAAATGTAGTTGATTCGAATCTCTAGTCGAAATAATTGGTATTACATTGAAAGTGGTGGAGTGTTTCTTTTATAAAACTTTGGAAAACCGTTAGCTGGTTTATATACTATTTTATATAGGTAACGGCTTAGCTGTAATGATCACACTAAATACCCGTGAGTATATAGAAGGTGTCAGGGTTTATGTTATCAAGAAGGTAGCAGAGGTGCTGAGTGAACAATATCGCAACCGTGCAAGTAATGATCAAAAGCCGTGAGGCTATTCAGAATATACTGAGACTGAATACTTAGATTGACAACTGAAGAGCTATGAAGGAAATACTATCTATGTGGTGATGACCGTGTCCTTATATATCTGTGCCTTCATACTATCTTCAGTACTGGATCCCTTGGATCAGTGCTGAGCCTGCTGATCCTGGATCACTTGGATCAGTACTGATCCCACTGATCCTAATCACGTGATTGGCTTCGTCATTTCCGCTAACAAAGGAGAGGTGTTCACCGCCTGATGTGTTGGACTTCAGATTCTAAGTGGCTCAGCTGCACACTGGCTTGCTTCCTGACCCGCCATCATGCTTGGGTCGTTACATTAGCCTATACCTTATAATAAATTGGGTACTGTCGGTAGGCCTTTATTATTGCAATGTAATCAATTCGAATCGTGGTCGAAGCAACTGGTATGTTGCATTGAAAATGGTGATGTGTTACTTGTAGTTTTGTTAGACCGCTAGCCGGTCTGCATACGAATTTGTATGGCCAATTGCTTAGCCCTTAACTTGAAGTGAACACCTACTGCACTGAGCTTTCAGTAAATACAGTAAATCCCACAAACTACAATCAATTAAATATAAGTATAGTTAACTTAACTATACTGCAATTGACTGCTATTCCAATAGGTACTGTATTCGCAACTTACATTTAATAGCTATTACCTGCTATCCTAATACTAAGAACTTTTTATTTATGTGTATACTTATTAGTGTATTTACTTACAAATCGAAGGTAATAAAGGAAGTTTCTCCTATCAATAACTGGTATTATTCCACCAATCATAGTTTGTTTTACACCCAAATTATACACAAATTAAAGGCATCCAACCCATAATTTTGATATTAACTTCTTTTATTTCTGTACGGAAATCCTTTGCTATAAACATTAAAAAACTATATGCAACTTAATTTATAATCTTTACTAATAGTTTTAAATATAATTGTAATTTAATATCATAAGCTGATACCTAGGCTAATGGTTACCAGAGATCTAGCCTAGCGGATGCTATGCTCCTACAGTGCTTTAAAGCCGTTTAGAAGCCACAAAAAAGTATGTCTACAACTATTATATAATCGGGTTACACCCTTTTCTGTAGCTTCGTAGCAGTTCCTTAGTAGGGGTTCTCTTATTCTTTTTTATCGAATATTATAAATAGTATGCAACCACTTTAAGCCGCAGTTTTAACTTAGTCCCTCTATATATAATCCTTGATTTTCCTTTCCAACGGTATTATAACTACTTGTAAATAGCTATAGCTTAAGATTATATCCTCCGATCCTTCGAACTTGAACCTCTAAACTTTGGAATACTTCTTTAACGTACATATAAGGAAGTAGCTTTAAAACATATTAATGATTTAATACAATTGTTTAACTATTTAATACGAATATATTACTGAAGCTCTACGTGTAAAATTCGTTAAACTGGATTAAGTCGTTTACAAATACGCCTTAAACTTCAAATAACTTAATATTAACGTATTTAATATTTTAAAAAACATATTTTGATAATTCAAAGTTATTGTAACGCCTACGTTCTCGAATTTACATCCCCTTTAAAAATGTCCCACTATATTACCTAAAAATAACGTAATTGTCACGCTGTTTTCCACCAAAAACCGTGTCGATTTACCCGACAACGACGATAACTAAGATTCCTCTAACTTCGATTACGATGCTAGTGCCTTGTTTAATATAATTAAGTGTTAACGACCCAAACATAAACTCTTTAATTAACCGGTCAATTCTTTGGCATTAAATGAATTTTTTCGGTATAAAAGATTACGATATTACGTAAATAATATAAGAATAGAAAGTTTATCGGTATTAAAAGGATTATTTTTACGCTATTCTTTTAATAATTAAAGGAATTTTCGAAGACCGTTATGAAAAACTATTATGCCTGCAGTGGTGACAGCGGTATTAGTAACTACAGTACCTTTATAGTAATGTTTCGTATTTATTAATATAACTTAAACGCGGCTAAAATCGTTATCGCTCGGCTTATAAGTATCAAGTAAGGAGCCTTTAAACAATTTTACGTTTTTCTAACGTTTAAAAGGTATTATTTGTAGTGGCCGGCAACATAGCTTGGAAATCCGCCGCTAAATTTGCCATCCTAGAAAAGAGGTATTAACGACATATTGGCTAATACGATATTTCATTTAAATATTCCTGCGAATTATAATAAGGAGGTCGCACGCGTTTAATTTATTAATGGGCGATTTTGTTACCTTTGTATTCGATATGGTATCGCCAGTTATATTGACGTTTCTAGTATTGGAGGTATCGTTTATAACGGGTGCAGTAGAAATGATGTGCTCACCCGTAATAATGAGGAGGATGTTGTTATAACTAATGTAAGCGCTTTTTGAACCGTTTCCAAGCGGCGTATTGCCTATAAGAACTACTCGGAATTCTCCTGTCATAAAAACCTTAACTTATATCTATAGTACGGCGAAAATAATTATTATATCCGTACCTGTTTATTGGATCCTGCGTAACGCCCGAGAAGCTCTAGTACTAAGGTTAACAAAAGTATTAACCTTATGTTTTTCGACGATTTTATTACTTTTGAAAGGTAAAAGCGTAACTTTTGTATGTAGTCGCATATAAGAGTTGAGGGAGGGGGGGGCTTAATTTGACGCAATAAGTCGCCCCCAACTTTTCAAAAACTCCCTAATAATAATAAATTTATTAATGATTGAGTAGATAAAACTTGTTACTATCATAACGTTATAAGTAAATAACTTACTAGTTAATTAAAGTTTTCGTGCATTCTTATTCCACTCTTAAAACTTGGTAAAGCTATACTTTATGCACTCGGATTCGCTTTACAATTTATTTCTTTTATAAACATTTCAAATTTTAATCTCGATAAATATTGGTATCGAATTTAAACTTATATTATTCTTCGTTTTTAATACAACGTTATTTTAAGTAAACTCTAAATAAAAGAAAAAAAGTCATTTACTTTTTTTTAGAATATACGCTGATTTTAGGATAAGCGAGTTATGATTGTGTAAAAGAACGAGGATTCGCGTTAGTATAAGAAGAATTTAAAGGAGTTAGTGTTGTTACTTTTTATATTATACTCCGAAAGGCCCGGAGGAACTAATTCGCTATTATATGGCTTGCCATTATCTTACTCAAAGACATTAATAAAACGCTCACTTCGAAGCTATTCGTTTTTGTTAACGATAAACTCTCTAATTACTTTAAGGAGTTCGCCCTTTTATTCGATAAAGCTCTGAAAAACAAGTTATTTTCTCATTTTTTAGAAGCTAATTATAAAATCATTCTGTAAAATAATAGTTAGGGCTAGCTTTTAAAAGTCCCATGGAGACTATTATACGGTATATCGCAAGAGGAGTTTTCTATATTAAAGAAGATATTGACTTAGTTGTTTAACCAATGTTATATTTGCGTGAATACTGTCTTAGCAGATGCTCTCATACTTTTCGTTTAAAAACCCGAGGGTAACCTACTTTTTTGTGTCGATTACCTTCAATTTAATCTTTTTAAGAAGGTAAATCGTTATCATTTTACCCTAATTAAGGCAATGTTGACGAATATTTCTCGAACTTAATGGTTCATTAAAATAGATATTAAAATCGTTTTTTACCAGCTTTTTATTCAGGAGGGTAATAAATGGAAAACCCTGTCTGTATACGTTTTGAACTTTTCAAATAGCCAATTACTCCTTTCGGCCTTTTTAGTATGTCAATTAATTTTTAATAATATATTTGTTGAATTAGCAGTCAAATGCAGTATAGATAAGTTAACCTTACTTGCAGTAAAATTGATTGTACGTACTGCAAATTGACTGTAATTTATGGGATTTGAATACACTATACTGCAAGTATAGTATAGTAGGTGTCCACTTGAAAGTGGGGTATAGCTCAAAGCGTTTAGCCATATAAATTAGTATGTAGACCGGCTAGCAGTCTGCCAAACTTAGAGCTTACAACTTAGACTTTCAACCAACATCAATACAGTGCCAGTTACTTCGATCATAGTGATTCGAATCGACTACGTTGTAACGATAAAGGCCTACTAATATTGATTAGTGCTTATTAGGGTAATTACAGATTAGCTAAGTGAAAAAAGAAGCTGCTTTTCTATTTTTTCGCTTGGTTTAGATAAGGTAAAGGAAATATTTTTGCGAATAGCCCCTAGAAGCTATGTTATTCTTCGCGAGAGCAAGTAAGAAAGACCTTTAAATTGTGTCAGTTCCTTCGGAAATTTTAAAAGTAAACAATGGTATCACTATTAAAAATATTAAGAAATCGTTATTAATTCTTTTTAAAGGTGTTAAGATCAATCGCCTAAAAGTCTTGAAGATTATCAAGCTGGCAAGTTAGCAAACAGCTAAGTTAATACTATTAGAGCTATTACTATTACGGGTACTAATATTATAAAATTCAAATCGTAAAAACGAATAAGTTTTATAACCTTTAATTTATATTTACTTTAACGGTAAATTTATGACTTATCACTTTTTATTACTACTTTTCCTCTTATAACTTTAAATTTTTGTTACGATAGCTTCAAAATACTCCAATATCGATACCGTTAATAACTCCGACCTAAAAAAAATAATTAAAAACCTCGGCGTTGTTCTTAAAGAGTACTATAACAAAGACTTTTAATTTACGAACTTCGAAGAAAACTTAACCCTTAAATACCTTATGAATGTAATTAAGCGTTATATCCTCAACATAATTATTATTAAAAACATTTAAAAATTTTGGATATTCGATAATTTTGGAAAATAATTTATAAATGAAACTGGATAAATGGGTAAAAATAAAAGAAAAAGCTAAATTGTATAATCGAGATATTAAATTTTTCGCAAAAAAGAGGGAAAAAGTAATTTAGTATATATCCTCTATAAATATATTATAAATAAAGACCTCTGATAAATTGAAATTGAAAGTAAATATATTGTTAACGAAGATATCTCACAACGCCCTAATAAATATTTGTAAAATCTTGCCTAGAATTAAATGAGTTTTTGAACTTCTTTCACTTCAAATTGAAGGTTTAATACACTCGGCCATAAAGAATTGATTAAACTTTGTACTGTAAGCCCTTAAATATATTAATTAAATAAATAGAAACCTTGACCTACCCCTTTATACGAAAAGGATTATTACTAAATCCCACAAAACGAAAACCCCCAAATCTCTTTTCTCTAATCTCTTTAATAAGTCTAGTTTTAATATCCAAATTAAGAAAAGACTAACTTTACGCGCGAGTTTATTATAGGTATATGTTGGTAGAGCTTTAGACGTTGCAATATTGTTGATTCGATTGGTTGAAGTAACAGTAATACTGCAATAGTCAGATGGTAGATGTATTGTTTTAGGTTTGGCAGACCGCTAGTCGATTTTCACAGTAATTTTTATGGTTAATTGCTTAGCCCGTGCCCTAGAGTGATGTGCAGTGTACTGCACTCGATTTACACCCAATGCGGCAAGTCTTCGCAAAGCAATACCCTTAACTTGCAGTACAGTCAACTTTACTGTAAGTAAAGTTGACCTATTATACTGCATTTAGTACTATTTTAACATTGGCGGCTTTTTAGTTTATGCGTGGACGCCAGTGTGGTTAACCAATCTTTTCCGGTTAGCTTTAAACAGCGACCTTATGCCCCCTATTAATTCTAATTGACTTTTATACTGAATCGTACCAAATTGCATGCAAATTAACTCTATTTGACCTTAGTCTCTTCGTTGCCTTAAGGTTCGAGTTATCAACTCCTATAAAAAGTTCTTCTGTTACAATCCTATATAAATCTCTACTTTAACCGTACTACTTAAATAGATCAGCATTATCAATCCTCTAGCAATCTTTTAGTTTGTCAGCACATCCTTATCCACCGTCATGTGATTTGGACTTTCTGGACGGCTTATCAACGTAGCCCTCGATGCGTATAGTTAGCCTGTTGCTATCCACAAATATTTCTAGTGCCTTATTTAGCGCTGCCTTCGTTATAGTATTTGTGGGATTATTTTTGGCATTAATTTATCGGGACTTTTCAATCTACCTTCTTTCGTAGGCTTTACGGAATGCCATTACGTTGATTATTAGGCGTTTCTTACTAGTGATTCCGAGCTTTAAAAAGCATAAAAAAGTGATTTTGAGTCCATACAAATTACTACTAGAATAGAAGGAATTTTTAGTTGCTTGGTAATAATGTTAAGGGTTTCCTACGGTATTATACCCACGTTAAAGCCCGCTATTATATCGTAGACCTCCGAAGCTAATACGTTATGTGTAGTCCTTTTACACTTAACGGAGGCTTGGTGTATTAAGTTACCGATAATACTAAACTGGTCTTCCCACCTATCATCGTTAACGAAGGTTATTAGGAATTCAATTTATAAAGATAAATAGGTGTTATTTGTAAAGAACCCCTCTGTTAAAATCATCAGCTTAGCCTTTAAAAGATCAATTAGAACCATATTAATTCCGCGGTCTAGGTTTTGTATTTGCTACTTAAACCTCCTATTTAACCGGTTAAAGTCCTTATCCGTTAGCTTTTATACTTATGCCGCGATAAATAGGTAGTAAAAGGCTTCCGGTTAACATATTGTAACAATATAACTACCTCGAGTACGTTATTCCAAGTACCGTTAAGCCCTAGCCTCATTAGTTTTATCAATTATAGCCAAAACAGCGCCCTAGCCTTTTTAGCGAAAGTCAAAGCTGGTATCAATATCAAGTATACGGATTAACGATTTATTAAAGTTAAATTGGTTGTTTTTCGCCAACTTTTCTATTGGCTTGTAATTCCAAAACTTAAAGTATTTAATCGCTTTCTATTTTAGTATTACAAAGCTAGCCTATCGGACGAAAAGGGTATCGTTAATTTATATACCTAACATGCCGAAATCCTTCTTTTACGTTACCAGTAAATACAGATTGTATATAAAAGACTTTATCGCTAGCCTGGATTTTAAGTACGACTAATAGGTTAAAAACCAATAGACTCTTACTTTAGCCAATAAGTATAGTGGCTTAATATATCGCATTATCGTGTCTAAAGGGTAAATTATATAGAGTTTTCTTAGAAATTTTAACAATACAATCCGCTATAAATCCGTTGCTAATTATATATAGGCTTACGTTATATTACGGCTATTAAACGTAAACTTGCCTTTAGTTTTAACTAGTAAAATTATTATTAAAGCCACTGTTAAACGTCAACTTATATTTTCAATCGTTGGCGATTGTGTAAAGATTTAGGTTTTACCCTTATTACCGTATCTTTAAACGATTAGACATAATTTTTCGTACAGTCGCCCCATAGTTTTGCCTTTAACCTTATAAATAGTCCTTAACTTCAAGATCGTAAAGTTTAGGTTTTGGAGATTAAAATTGGTTTTCAATACGAATTATATAACCCCTCGAATTAATAAGCTGTTAATCTCAACTTTATTACTTTCCTTAAAAGGTTTGCCCAAAGTCTTAATAATTCCTTACGTTTGAAGCTTCAACATTAAGTCTTCGTTATCTTTTTATTTCTTGTTTACCTAAATATTATCATACATACGGCTTGGTGTATATTCCTCATTTTTAACGTTCTTTTTCTTTGAAGGTCGTCTGCGCTAGCAATGTTTCATCGACTTATCAATAACGGGTAAAAATGTTGGTATTAGTTCAATCGTTTAGATGAAGGGTTTTTATCGTTAATAACCCTAATATAAGGTTTGACTTAGGTAATTCAGAAGAATATATGATCGTTAGCAATTTTAACAACTACTTCAGAGTTCGCGATACTTAATATTTTATACGAATCTTTTCATTTACCCGGCTTCCATTATACCAGGACTTTACTTTATAATGGCAAAGAAAATACGTCGATTGTTATAAGGCCGTTTTTGGTATTAAAGGCCTTATTAATTTAGAAGTGGGCTGATTATTTTCGAAGCTTCCTTAAAAATTTATTATAGACCGTAACATATTTTTATGTACTTGCCGAGGGCGGAGATTTACTCGTTAGGTGTAGATACGCTTTAAGAACTAATAATGTTAATACTAAGCCGTCAAAGCTTATAATGTCGTTTAGGTTTTTACTGCTATTTGTAAAAGTACCTCCAGATCCAGAAAGCTTTTAATCTCTAACGTAAAAATATTATACATTTGACGAAGTAAAGTATGTGCCTTTTCGACCTTTTTAATAGTTCAATAGGCTTTTACAGATACCTGTTTACACTAAATACCTATTATTTTGACATTTTCCTAAAACTTCGTTGCCGTAAAGTTGGTGCCGGTATCGTAAACGACGACGTTGAGTAGGTCAAGGTACGTGTTAATTTAAAATATCCTTAATGTTTCCCACCTACCTTTTACCGAAAAATACTTCAAAAACTTAGCTTCGTAAAAAGAGGTTACAAAGTTAAAAATATAAAAAACAGGCTTATTATTCAAGTAAAATATATTAATGAAAATTTTGTAGTTAAAATCCTTATCGTCTTTTAATGTAAATTTAAATATCCAGAGGGATTGGATATACATTCAATAATAATAGTAAAGTCTTTTAATAAATTTTAGGGTAAAATATTCCATATTTTGATACCCCGCGGACTTTAGGAATTTGTATAGCTCGTGAATGGCTAGGTAATTAAAACGCCGATATAGTTAACGTATCTTTGGCTTTGTGAAATTTAACACTATTACTTCCCAACCTTAAAGATAAAACTATAAATACACTTATTTAATAGAGAGTAGAAACCTTTAGCTATTTTTTACTAATTCGTCTACGTTAACGTCGATGTTAACACTGTGAGTTTTTATATCCTATAAGTAAAGTAAAAAATAGGCAAGGAACTTGAAAATATAAAGCGTAATTACTCTTACAATAGTTTAAATTGCCGTTATCCCTAATAAAGATAATTATTCGCCTAGTTTAAAGCTAAATTTTACTTTGCCAATATCGTAATTATTAATCTTAATAGCAGTAGTGTTTTCCCTTCGTAGTACTACATATTACGAATAGCCTTTTATTTAGTGCCTTTTTGCCCTTATATTTAGCATAATACCTTTAAACATTTATTCCGCGTAATGATTCCAAATATTAAAGGTATACAATGGGTTAAAGGCTTGGTCAAAGTAAAAATAATGGTTTTTACCACCGAAATAATATAGGAAAACGTAGTCGGCTAGTTACTAAGCCGTATTGAGAATAGTATTTTCATACTATTTAATCTATTTAAAGGTGTTAGCGGTGTTAATTAACTCGTCGCCTTTAAAGTTTGCGATTTGATTTAAGTAATTTTATTTAAAACAATAGGGTATAGTTGTAATATACCGGTTTTTTATTTTTACGTACAGCAAAAGGGTACCGAGTTAACCAGTAACCAAACTTATTCAAAATCCAATATCTTTTACTACTATTACAACTATAATACTAGTGGTTAACGGGTTCGCCTAAAGCTTAACTTTATTGACGTCAACGTGATTGTTACCTCTAATTTAAAACCGAAGTCGATAGGCCAAACCTTAAACGTTATAGACGCCTGTACTTACGGTCGACGTAATTGACTACCGTAAAGTTTTCTTTATCCATATTAAAAAAGTTGTTAGCTTAGAAGTATATACTAAAAGAATTTGGTGTACGCGTTATTATGGTGGCAAACGAGGAACGCAACTGGTTAAAAAAGCCTTCGCATATGGCATTTGGGCGTTATAATGCGTATTTGAACTCGTTAACGGCCGTACTTACTGCCCGTACCTACTCGCAAAATGTAACTTCGTCAATGTAAACTTTCCCTATTACTTTTTAGTATAATATCAACTTGTTAAACATTTAATTAAACACGTCTATTAATGTTTTCTCTCTTTTCTTCTTCGTTATTATTATAGTTTACCGCGTTATAACCTATTTTGTATAATATTACGCGAGGTGGATTTTGTATTCGAAGTGGCTTTTTATGCTATTGTAAATTTAGCGAAACGTGGTAACTTGAGTAAGAAAGGTTTGATCTTAGTCTCTAGCGTGATTTATAAGGATTTAGTGGAATAATAAGTAAAAACTTAAAGGTGTAACCTCTATTCATTTGCAGATATTTTAAAAAGGCATTATCATAAAGTTGAGAAGATTGTAACGCTTCCCATTATACTTCTCTACATCGTTTCAAATTTTAGCGAAGTCCGTAAGCAACTTACAATTAATACTAACTATTTTAACAAGTTTTGGAAAAAGGTCGTCATAGTTATCCTAGCTTTAAATAGTATCTTTGGCAATTTGGGCCTTAAAATTTCCAAGGCACGGTATTAAGGGTAATAGGTACTTAAAGGTTTTGGGAGGCTTAACGATCCTATTTAATTGATTGGTGTAGAGCGCCAACGTCAATACCTCTGACCGTGTTAGTGGCCGCTTCTTTACATGCTCTATCGCCGCTAAGAGCGTATTCCGCGTTATTATGTAAAGGTACCGAGATGCCAAGTAGGTTAACAGGTTCCTTATAGTTAATGTGTAAAGAGGCTTAACTTAGTTAAGGGTAAAAAGGAGGTCCCCTAACACGTATATGTGGGCGTTAAAATCCCTCAACGTTTTTCTCTTTTCCTTAAGGGGTCTTAAGAATCAGGGTTTTGGGGGTAGTCTTTTTACTAAACCAATTCGAAAAACGTTTTCGCCAATCCTATCGAGACTTTTTTTAGTAATGTAAATACCACAACGTATAACCTTATTTTTTAGTCTGGCCTTAAATAAATGCTGGATTTTCTTTTACATGTGAAGAGTCTAGTCGTTGAAAAACTTGCGAAAGTCTTGGAAAATGCGGGCTTCGCAGCTGTAATCGTTACCGAAATCCGTTTCGATAATATACTGGCTAACGTAGTTGGTTAGATAGGCTTTAGTCAAGGTTTCGTTAATATTCGTAATACAGAGTTGTTGGTCATAGTAGTGAGTGAAGATTATCCCGAAGGCTTCAACTTTCCTTAAGTGTTCTTAACTCGGAAACATCTTGACGGTTTGGCTTCTGGAGGACGTGTAGGGCGCATAAGGACGATGGACTTGGTGATATTGAGCGTAGGGACTTGGAGTTTTGGCGTAAAGTTGCGTGTAAACTTAGCGACTTGGTAACTAGGTGTGAGGTTGCACGATGTAGATTTCTTGGCGTAACTTGGTGCTTTCATTTAAAGCAGCGAACTTAACGATTGAATTAGTATAGGGGAAGTGAAAAGAGTGAAGTAAAGGTAAAGGTTTGATGTAAATAGTAAGGTCAGAGGTTGTTTTTGGTAGTGGAGGTCGAAGGTTGTTTGTTATTTTGGCGTAAGGACTTAGTTGTTTTTCTGTAGTAGTAGAACTCGCAATAGTATGAACTTAGCCGTTTTCTAACTTACCATCCTTTAAGACTTCTGATAGTTAATCTTAACGTCTTCAAAAAATGTCAATGAAGATTTTTTTAGTGTTTTAGATAGCGATACCGTTGTTACCTCTAAGCTGCCGTGAAAACCGACGCAATCTAAAAGTCTTCTCTACTAACTACCGTAAAAACAAATGCTACAGTAAAGGCCTTTCGCAAAAATCTTCCCTCTACCTTAGTCTTTTACAAAGCATAACCGGAAAGTAGCTTCTTTCTTTACTTAGCTAATCTGTGCTTAATCCAATAAGCACTAATTAGTCTTGGTAAGGCTTTGGAAGTTATAACGTTGTCGATTCGATTGATCGAAGTAAAAGTAGTATTGCAGTAGTCAGATAGTAGATGTATTGTTCTAGGTTTGGCAGACTGCTAGCTGGTCTGCAAAGTAATTTGTATGGTCAATTGCTTGGCCCGTGCCCTAGAATGAAGTGCAGCGTACTGCACTCGACTTACACCCAATGCGGTAAGTCTCTACAAAACAATACACTCAACTTGCAATATAGTCAACTTTACTGTAGATAAAGTTGACCTACTGCACTGCATGTAGTACTATTCCAACGGTATAACTATTAAATTTTTCTCTTTAAAATTGGTTCCAGGTATTATTCTTCCCATTAATACCAGACCTAATATTAATAAGAGGATTTAAACGGTTTTTACAACTAGTATATTACCTTTCCCTCAACGTATTTTTATAGTAATACGGATTACGTAACAGTTACTAAATTCGTTAAAATATGGTGAGTGAAGAAGAAATATAACGGTAAGTTATATAACCTCCTCGATGTCAAGTTACACCCGTTTCTTTTCATATTTACCGTTAAATAAAAATTGAATTACCAGGTTTTTACTCGTTATTTCCCAGTATCCTTACCGGTTAAACCGAGGATTATTACCTCTAGTACCTAGCGAATTACTCCTTTTTTAGCGAAATTTATGATAACTTAAAGGGTTATTTTGAATACGACATTGATTTTACCTAATAATATACCGATAAAAACATTATTAAATGGTCCTATATATTAAATTACAAAAAAATATCGAAAAGTAAAATAAACCTTTTTTATTCAATACTTAATAAGCTAATATTTTGCCAATAAGTAATAGGAGTCTTGAAAGCTCGTGAAAATAACCTACGCTAGTAGGTTAGATAAGCTGTTACGGGTTATAAGGAGTTCGAATACGCTTTATAATACTTAGATATCACTTGCAAAGTTTTTTTTTTAAATTAGTTGCGTTCTTCGTTAACGACAGTAATAACTCGAGTCTTCGGTTTAATTAATATATACCTTTAAGCCCGTAAATTCAGTAACGACGAAAAAAAAACTTCTTACACGTATTACATTAACCGTAAATATAAAAGGCTTGAACCTGAAAAAAAAACTACGAAAAAAAGTTATTTCTCTTTATTAAGGTTAATAATTAACTAAACAAATCCGTTTAAAATACCAAATGATATTGGATTTACAGTAAATAAAGCCATTAATTTATGTACTATATTATTACTAAACGTAAAAACACATAAATAAGGTATTATATATGGTTTCCTTTTACTTTTAATAAATATTATTTTAATACTGTTTTAGTCCCTTAACATATTAAGGTTAAAGAAAATGAAAATAAATCTAGAGCTATCGCTTAATATAAAGATGCTAATATTGACCTAAAATAGTATAATAACTCGCTGATTATGCTTTCCTATACCGCTTAATGGGTAAAGACCCTTATCGCCAATATAACGATAAAGACTTTGACTTTATATACCTTTTTACCATTTAAACCCACTACATGAAGTATGTATTTTAGGGTATTATACTGGATACGGGGATAACACTGTACTTAATAAGAGGCTATTTCTAATACGATGCGTTACAAAAGGATACTAATACCATTACGAAATTCGACTATACAGATACTAATAAAGTTAAAGTCGGCTTCACCCCTGACAAAGAGTTATTTTTACCAATATTAACAATAATTGAAATTATTATTAATGTTGGTAGGTCCTTAGATCGTTACAACGTTATCGATTCGATTGGTCGAAGTAACAGTAGTATTGCATTGGTCAAGTGGTAGATGTCTTGTTCTAGGTTTGGCAGACTGTTAGCCGGTTTGCAATATAATTTATATGACCAATTGCTTAGCACATACCTTAAGGTGATGTGTACCGTATTGCACTCGATTTACACCCAATATAATAAGTACATACAAATAATACACTCAAATTGCAGTTAGTATAGTTAACTTTACTTACAGTTAAGTTGACCTACTATACTATACGTAGTACTATTCCAACACTGGCGGCTTTTTAGTTTGTGCGTGTATGTTAGTATAGTTGACTAATCTTTTCCAGTTAGCGTTAAATAGCGATCTAATCAACTTGTTAACCCCCTGTTAATTCCAATTAACTTCCATACCGAATTATATCCAATTGCATGCAAATTAACCCCGTTTGACATTACTTGTCCTATAGCCCCTAAGTCCAAGTTTATTAACTCCTATTAAAAGTTCGTCCGCCATAGGTTTTTGTAAACCTTTACTTTAGTTATACTAATTAAATAGGTTTATATCGTTAATTGTCTGGTAGTTTTTTAGTTTTCCAGAATATTCCTGGTCATCGGCACGTAAATTTAGCTTGCCAGGCGGTCTATTCACGTAGCCCTCGATGCGTATAGTTAGTTTGTTGTTATTTATAAACTTTTCCAAGGCCTTGTTCGGCGCTGATTTCGTTATCACGTTATCAGAATTATCTTTGTCATTAATTTATAAGAATGTCTTAATCCTACTCTCTTCATATGTTTTACAGAGTACCATTACGTCGATTATTAGACGTTTTTCACTAGTGATTCCGAGTTTCGAAAGGTACTCGAATAGGCTCCTCGATTTGGTACAAATTACTATCGAGATATGAGAAATTTTTAATTGCCTGGTAATAAAGTTAAAGGTTTTCCACAATACTATACTTACGTTAAAACCTGCTATTATTCCATAAACCTCTGAGGCCAACACGTTTTATATAATCCTTTTACAATTAACAAAGGTCTATTAAATAAGGCTACCAATAATATTAAATTAGTCTTCCTGCTTATCTTTGTTAACGAGGTTTATTAGGAAGTTAATTTGTAAAAATTAGTTAGTATTATCTATAAAGAACCTATTCTTAAAGATTATTAACTTAGTTTTCAATAAGTCAATTAAGACTATATTAATCCTGTGGTCTAGGTTTCATATTTGTTATTTGAACATTTTATTTAACTGGTTAAAGTATTTATCTGCCGGATCCTATATTTATGCTACGATAGAGAGATCGTAAAGGGCTTTTAGTTGGCATAAAGTGGTAATATAACTGCCGAGGGAACGTTGTTTCAAGTATCGTTAGACCTTAACTATGTCAATCTTGTTAATTATAGCCAAAATAATACACTGGTTTTTTTAAAGAACGTTAAGGCTAGCATTAATACCAAGTATACAGATTGACGATTTATTAAAGTTAAGTTAATAGCTTTCCATCAACGTCATAATCAGCTTATATTTCCAGAACTTATAGCCCTTAATCGCTTGCTATTTTCATATTTAAAAGTCAGCCGTTTTAATGAAAAGGATATTGTTAGTTTGTATGCCTATTACGCTGAAGTCCTTTTCCTACGTTACCAATAAGAACGAGTTGTATATTAAAGATTTATCGCTAGCTATAATTGAAAGTAGAATTGATAAGTTAGAAACTAATGAAAACCTACTTTAACCAATCCGTATAATAGCTCAATACATCGTATTATCGTCTTTAAAAGGTAAATAAAACGTAGGTTTTATAGTAACTTTAGTAATACCATCCTTTATAAATCCGGTACTAATTACGTATAGACTTGCGTTATATTACGGCTATTCAGCGTAAACCTACCATTAGTTTTAGCTAGTCAACTTGTTTTAAAACGACCCTTAAATGTCAGATAAATTTTTAAATCGTTAACGATTGCGTAAAGATGTAGTCTTTGCATTTATCGCCATATCCTTAAATGATTAAACGTAACTTTTAGTACGACCGCCCAGTAGTCTTACATTTAACCTCGTAGATAATTTTCGACTTCAAAATCGTAACGTTTAGGTTTCTAAGGTTAAAAACAGTTTTCGATACGAATTATATAACCCCTTGAGTTAATAAGTTGTTGATTTAGATCTTATTGCGTTTTTTAAAGGGTTTACCAAAGGTTTTAATAATCCCTTATACCTGGAGCTTTAATACTAAGTCCTCGTTGTCCCTTTTTTTATATTTACCTAAGCAATATTGTAAATACGGCCCGGTGTATATTCGTCTTTTTTGACGTTCTTCTTTTTTGGGGATCGTTCGCTTTGGAGGAGTTTTATTAGGTGATCAATAACGGGTAAAGAAGGTTCGTATTAGCTCGTTCGCTAAAATTGAGGGTATTTATCATTAATAGCCTTAATATAAGGCTGGACCTAAGTAATTAGAAAAGATAAAAGACCGTTAGCAATTTTAATAATTACTTCAGAGTTCGCGATACTTAAAGTTTTATATGAGCCCCTCTATTTGCCCGTCTCCTGCTATACGAGGACTTTACTTTACAATGGCAAAGTAAATATGTCGATTATTATAGGTCTGTTCCTGATGTTAAGGATATTATTAACTTGGAAGCATGCCGATTCCTTTCGCAATTCCCTTAAAGTTTTACCGTAAACCGAAATACGTTTTTAAATACTTGCTGAAGATGGATATGCACTCGTTAGACGTAGGTACGTTTGAAAAACCAGTAGCGTTAACACTAGGCCATCAGGGCTTATAGTATCTTTTAAACCTTTGACCACTATTTAAAGGTATGTTTTCTAATCCATAAAGCTTTTAATTTCTAATATAAAGATATTATACATTCGTCGAAATAGTATATATACCTTTTTAACCTTTCTAATACTTCAATAGGCTTTTATAAGTACATATTTATACTAAATACCCATTATTTTAATTTCTTTCCAAAACCGCACCGCCGCAAAATTGGTGCCGTAATCGTAAACGACAACGTTATGTAAGTCTAGGTACGTGTTAGTTTACAGCATTTTCAGCGTTTCCTATGTATCTTTTACCAAAAGGGACTTTGAAAACTAAGCTCCATAAAAAAAGGTTGTAAAATCAACGATGTAAAGAATAAGCTTGTTATTCAAGTGAAATATATTGATAAAAATATTGTAATTAAAGTCATCATAGTTTTTTTAGTATAAACTTAAATTTCGGGGGGGCTTCAGTATACGTTTGGCAGTGGTAATAAAGTCTTTCGATAGCTTTTAAGGTAAAATATTTCACATTTTCATACCTTGGAAACTTTAACACTTGATATAGCCTGTTAACGGCTGGGTAGTTAAAGCGTCAGTGTAGTTAACGTATTTCCGGCTCCATTAGGTTTAATACTACTACTTTAAGACCTTGAAAATAAAATTATGAATACCTCCACTTAAAGGCAAAAGGAAACTTTTAGCTGTTTTTAACCAGTTCGTTTGCATTAAAGTTGATATTAACGCTGTGGGTTTTTATGTTTTTTAAACAAAGAAAAAAAGGGGTAGGGCGTTTAAGGATGTGGGACGTAATTACTTCTACAACAGTTTAAACTACTGTAATCCCCAGTAACGATAGTTTCTCGCCTGGTTTAAAGCCAACTTTTTCTTTGCAAATATAGTAACGATTAATCTCAGTAACTATAGTAGTTTCCTTCCACAATACTACATATTGTGAATAGCCTTTTGTTAAGTACCTTATTGCCTTTATGTTTGGCATAATACTTTAAAACGTATGTTCCACTTAAATATCATGAAACTTAAAGATATATAAGGGGTTAATGTCTTAATTAAGGAAAATTTAAGGGTCTTTAATACCTAAATGGTATAAAAAGGCGTTATTAGCTAATTATTAGGCTGCGTTAGGAGTAACAACTTTATACTATTTGATTCATTCAGGAGTATTATCGCCGTTAATTGGCTCGTTGCCCTCAAAGTTTACGATTCAATCCAATTAATTCTATTTAAAAGTAATAGGATAATAGATGTAATATATTATCTTTTTATTATTTCGCCCGTGAGGGGGTGCCAAATTAACCAATAACTAGACTTACCATAGATTTAATATCTTTTGCTACTATTATGATAATAATTCTTACGATTAATAGTTACGCCTAAATCTTAGCCCTATTTCTGTTAACGTGGCTGCTGCCTTTAGTCTATGATTAATAGGTTTAACCTTAGGTATTAAGGGCACCTATATCTGTACCTACGGTCTATGTAATTAATTACCGCAAGGTTTTCCTTATTTGCGTTAGGAAAGCTTCCAACTTAAGGGTACATACCAAATGAGTTTGGTGTACATATTATTACAGAGGTAAACAAGGAACAAAACTAGCTAAAAAAGCCTTCGCAGGTAGTATCTAATCGTTGTAGGGTGTATTTAAATTCGTTAACACCCATAACAGCTGCTCGTACCTGCTCGCGAAGTGTGGCTTCACTAACATAGGCTTCCCCTATTACTTATTAGTATAATATTAGCTTGTTAAGCATTTAATTAAGAATATCTATTAGTGTTTCCTCCTTTTTCTTCTTTATTATTATCGTAGTATACCGTGTAATAGCCCAATTTGTATAGTATTGAGCAATGTAAAAGTCGAATTTGATGAAGCTTTTTATGAT
Organism: Anisogramma anomala; assembly: GCA_038502455.1. Classification (NCBI taxonomy): domain Eukaryota; kingdom Fungi; phylum Ascomycota; class Sordariomycetes; order Diaporthales; family Gnomoniaceae; genus Anisogramma; species Anisogramma anomala. Next base: position 32,536,218 of record JASMMZ010000002.1, on the reverse strand, counting down.
ATAGTAAATCTCACGAAACGTAGTGGCTCGAGTTAAAAAGGTTAGATAATGATCTTTAGAGGACCTTATAAGAATTTCGGGAAATAATAAGTAAAACCCTAAAAGAGGAACCTCTATCTATTTAAAGATATTCAAAAAGGGTATTATTTTCGTATCGAAGAAGCTGTAAGGCTTTCCGTCGTACTTTTCTATATCTTTTTAAATCTTAGCGAAGTCCGTAAAAATCTTATAGTAAATATTAACTATTTAACAGATTTTGGGGGTAGGTTGCGATGATTATCACAGTTTTTCTTAGTCTTTACTAGTAATTTAAGTCTTGGAACTTCCGAGGCACGGTATTAAGGGTAATTGTCAGTCGCTTAACCCAAGAGGTAAAGTCTTATGGTAGGACTTATAGTGAGCTTTCGCATGTAAGCAAACCTACTGTGGAAAGGTTTTTAAGGAGATTATCGATTAAAGTGCTATGAGGCTATATATACTTTAAGGTTTTATAAAGTTTAATGATCCTACTTAATTAACTATTAGAGGGTACTAACGTTAATACCATTTACTATATTAACGGCTATTGCTTCGAGCGATTTGGTTTTACTAAAGGTATATTCCACGTTATTATATTAAGATGCTTAACTACCAATCAGATTAACAGGTTCCTTATTGCTAACGCGTAAAAAGTCTTAACTTAGTTAAGGGTAAAGGGTTGGTTTTCTTAAACGCGTGTGGAAGCGTTAAAGTTTTTTAATATCTTTTCCCTTAAGTTATGGATGTTAAAAGTATTTTTTAAGGTGGGCTAATTCTAAAAGGGTTTCTGCCAGCCTAATAAAGCTTTCTTTTAATACGTATATCTCTTGGCGCTTAAGTTTAGCTTTTAGTTTAGATTTGACGGTCTTTTAAGTTGCTTTTCACACATCAATAGTTTAGTTGTCGAAAAACTCGCGATAATTGCAAAAAGTACGGTTAGGGTTTTCACCGCCGTTATATTCCAAATTAAAGTAGCCGATGAAGTTGGTTAGATGATTTTCGGTTCAGTTTTAATCGTTGTCGAATCCCTAAAGGTCGTGGTTATAATTCTTAGCGAAAAGGTAACCGAGGGTTTTAATTAGTTTTTTTATTAGCGTAGTCGATGATAGCTTTAAAGTTCGCGTTAAAGTTAGTTATATTTACTTTGTGGCTCGTATAGGACGTATAGGATGCGTAAGGCGAGGGACTTGGTGATATTGGGCGTAGGAACTTAGTGTTTTAGCGTAAAGTCGCGTGGAAACTTGACAACTTGGCGTTGGGTTGCGTGACGTAGCTTATTTGGAGCGACTTGGCGGTTCTTGATGTTTTCGCTTAGGGAAGCGATTTTAATGATGAAGTTGGCATAAGGGAAGTGAAAAAATAATAAAGTAAGGATAAAGGTTTGATATAAAGAATAAGTTCCAAAGTTGTTTATTAGTGGTAAAGGTTGTTTAATAAAAGGATTTAGTCGGTTTTCTTATAGTAGTAACACCCATAATAGTAATGACCTAGCCGTTTACGAACTTGCCAAACTTTAAAACTTTTAATAGTTAATTTCAACGTCTTGAAAAAGGATTTGTAAAGATTTCTTAGTGTTTTCGCTAGCGATACTGTCGCTACATGTAAGTTTCCGTAAAAACCAACGTAACCTAAAAGTTTTCCCCATTTACTGCCGTGAAAACCGATGCAAAAGTAAAGGCCTTTCGCAAAAATATTTCCTCTATAAGCCAGAAAATATGGTTTTAAATAACGGTAAAAGGCTTTAATAATATCATTAGTCTTGACAAATATACAACAACTGTATTGGTATTTAATGCTTACCTATATATAATAATTAAGTTGTTATCATTATTAAATACCTTGAACCGTGTTGTAATATATAGTGAAACTTTAAAGAAAGTAAAAAATAAACCAGCATGCTATGAGGTTAATTTCATATTCAATACTAGAAACGGACGATTAATGATAAAAGTATTATCTATCTTTTTTAAACTAAAGTCTTTATTTAATGTAAACCAGGTAAGTAGAATAAGTCGTATAAAACTTTTAATATTACTAATTTAAACATAGTAGTTACAATTATTAATTATTTTATGAATTTTCGAATTTCATTGGTTCAATTGTATAAATGACCATTTAAGTTCAAGAAAAAAATTCACGTTAATAATATTGGAGTAAGGCGAATCAAATAATATAATTATTTTACACCAATTGTTAATAATCTAATAAAATGTTAACGGCGTTAAAAACAACCTAAAAATAGTATATATATTGAAGAAAAAAACGGTGATAGAGACTAAAAGCCCTATAATATATATATACTAGCAAGGGTATTTGAAAAGAAAAATATCAATAAACAATTTACTTTTATAATACGTATTGAAAGCATTATTAACACATTAGTATATTCTTTTAAAAAAAGAGATCAAATGGAAATTAAAAGCTTTTTTTTATAAAGAGTTATATAATTTTTGCTATTAACATAATTTAAAAGTTAAAACGTTTTAAGTTTTAAGTAGAGAATAGTATAGGAAATTAAAAGCAAAACTACATACCGGCCATACAAAAAGTTACGATTAATCGTTTCAAAATAAGATAATAAAGGTAAAATTCAATCTTTATTTAATAGCTTATAATCCAGAAAATAAGCTAATGTTTAATTATCGTAATTATTACCTGTTTAACTATTAATATAAAAGGTTAGTTTACAATTGATAGCCGAGAAATTACGTACGCATATATGTAATCTGCTACCGATTTACAGCGGATTATATTGTTAAAGTTATCGAAAAATCTATGGGATAAGATTTCGGCTGATACGGTGATACATTATATTAATTCACTATACGAATTATTCGAAGTAAGCGTATATTAGTTTTTAACGTATTATACTTACGTTAAAAATACGTTTGACATTAAGACTTCAACGTTTAACCCATGCCTATTAATCATAAAGGGTAAATACTTTGAAATCATTAATATGTAAATTGACAATACCTTTTTCCCGGAGAAATTGGATTTCTAACGGCGAAATGGCGTACTATTAAAAACGTAGGTATTTTAAAATATAAGTTATTAGAAACGTCAACTAAAGGTATATAATTCAATTTTGATAATTAAATAATTTATATTTATGGTATTAAATCTAAAACGGCACTTTTATTAGCCTACGTTAAGAAGAATATCTTATAAGCCCAACGATTATCGATGAAGCCGACATGGTAAAATTACAAAAATACCTAAAATAAAGGGTCTGTACAGCTTATATTATTATATTATATTGACTGAAAACATAGTACGACTTGTCTATCCTGGTATAAGTATAAGATCCATAAAAAAACTTAAATAAATTAAATAAAATGTAAGTCTCAAGCCTATAATAATCACGTGAACATAAAGTCTTCAAAAGAGTAATTGTTAGATTAGTAGTTGTAGTATAAAGTAAAATAATGATTAGTTAAGAAGAAGCATCCAGAGGTGTACGCCATAGGTAAAGGCTTATAAGCCCTCCCCCCAGAGCGTATTCTTTTAGAATACTTTTTTTAAACCGATCCACATATTGCCGTCAGTTTGGAATTATCATTTTAGATCGATCCATATATAATGCACTTTACGTATTATAATAGTATAGCCTTCATCGTAACACGTTACCGTGCACCTTGCAGGAGTATACCCTGTAATACAATGCACTACTATTTAGCCTATGTTTACTATTTATAAGGGTATATAATAATATCCACACAGGTAATCCTTTATTTTTTCCTCATATACTTTGTACCTACAGCCTAATAGTAATAGTGTTGTTTATAGTATTAATTACAATCGGTTTGAATCAATAGTTCTTGTAGTGAAAATGTTGTTGCCGTATTAATCGCAAAAGGTCCAAATTAGCAAGTTAGGTTAGGATCAGCAAAGTCTAGCCAAAGTAGTAATTGTAATTCGGGTTTAGTTCATATGGTTAAATAGAGGTAACATAGTTAATAATAACGTTTTTTGTTGTTTTTAATAGGGGTAATTACGTAGGATTGATTACGTAATCATGTGATATGTTAATATAGAAGATGTATCGTTATCATTTCAGGTAAAATTTCTTTTTCATCTTTTTCTCCAAAAGCGCGTAGTCCTAGTTAATGCAAGTCTCTATACCAATACAACTTTTGGTCTATTCAATTAAACCAAGCCGTTTTAATGTATAGGTCATTTGACTTACACATATACTAAACTATTTCCCAAATAAATTCCGCGTAAAAACAGGATTGTAAGACGCCGTTTGGCGCGAAAACATCGGCGCGTCGCCGCCACCGTAGCCGCCGCAACCGCCGCCTCTAACACCACTACCACTAATAACAACAGCCCGCCGTCGTCGGGTATAATCTCTTCCATTACCGTTACGCCGTCCGACCCCGCTACCCCGCTCGCCGCTACACCGCCAAGTCCCATCGCTGTTACACCGCCTAGCTCCGCCGCCCCTATGCTGTCTAACCCAACCGCCGACTTCGCTTCGTCTTTCTCCATTACCGCCATACCGACCTCTTCCCCCTCCTCCTCTTCCTCCTTCTTCCCTAGCTCGGGGGGAAAATGTGGGGTTTTTAAAGTTATAAATTTTACACTTTCTCTACAGGTAAAACCCCCATTACCCGTAAAAGCCCCTTTATGCTGTAAACGCAACCTGGTGAAATTACGCCAAGATATATATATATTAAACCCTCCATTTGTAAGTTTTTTTTTTTTTTTTTTTTTTTTTTTTTTTTTTTTTTTTTTTATAAATAAAGAGTACAAGGCGGATTCTCTCCGTCGTTTCGAACTTCATATCGCTACAATACATCGTAAGGTTTCTTTTTTAACTCGCTAAATGTTAAAACAATATATCCAAGTCTATAGCACTAAGCTGCTAATAAATATTCCCTTCGTATCGTATATCGCTTCCACGGCTGCGCATAAGTTTATTAGTGATTACTATGAAAACGGGGGCTGTTTACCTTACTACCATCGTTATAAACCGATTAATAACTCGTACGCCCCCATTCCTATAATTTTAAAGCCGTAAGCCGAAGCCGTATTACGAATCCGTCGGCTTTTTAATAAAGTCTAACCGAATTTTAGAAACTTTATATAATAAAAATATATCGTTTGGGCCGATTCGAAAAACAAATTGTCGTAAATAACCAAAACAAACCGATACTAATTAATAATAAGCGTTAACCGGCGAACTAAAGATATAGTAACTGTTATCGCCGTTTAAAAATAAGGCTTACGTATATATTACGCGGGCGAATTCAACGGTGTTATCATACGTCGTTGCGAAAAGTGGAGTCCCTCCCTTACACCTTTTCCCAAAGGTATAACCAATAAGGTATAAGGTCATATCCTTGCTAACGCTGATAATATCGTTAACGGTAATAACGATAATATTAATGAAAAAGGGAAAAACGACGGGGAGTATAATAGGGACGCGATAACGTTATCCTTTCCTTTTAAAAGTAGATAAATGCTTTCGAGCCGATTCAGCGCGCCCGGCTATAATAAAATACGTTAAATAGTAATTTTATAACTTTTTATATAACAATCGTTCAAAGTAATAAACGTAATATGAAATGTAAAATAAAAAAGTTAATATACCAAAATTAACGCTATATTATAGAATCAAATTAAAAAAATCAGAAATCAGTGTAAATAATTGTATTTAATGAAGGTAAAATCCGCGATTGGTATAAATAAGCCGTTAAAATAAAGGTGAAATGTAAATCGGTGTAAATAGTATAGGACGAGTTGATCTAGTAGTTAAATAGTTTATTAAAATTATTAAACCTGTTTAGCAACATTAATAAATAGTGTATTTATCGATATAAGTGTTTTCAAGGTTTCGTTCGGCGTAATTTTAGTTATAGTATCCGTTAAATTGAATTCTTCGTTAATTAAACTTATTTCCTCGATTTTATGGTGTTTATACAACTTGAATAAAGCTATAATATCGATTATCAAACGCTTTTCATTTGTAATACCCAATTTAACCAGATATTTATAAAGCGAAAAGAAGTTAATATATACTATAGAAAGAAAGAAACGTAAATTAAGGTTCAAAATAATTATCTGGACCATTATTATTATAATAATACACAAATTCAAACCTTGAACCATATTATAAATTTCGAAAACCATGATGCTTCGCGTAATCCTTTTACATTTAGTAAAGCTTTAATAAATGATATTTCCTCGGAACGTAAAGTTATTTCGGGCCGGTATTTAGTTGTCGAAGACCAAAAAAAAAAAAACGATTTATAATCTGTAATTTCTATTATTAACGAACAAACCATAAATAAAAACAAACAACTTCTTAATACGTATATTTAATATTATAAAATAAAAATCTCGTTTTAAATTATATATTTACTATGAAATACATTTTTTAAACGTTTTATATATATCGTCCGTCGGCTTGGTTCAATATTATACGGTGATAAAAAGGTTAAATACTACCTTTAATTATATTATAAAGATAATCTAAATGCCGCATACCTATTAACATCTATATTCGTCGACTCGTTTTACGCTATTTAAAGTAACGAAGGCAACTGTCTTTAATCATCCTTTTTTTCGAAAAGTTCAAAGTGCCGTTTCAAAGGGTAATAGTGGTATGATGAAAATCGATTATATTGTTTTCTATTAAAAACGTCTTAAGTTTAACTTTTAAACCAGCTTCTATAAATTTCCTCTGGTTAAATACGGAAAACGAAGAGTTATACAACCTTAAGATATCGTCCGTTTATATACCCGTTAATATAAAGCCCATAAACCGGGCCATTAATACTAATAAATACAATTTAAAGATAAAACTAGTTATTTCGAATTATTACTTATTATATATTTAATAAATGTTATATTAATAAACACTCGTTTCAATTAAGCCGTAAAGTAGTTTTAAAACACGTAAAATCGTACTGGGTAAGTGATATTACCTAAAGTCCTTAGGTATATCGGCGTAAATTCGTTGTTTTAGCTGTTCCTTGGATTAAGTTTAAGCTTACGTTATATTTCTTTAATATATAGGTTATATAAATTGTTAATAGAGGTAACGAACGTGAAAATCAGGTGATAGCCAACCTATTATAATATACGTAACTAGGTTATAATATCCTTTTTAACTTCATTGTTATAACCCGTTATAATCAAACGGGTCTTTTCGTTAAACTTTTCGACTTTATCCTTAATTTCGTGGATAAAACGGGTTGGGAAAATCTTGTAAATTTCATAAACGGTTACGTTAAAACGTTTAAGTCGAAATACGCCTTAGTCGATAAAAGCTGAAATTTTCGTTTAGGTAAATTATACGAATAAAGTAACTGAGGTAGTAATAATACTTTCGCGGCGGAGAATTAAGCTTAATTCGTGGTTTTCTATTTCCTTTTACGTAATAGAAGAGTTTGTAATAAAGTTTTTAAGGCGTTTTTCAATTTTCGAACTAAGGGGGCGTCCTCGATGTTGAGGTTTTGGCGGGTTTTGTATTAATTGGCCGATTTTATTTAATGTAGTTGGGTTGGATTGGCGTTTTAAAGGTAAAGTTAAAGCTAAATTCGGTTTCAATTCGTCGTTTAAGGTAACATATTATAAATGGTTTTATTCGTCTTACGGTTTCGGGTCGTTTCTTTTCACTCTCCTTTTATATTCTCGTACTATTATCCAACGAAACGAACTTATTCCATTCAATAAGTTAACGACTATAATATAACATTTAAATGCGTTAATTCTCTAAAGGCTAATTTATTTCTCCTTCGTTTTTCAAATTAAAACCTCAAATTATAATGGTAAGTATAATACGCCAGTTTCACGTAAGCCGTTCCTTATAACTAACGCTCTAAACATATTATTTTTTATCTTCAACGAACGTAAAACGACCAATACATTAGCCACAATATTGGCCCTTTATACTGTAAATAATGATAAGGCAAAGTTTGTGTAGATCCTGGGATAGGTACCAAAGATAAAGAGCGTAGTGATAAGTCCACTCGGGCTAAAAGTATTATTAATAACGTTAATCGTTATTTAAAAGATAAATTTCCTAAAACGAATACCCTTTAATTTTTTTAACAATATAATATACGCTTTTTTCAATGATTTATAATATAGTTTACTCTTCTTTAATTTCTTATAGGGTTTTTACTAGGATTTATTTGCATTCGTTACCGGTTATCCGTGATTTAGTACGTTACTCAGTGAAATCAAAAGCTGTACCGATATCGTATATAATCCAGTTTAAAAGCCCGAAGTAAAATTTTAACCAATAGTTAACTAAATCGTTTTAATAATTTATAATAAAAACACTCAATGAAAACTCAGCGGCCTGAAATATTATAACCATATCGACGACGTAGAAAACCGGTTAATCATTAAAATAAATAATATTAATAATTACTTCGTAGTTAAAGTATATATCGTTTTAAAGGTGGAATTTAAATCGTTATAGGGCCCATAAGTAAAGCTAGAATTTATAACACAACTTTTCGATAACCTCGAGTACATCCTTTCCTACATTTATATAGCCTGCGACGTAAAGTAAATATAAAAGGCGTTTTGTAACTAGGTATTCGAATCGTCGGTGTAAAGCTCGTAATTTTAACTAAGTCAAGTAAATAGCCTTAATTATACGTATTTTCGGGAAGAACTATAAGTGGTCAAACTTAAGATTAAACGATACAGATACGTTATCCAAGGCGCCGATAATTTTATTAATCGTATTTCGAACCTTAATTCTGAACTTATTCATATCAATTAATTAAAAAAAAAATAAAGTTTCAAAATCTATTACTTAAAACTTAATCGGTCCGAAACGCATATTTACAACGACCGTCTCGAATAACATTACTTTATCTTTGCTAAATAAAACCTTTCGGTATTTTCTTATTCGGTTTAACCGATACTACGGAAACTTCGCCGTAAATACGTCAAATTATCGCTTTCTGGCTGTCGAGATCTCCTTTATACCAGTATCAGGTATGATACCTTGAAACCTGGTTTCATATCTGTCAGCAAAGGTAAATTACAACGTTATATTAACGTTAAGTATTTTCTTTGCGTAATCTAGGCCTATAATATATAAGAAAAAAGTATCCTATAAACCGGTAAAAATACGCTAAACGTTTTTATCATCGTAGGCTGACAGGTAGACATCGTTTTACTTAAGGTTATTTTCTCTGGATATCTCTTCGTAAAAGTATACCTTGAATCCGTTATCTATACCTTCGTATTCGGCTACGTATATTATAAAATCAACTTTTATCTGATTACTTAAATGATAGTTGGCCTAAAATTATCGTTCAATCCGAATTTTCTCGGAAACGCGATGATTTATAAACTAATAACCGACTTTGCCGTATACGATACACCGCTTTTATAAACTTATAAGGCGCCGTATATCTTTCCGTAAATATTACTTTAGTTTCGGTACGTTCTTTCTATTTCCAAACGATCGTCCCTGTCTTCTATTACCAATGTTTCCTCCTCAATACCTATACTTTAGGCGTCCGTTTTACCTTAGGTAAACCTTGAATTTCTGGTCCAAGATATAGTAAATTATCTCGATAAGGTTTACTTTGGTAATTTAAACTTCGCCTCTAGTTTCATCAACTATGAATACTAATGTAAGGTTTGTTTTTCGGCTTATAACGGTTTCGAACGATGTTTTAAATCTTGTACAAAAGGCCTCTAAGTCCTTTTTTGGTTTAAGAAGTATAAGGTCAAAATCTGAGTTTTTATGGCAAGCTTTTATCACTACTTAAATAAACAGTTTATCGCCTTTATATTCCGGTTCAATGGATACCTAACACTTTCGAACCTTTATAAATAAGGCGTTAAAATTTCCTATAAGTTTTTATTAATGTTTTCCTACTGGTTTAATATAAATTTCCACGTAGTACTAATCCAACCCCTATCGTACAACTCGTGGTTAATCTTGGTGTTGAAGTAGAAATTAAGGCGGTTATAATATTCGGTGAATATATTTACTTGTGTAAGGTAATATATATACCAATTCTTAGCTTACTCGAAAAGTATTTCGGGTAAAATAACGTGGAATTATAATAGCATAATATCCATTCTTTTACATATATTAAATACAATACGTATCTTATTATCTAATACCTCGTATGGTTCATCGCTATAGTTATTATCTCTATCTCATAACCTGGAAAATTTAATTAACTTCGTAGAGTCGTTTTTATCCGTAGGAAAGCAATGTGGTAAGAGGTTTCCACAAGGGTCATAGTCAAAGGGTAGTAGTTAGTACGGCACGTATTAACGTTTTACGCCGATTATTTACTCCTAAATCGAGGTGTTTTCCGTGTTCCGGTCGATTATTATATCCTAAGGCGGGTTATTATCTACGTTTCGACCGATTATATCATGGCCGAGCGAGCTATTTCCAGTATTCAGGGTGTGTTTTTATCTTTATATCGGTTTGAAGTTAAGTTTCAAAGAGGCTTCGTATTCAACCCTTGTTGTAAATAATGGTTACACTACCTCCCCCTCTTTTTCTAATTCCTTTATTTTTGTTCTTTATCGGGTATTTAATCTTAACGAATGCTGTATCTCAGTTTATAATAGTTTTTTATAGCTTCGGTTTACAACCTCAATCAGGTATTCCTTACGTTTTTATAAGTAATATCCTTTCACAAATTATTCTTTTATAATCTATTCGTCCGTTCATTTCGGTATATATGTTAGTTAGGCCGTTATAAACATGGCTTTTACGATACGGCTATTAATTTCACCACGTGTATTCATACCTCTGCTTAGCAATTATTTTTGCAAGATTTTTAAAATCGTTATATCCACAATTTGCCACATATCTAACGTCCAATTCGCAAAGTTGTCTCTAAAATCATCGAATAATTAGCGTCCTTTAATTTCCCTACTGTAGTAATTGAAAATCATATTCGTAATATATATATTTACCGTATAAAGATCAGAATCTTCTACTAAAGCCTCGATCTCATAATCCCAAAGGTTAAGGTCCAAATGTTTAAGGATATTACTTCGAAACTACGTGTATGCAAAAAAATAATCCATATAGTCGTTAGCCTTTACCAAATCTATTACTATAAGGGCTATTATATATACATAAGGGGCAGTTTTTAACTAATTTAAAGTGATATAAAGTTAGGGATAAAGTGGTGAATAAAAATAAAATAAGGTAATTAAAGTAATCGGAATAAAGATTATTAACGGTTGTTAACGTAAATGAATTTCAAATGATACGTAAAAAAAACGTAACCACAAACTAGTTAAACATATAAAATTCGTTATATTAACGTTGGTAACGCTAAATTAGTTAAGTAGCTAGTAAAAATCAAAATGTTAAAGGTACTAAATTTAGAATATATAAGGCGAACGTGGGAAATTAAGTAAGGTAAAAGGAGTATAATTATGTAATCCGGTATTTAGTGGTCGGTCCATATTAATGTGCCATAGCAGAAATTGTTAAAGGGATTGGTTAATTTCTTATTTTATAACCAATAATACTCAAGCGGTCGGTTTAGTTATTTATATGTAACCAATATTAATAAGGCAATTGGTATAGATTATTGAAAATCGGATAGGTACCAACAAAGGATTCCAAAACTTAGTAGATTTTTAGCCTGTGTAGCTTAATATCCGATAGGTCCCAATAAAGGGTTCTGAAAAACTTGGTGATTTGGCTTGCGTGGCCCAATACATAATAGAACGCCCTTTTAAAAAGGCTCAGATTAATCGTTTAAAACGCCAATATAAGTTAACGGTTAATGGAACGAGGCTAATCTTTTTAAAGTCACTCCAGATCTTATAATCTTATAAGACTTCGAGTTTCTCGGCGCTCCCGCGTAATTCCACACTCCCGTATAGTTTTTATAAGGCTTAATGTTAAAGTACAGACAGTTGGTACCTCTACAGCATTCCGCTATAAGTATTCAATATGTGTCTGTCTCTTCTTTCCTAGGCTATCTGTAGTCGACCGAGTCGGCTACTAATCAGTATTTATAAGGTCTCAAGCCTATAATATTCACGTGAACATAAGGTCTTCAAAAGAATAATCGTTAGATTAGTAGTTGTAATATAAAGTAAGATGATGATAAGTCAAGAAAAAGTATCCAGAGGTGTACGCCATAAGTAAGGGCTTATAAGCCCTCCCTACAGAGCTTATTTCTTTGGAATACTTCTTCTAAACCGATCCATGCATTGCCGTCGATTTGAAACAACCATTCAAAACCGATCCATACATAATACACTTTGCGTTTTGCAAGAGTGCAGCCTGCAGCGTGATACGTTACCGTATATCCTACAGGAGTGCACCCTGTAATACAGTGCACTGTTATTTCGCCTATGTATACTATCTACAAGAGTATATAGTAATATCCACATAAAACGATTTAGTAATAATTAGATTATATAAAAATTTTAATATGATTTTTATAAATTTGACGAAGGCGAAGTCAATAATTTTTTCAAAAGAGTTATTTATTCATGATAATAACCTTATATCATAAATCTTGTTTTGAATAATATCGGTTAATATAGAAAATTTCAAAATGTAATTTATAATTACCGGAAACCTTATAAATTAAATATTCGTCAAGAACAATCGTACTACCAGAAACGTACTATCTCAAAACGTTGACGATATAATAATAAACTTTAATATCGGAAAAAAGTAATTAACGGTATATTAAAAATTATTACCAAATATCTACGACTACCTTCAATACTTATAGTAATATATACTGATTTCCGAAGCCTTTACGAATATCAATTAAAGCTAGATAAGATTAATGAAAACAACTTCAATAATTAACGTAATAACTTTAAAGGAGGTATATGAAAACCGGAAAATGGATAAGTTCCGGTAAATTAACGGTAAAAATGACACCGCTAACGTTATAACAAAAGCTACACCTAATAACGCCTTCAAAGGTTTATAGATAGTAATATGTTAACCGTAAAAATCGACGGGTACGTAAATACCCCGGCACATAACACAAATAAATAGGATTAACATAGCAAATTTAAAGACTACCAAGGTAATAACGTTAATAGTAACGAGATCAAAGGTAGTAATAATAGTAATTGAAATTACTAACGAAAAGTTCGTAACTAGTAACATACATAATTTATACAAATTTATAACAAAAGACCTATATACGCGAATTAAAAAAAGAAGGTTTAGAAAGGATAAAGTGAAAAGGCTACGAAGGGCCATAATCAATATCGATTTTAATATATAATAATCGAAATTAACAGGGGTCTGGTTTGTAGATTAAGGAGGAATTTTTAAGGTTGCCAATAATAGATAGCAAACCATGCTTACGTGCAGGCACAAAATAAAAAGCCTCTAGTATTAGAATAGCAGTTAAATGCAGTATAGTCAAGTCAGCTTTACTTGTAGTAAAGTTGATTGTACATCCTGTGAATTGACTATAGTTTACGGAATTTGAATATACTGTACTGCAAGTACAGTGTAATAGGTGCTCACTTTAAAGTGAGACACAGGCAAAAGCGTTTAGCTATAAAAATTAGTATATACACCAGCTAGCGGTCTTCCAAACTTAGAACTTACAACTAAGAATTTAAACCAACATTAATATAATACCAATTACTTCGACCATAGTGATTCGAATCGACTATATTATAACGATAAAGGCCTACTAACACTGATTGGTACTTATTAGGTTAAGTATAGATTAACTAAGTAAAAAAAAAAGTTGCTTTCCTATTGTTACGCTTTGTTTAGGTAAAGTAAAGGAAAGATTTTTGCAAACAGCTCTTATATGTTATACTAGTTTTCGCCATAATGAGTAGCAAAGGCTTTTAGATTTTGTAAGTTGTCGCAACAATTTTAAAAGTAAACCATGATAAAGTTACTAAAAATACTAAAAAGTCTTTAATAATCCTTTTTAAAAGCGTTAAAATTGACCACCTAAAGGTTTTAAAGATTACTAAGCCGGTAAGTTAATAAACGACAAAATTAATATTACTACGGCTATTAATATTACGGGTATTAATATTATAAACTCTCAATCGTAAAAAAGATTAAAGTTTACGACCTTTAATTTATATTAACTTTAACGTTAAATTTATGACTTATTACTTCATATTACTTTTTTCCCGCCTATACTTTTCAATTTTCGGTACAATAACTTTGAAATAGGTCGAAATTGATACAGACAACGACCCCGACCACAAAAGAGCAATTCAAAACCTTGGCGTTATCTTTAAAAAGTACTATAACGAGAAATTTTAGTCTATGAACGTCGATGAAAACTTAACCCTCAAATATCTTCTTAATGTAATTAGGCATTATATCCTCGATACTATGAAAAACTTTTGAAACCCCTAAATATTGTATGATTTTTGAAAATAATTTGGGAATTCAATCTTAAATTTTGAAATGAAGACGGCTAAATAAATAAGACTAAAGACGAAAGCTTAATTAAATAACCGAGGTATTAATTTTCTCGTCAAGAAGGAAAAAAGATAAATTTGATATATATTATTTACGGATACGATATAAGTAGAACCACACAAAAATTGAAGTTCAAAGTAAATATATCTTCAAAAAAATACTTTAACGCCTTTATATATATTTGTAGATATTTCCCTAAATTAAATTAAATTATCAATTTGTTTTACATAAAATTAATGGTTTCATACCACTATTTATAAAAGATTTATTAACCTATGGACTATAAGTCTTTAAATATATTCATTAATTAATCAAAAACCTCAACGTACTTTTTAATACCAAAAGAATTATTACTAAGTTCCCCAAAACGAAAACCCCCAAATCCCTTTCTCCCAAGCTCTTTAATAAGTCTAGTTTTAATAGCCAAATGAAGGAAGGACTGGTTTTATGCGCGAGCTTATTAAAGGTATAATTATTAGCCTTTTCCCTTTAAATTTAGTTAAAGGTAATTATTTTTCCTTTCAATACTAGCCTTAATACCAGTAAAAGAATTTAAACGGTTTTTACGACTAATATATTATTTTTCCTCCTCGACGTATTTCTATAGCAATTACGAATGAGGTCACGATTATGATATTCGTTAAAATATGGCCAAAAAAGGAAAAATATAACGGTAAGCTATATAACTTCTTCGATGTTAAGTTACGTTCGTTTTTTAATATTCATCCTCAAATAAAAGTTTAATTACTAGGTTTTCACTAGTTATTTTCCACTATCTTAACCGGTTAAACCATGGATTATTACCTTCGTTATTGTTGGTAAGGTTACAAGCTTTGGTATTTACGTGAAATAAGGTCTTCAGAAAAGTAATCGTTATATTAGTAGTTGAAGTATAAAAAATGATGATCAAGAAAAAGCATCCAGAGGTGTACGCCATAGGTGAGGGCTTATAAGTCCTCTACCCAGAGCGTATCACTTTGGAATACTCGTTTTAGACCGATCTACGTATTGCCGTCGGTTTGAAATAACCATTCCAGACCTATCCACGCATAATGGACTTTGCGTCTTGCAAAAGTGCAGCCTGTAGCATGACACGTTACCGTGCACCTTGTAGGAGTGCACCCTGAAATATAGTGCACTGCTACTTAGCCTATGTATATTATTTATAAAGGTGTATAGTAATATACACACAGGTAATCTTTTCTTTTTTCCTTGTTTACTTCGTACCTATAGCTTAGTAGTGAAAGTGTTATTTGTAATATTAATTGCAATAGGTTCAGATTAGCAATTTCTATAGTAACAGTATTGTTTCCATATTAATCGTAGAAGGTCTAAATTAGCAGTTTCCGTAGTGATAGTATTATTTTCCGTATCCATCGCAAAAGATCCAAATTAGCAAGTTCGGCTAGGATTAGTAAAATTTAGCCGAGGTGATGATTATAGTCTGAGTCTGGTTCGTATAGTTAAATAGAGGCGATATAATTAGTAATAGTGTTTTTGGTTGTTTGTAATAAAGATAATTATGTAGTTTTCATTAAGTAAGAGTAATTACGTAAGGTTCATTACGTAATTACGTAGTAGGCTGGTATAAAAATATATCGTTATTGTTTTAAATAAAACTTCCTCTCCTTTTATTAAAAAGCGCGTAATTCTAGCTAATGTAAATCTCTATACCAATTGAATTACTAGTTCATTTAATTAAACCAAACCACTTTAATATGTAGGTTACTTAGCTTATATATATACTAACTTATTTTCTGAATAAATATCGCGTAAAAGAAATTAAAAGATACAATTTAGCGCGAGAGCGTCGGTGCATCACCGTTGCCGTAGCTACCGTAACCACCACCCCTAATACTATTACCATTAGAAGTAATAGCCCGCCGTCTTCAGGTATAATTTCTTTTATTGCCGTTACGCCACCCGCCCCCATTACCCCACTCATCGTTACGTCGCCAAGTTCTGCTGCCGTTAAGCCGCCTAGCTCTACCGCCCCTACGCCGCCTAACCCAATCGCCGTCTTCGCCTCGCCCCTTTCCGCCGTCGCCGCGCCGACCTTTTCCTCCCCTTCTTTTCCCTTCCCTTTTCCTAATTCGGGGGAGGAACGTGAGGCTTTTGAAGTTATAAACCTTACACTTTTTTTATAGGGAAAAACCCTATTACCTATAAGAGCCTTTTTACGCCGTAAACGTAACCTAGCAAAATTAAGTTAAAATATATATATTTCAATGCTTCCGTTCGTAAGTTTTCAACTTTTTCTCTAATAAATAAAAAGCATAAGGCGGATTTTCTTTTCCGTTTCGAGTTTTGTATTATTAAAGTATACTGTAAGGTCTTTTTAACGCGTGAAACGTTAAAGTGACGTACTGGGGTCCGTAACCTTAAGCCGTTAATAAATACTCTTTAAGTATCATATATCGCGTCCGCGACCGCACGTAAGTTTATTAGCGTTTACTACGAAAGCGGGTGCTATTCGGTTCGCTACCACCATTATAAATAGATTGGTAACTCGTACGCCCCTGTTCTGATAGTCCTAAAATAGTAAACCGAAGTTATATTACGCTTTAACCGGAAATTTAATAATTTTTAACCGAATTTTCAAAACTTTATTAAATAGAAATATACCATTTAAGGTGATTCGAAAAATGAATCGTCGTAAATAATTAAAATAAGCCAATACTAATAAGTATTAAATAATAACCGGCGGATTAGGAAGACGATAACTGTCGTCGACGTTCATAAATGAAGCCTATGTATATATTACGCAGGCGAGTCTAACAACGTTATTGTACGTCGTTACGAAAAATGTAATTCCTCCTTTATACCTTTTTCTAAAGGTATAACTAATAAGGTGTAAAGCCATATCCTCGTTAGCGTTAATAACGTCGTTAATAATAATAACGGTAACGTTAATATAAAGGGGGAAAGCAACAGGGAAAACGGTATGGACGTAACAACGTTACCCTTTTCCTTTAATAGTAAATTAATACCCTGGGGCTGGGCTGGCGCGCCCAGTCATAATATAGTACGTTATATAATGATTTTATAGCTTTTTATAAAATATTCATTTGAAGTAATAAACGTAATGTAAAATGTAAAATGAAAAAAGGAATATATTAAAATTAACCTCACATTATAAAATTAAATCAAAAGTAAAATAAAATCAGAAATCTATGTAAATAATCGTATTTAATAAAGGTAAGATTTGAAATCGATATAAATAGGCCGTTTAAATAATGGTAAAACGTAAATAGGTGTAAATAGTATAAAACGGGCTGTTTTAATAATTAGGTAACTTGTTTAAGTCATAAATCCTTTTTAACGACCTTAATAGATAGTGTATTTGTCGATATAAGTGTTTTTGGGGCTTCGTTTAACGTAGTTCCAGTTATCGTATCCATTATATTTTATTTTCCGTTTATTTACCTTATTTTCTCGATTTTGCAACGTTTATACAACTCGCGTAAAGTTATAATATCGATGATTAAATGCTTTTCGTTCGTAATACCTAATTAAATTAAATACTTGTAAATTGAAAAGGAGTTAGTATATACGATAAGAGGGATAAATTGTAAATGAAAGTTAAAAATAATTGTCTTGACCTTTATCATTATAATAATACCCGAATCAAAGCCTTTAACCATATGATAAATCTTTAAAAGCCAAGACGTTTTACGTAATCCTTTTATATTTAGTAAATCTTTAATAGAAAAGATTTCTCTAAAGTGAAATGTCGTTTTAGGTTGATATTTTGTTATTCAAGACTAAAATAAAATTAATTTGTAAATTGTAGTCGTTATTATTAACGAAGGAATTGCTAGTAAAAAAAATAGCTTTATAGTACGTGTATTTAATGGTACAAATTATAAGCCGCTTTTTGAATTATGTATTTATTACGAAAAACATTTATTAAACGTTATATATATATCGCTCATTGGTTTGATTTTGGTATTATACGTCATTTAAAAAGTTTAAATATTACCTTTAGTTATATTACAAAGGTAATTTAGGTGCTGCATACACGTTAACATCTATATTTGTCAGCTTGTTTTAAGGTATTTAAAATAGCGAGGGTAACTTTTTTTAGCTGTTTTTTATATAATGTTTAAAGTGTCGTTTCGAAGGGTAATCGTAACACTATTAAAATCGATTACGTTGTTTTTTGTTAATAACGTCTTGGGTTTAACTTTTAAGCCGGCTTTCAAAAATATTCCCTTTTTAAATACAAAAAATAAGGAGTTATATAACGTTAAAGTATCGTCCATCTATATACCCGTTAATATAAATCCCTTTAAATAGGCCGTTAATATTAATAGGTATAGATCTAAAGTGGAGTTAATTATTCCGAGTCGTTCCTTATAGTATTTTTAATACGTTTTCTATTAGTAGATACCCTCGTCGGTTAAGCCGTAAAGTGGTTTTATAATACGTTAAATCGTGTCAGGTAGGTGGTATTACCTAAAGTTTTTGTTATATCGGCGTAAATCTGTCGTTTAAGCCGTTTTTCGAATCGGGTATAGGCTTACTTTATATCACGAAGTTTAATATACAGGTTATATAAATTATTAAAGGAGGTGATAAACTTAAGAATTAGGCGATAAATAACCCGTTGTGATATAGGTAATTAGGTTATAATATTCTTTTTACCTTCGTTATTATAATCCTTTACAAATAGGTAAGTCTTTTTGTAAGGCTTTTCGGCTTTATTTTTAACTTCGTAGATAAGGTGGGTTTGGAAGATTTTGTAAGAGTTATAAATAGCTGAGTTAAAATATTTAAAGCGAAACATGTTTTAATTGATAAGAGTTGAGATTTCCGTTTGAGTAAATTATGCAAATCGGGTACCTAAAGTGATGATAATACTTTCACGGCGAAACTTTAAACTAAGTTCGTAATTTAACATTTCTTATTACGTAATAAAGGAATCCGTTACAAAGTTTTCAGGATGTTTTTTGGGTTTAAATTAAAAGTGTGTCTTCGGCGTCAATGTTTTAACGAGTTTAGTATAAATAAGCCGATTTTGTTTAGCGTAATCGGGTTGGATTCGGGTTTAAGGGGTAAGGTTAAAGCTCAATTCGGATTAAATTCGTTGTTTAAGGTAATATATTATAAGCGATTTTAATTCCCTTACGGTTTCGAGCCGTTTTCCCCCACTTTTTCCCTATTTTTTCGTACCATTATTTAACGAAACAAACTTATTCCGTTTAATAATTTAACGAACATATTATAGCCTTTAAATCCGTTCATTCTACAGGGGTTAATTTATCCATTTTTCATTTTCCAAACTATAACCTCAGGTTATAATGATAGATCCAATACGTTAATTTATGTAGGTTGTATCTTATAACTAGCGTTTTAAATATATTATTCTTTACCCGTAACGAGCGTAAAGCCGCCATTACCTCAGTTATAATATTAGCTCCTTATACTGTAAATAGTGATAGAGTAAAGTCTGTATGGATGCTCGGGTAAACACTAAAGACCAGGAATATGGGAATAAGCCCAATCGAACCAAAAGTGTTATTAACGGTGTTAACCGTTATTTAAAAGGTGGATTTCTTGAAACTAATACCCTTTAATTTTTTTAATAATACTGTATACGCTTTCTTTAGTGATATATAACATCTTTTACACTTTCCAATCGTTTATAATAGAAGCGCTTTGTGTAAACTTGGCGGTTTGAAATAATGTAGCCGTATCAACAACGTAAAGAACTAGTTAGCCATTAAAATACACAATATTAATAATTACTTCGTAGTTAAGGTTTATATCATCTTAAAGGCGGGATTGAAACCATTATAAGGCCTATAAATAAAGCTAATATTTATAGCAAAACCTTTCGATAGTCTTAAATACGTTCTTTCCTATATCTGTATAACTTACAACGTAAAGTAAATGTAAAAGACTTTATGTAATTAGGTATCCGAATCGTTGGTGAAAAACTTATAATTTTAATTAAGTTAAGTAAATAGTCCTAATTCTACATGTTTTTTGGAAAAACCACAAGTAGCCGAATTTAAGCTTAAATGGAACAAATACGTTATCCGAAACGTAAAAAAGTTAATTAGTCTTATTCCGAACCTCAATTCCGAGTTTATTTATATTAGCTAATAAAAGTGAAAATAGCGTTCTAAATTTTATTACGTAAAACTTAATCGGTTCAAAACGTGTATTTATAACAACTGTCTCGAATAAGACCGTTTTATCTTTACCAAATAAGATCTTTCGATATTATTTTATCTGGTTTAGCCGAAACTTCGGAAACTTTACCGCAAGTACATCGAATTATCGCTTTCCGACCGTCGAGATTTCCGCTACACTAATATCAGGTGTAATGCCCTGGAACCTGGTTTCGTATCTGTTAAAAAGGGTGAATTACGACGTTATATTAACGTTAAACACTTCGTTCACGTAATCCAGGCTTATAATATATAAAGAGGAGAAATCTTACAGGCCGGTAAAAATACGTTAGGTGTTTTTATCATTATAGGCTAATAGGTAGGCATCGTTTAATTGAAAGTCGTCTTCTTCGAATGTCTTTATAAGAATTTACTTTAAATCCCTTATCTGTACCTTTGTATTCAGCTACGTATATTAAAAAATGAGCTTTCATTCAATCCTTAATATTACATTTGGCTCATAATTATCGTTTAACCCGAATTCATTCGTAAACGGGGTGGTTTATAAACCAGTAACCGACTTTACTGTATATAATACATCGTTTTTGCAAACCTATAAGGCGCCATATGTCTTTCCGTAAATATTGTTATAATTTTGGTACGTTTTTTCCATTTTCGAATGATCGTTTCTATCTTTTACTACCAGGGTTTTATCTCTGGTACTTGTACTTTAGGCGTTCGTTTTACCTTGTGTTAACCTTGAATCTCCGGTCTAAAATATGGTAAATTATCTCGGTAAGGTTTGCTTTAGTAATTTGCACTTCGATTCTAGTTTTATCAGTTACAAATATTAATCCTAGGCTTGTTTATCGGCGTATGAAGGTTTCGAACGATCTTTTAAGGCTTGTATAAAAGTCCTTCAAATCCTTTTCCGATTTGAAAAGTATAAGGTAGAAATGTGGTTTTTTAAAGAAAGCTTTTATTACTACTTCAACAAATGGTTTATCGCTTTTATATTCTGGTTCGAAATTTACTTAATACTTTCGGTAAGGATTTCTTATTGGTTTTTATCAGCGTTTTCTTATTCGTTTTTACGGATTCCTAGTTTATGTTGGTCTAGTCTTTATCGTAAAGTTTATAATGAATCTCTGTATCAAAGTGGGATTTCAAGCGGTTATAATACTTTACAAATATCTTTACCTGTATAAGGTAATATATATATTAGTTCTTAATTTTCCCAGGAAGTATATCGGGTAAAATCATGTAAAATTATAACGGTTTAATATCTAGTCTTTTACATATATTAAATATAAGGCTTATCTTATTGTTAAATACGTCGTATAGCTTTTTACTATAATAGTTATTCCTATTCCACAGCCTGGAAAAGTTAATTAATTTCGTAGGGTCATTCATATCTATGGGGAAACAATATTGTGGAAGATCGCGATATAGGTTGTGATTAAAAGGCATTGGTTCATATAACACGTATTGGTGTTTTACGCTGCTTGTTATCTCTTAGGTTAGGTTGTTTTTTGTGTTCCAGCTGATTGTCGATTCCTTGGTCGGGTTGTTTTTTGTGTTCCGGCTAATTGTTGATTCCTAGGTCGTGTTGTTTTTTGCGTTTCCGCCGACTCCTTTACAGCCGGTCGGGTTATTTCCAATATTTGGCAAGTAATTTAACGTTTGTTTTTGCACCGTAGTATCAACCGGTATAAGGTTGTATTGTATTTGTATAGGGGATAAGGATTGTAGTCGTTTTTTCCTCTTGTAACCCTTGCTTATGATCTAAGGTATAGGAATATATCGTTGTACGTATAATCCCCCTCGCTTCAATAGCAGTTTATTTGGTATCGTAAGGTAATACCCCTTTACAAAATCCGTAAAGTATAAATCTTTATTCTTTTGATTTGGTACATTGGTAATTTATACTGTTTCGACTAGAGCTTTTATAAAGCATTTATTTTTACCTCTTAGGGTATTAATACCTTTGGTTATTAGTTGAATTCGTAAAGCTTTGGAAATGGTAGTGTTTACCCTTTGCTATATATCAAACGTCCAGGCCGAAAAATTATCATAGAAATAGTTGAATAAGTTAGGTCCTTAGATTTAGTTCTCTTAATAACGGTATATAGCGGTTAAAATATATCTATTTACAATATAGGGTTTTAGTTTTTCAACTAGTAAATCGATAGTATTGTCTCAAAAGCCTAGGTCTATCTCTTATATTATGGCCTTTCCAATTTCCATATGTTTGACAAGGATGTCAAAAGAAACGCTGTCCTCTTTAAGTGTTATTAGTCTTAGGGTCATAATTGCAGTTGTTTTGAGGCGTTTAAACGATATACTAAAATGTGGTAATTTCGTATTATATTTGGGTATATCCAAAGTTCAGGGTAATTCAACGAATATAAAGCGAATCAAGTAATTAAAATGGTCGGAATAATATATACTAGCATTTGTTAGTACAAATAAAATTTAAATAATATGTAAATAAGGCGTAACTACAAATTAGGTAAGCTTTTCAAATTAGTTTTGTTAACGCTGGTAGTACCTCACTAGTTAAAGAACTAGGAGAACTTAAAACGTTACAGGTACTAAATTTAAGAAATACAGGGTAAACGTAGGTAAATTTGAAACAAACAGGGAAGATTTAAAAAATTGGGTAAGGCAAGGGAAATGTCAAGTTGTTATATACTCCGGTATACGGTGGTATATCCATATTGGTATGCCGTAACAGAACTGAGTAAAGGGAGTTGGTTGGTTACTTAATGTATAAACGATTTTGGTAAGACGATCGGATTATTTTTTTGTATATAACCGATTTTGGTAAGGCGATCGGGTTGTTTATTTGTACATAACCAATTTTGACTTTACTAAAACGTGTGGTTCGTAAAAATCAGATAGATCTCAACGAAGGGTACCGAAACTTAGTGGTATTAGCTTAGGTGGCCTGGTACGTGATAAGACGCTCTCCAAGATATACCTAGGTACGTCAAAACGCCAAATAAGGGTTAATAGTGGCGTTACGGGGCTTTAAATAAATAAAACGCCAAATAAGGATTGATAATATCGTATTAAAGTTTTCTTTTTTTAAGTTACTTATTTCTTACAGTCTTTGTACACGTCGGGGTATAATTCTTGTAAAAACGAAGTGTTAGAGTACAAACAGTTGAGACCGTTACAGCATCCCGTTATAAGTATTCAACATATGTCTATCTCTTTTTTCCTAGGCTGTTTGTAGTCGATCGAGTCGGCTACTAATCAGTATCGGTAAGGTCTCAAGCCTTAGTATTCACGTAAAATAAGGTCTTCAAAAGAGTAATCGTTAAATTGGTAGTTATAGTATAAAAGATAATGATTAAGAAAAAGCATCCAGAGGTGTACGCCATAGGTGAGGGCTTATAAGTCCTCCACCCAGAGCTTATCACTCTGGAATACTCCTTCTATACCGATCTACGCATTGCTGTCGGTCTGAAATAACCATTCCAGACCGATCCACGCATGATGCACTTTGCGTCTTGTAAGAGTGCAGCCTGCAGTATTACACGTTACCGTGCACCCTGCAGGAGTGCACCCTGCAATACAGTACACTGCTACTTGACCTATGTATACTATCTATGAGGGTATATAGTAATATCCACAGGTATTAATCGAATTACTTTTCTTTTTTCGAAATTTATAATAACTTAAATAGTTACTTAGAATATGATATTAATTTCACCTAATACTATACCGGTTCAAATATTATAAAATAGTTTTATATATTAGATCACAAAAAGAAGTCGAAAAATAAGATGAACCTCTTTTATTCAATATTCAATAAACTAATACTTTGCTAATAAGTAATGGAAATCGTAAAAACTAGCGAGAACACCCTACACAAGTAGGTTCGACAAGCTATTACGGGTTATAAGGAGTTTGAATACGTTTTACAATACCTAGATATCACTTATAAAGGGGTTTTTTAACTAGTTGCATTCGTTGCTGGCGACCGTAATAACTCGAGTATCCGGCTTAACTAATATATACATTTAAGCTCCTAAATTTAGTAACGAAAAAAAAAAAAAACTCATACGTATTACATCAACCGTAAAGACAAAAAGCCCGAATCTGTGAAAAAAAACTATGGAAAAGGTTATTTCTTTTAATGAATATTTTATAATTGGGTAAATAAATTTGCTTTCAATACCAAAATATAATGGACTTATGGTAAATAAAGTTATCAGTTAATATACCACGCTATTAATAAATGTGAAGATGAGCGGATAAGATATTATATATAATTTTCTCTTTTCTTTTACTCAAGATTACGTTAATACAGTTGAAAACCGTATAGATATTAATGTTGGGAAAAAGGAAAATAAGCTTAAAGTTATCGGTTAATATAAAAATAATAATACTGTCGGTAAGGTTTTTACCTATGACGTGAAAGTAAACGAGTAGAAGAATAATCATGAGATTGGTATAGTTGTAGTAAAAAAATATAGATCATGTCAGGAAGGAGTATTCCAAAGAGTGCACGCTACGGATAGAAGGTTATAAACCTTCCATTCGAGCAGTGGCTCTTTTGCCGTGCGCCTTGGAATACACATTCCAGACCGTTCCATATATTTCTGTACGCTTTGTAATACCTATTACAAATCGATCCATGCATTGCTGTGCGCCTTGGAATACCTATTCTAGACCACTCCATATATAATGCACTTTACGTTTTGTGAAAGTGCAACCTGTAACGTGACACGTTATCGTGCACTCAGCGGGAGACAAACTTTTAATAAATTATACTGCTACTTAGCCTATGTATATTATCTATAAAGGTATATAGTAATATCTCTATAGGCAATCTTTTCTTTTTTCCTTATATGCCTATAATCTAGTAGTAATAATATAATTGTAGCGAATCCGTATACGTAGCCCTGTGATAATAATGTTGTTATGGTACAAATTGCAAAGGTTTAAATTAATAGGTTCGTGAATAACAGTATGGTTGCGGTACCAATTACAAAGGTTCGAATTAGTAATTCCTGGCCGCGATGGTAATTGTAATAAAGGCTTGGTTAATATAATTGATCGGTAACAACATGGTTATTAATAAATTCTTTTGCTTTTTCCGATAAGAGTGTTTACATGGGTGATAATTACGTAATATTGATTACGCCATTAAATGTAAGTTTGATATAAAAAGATATATCGCCATTAATTTAGGTAAAACATTTTTCCTTTTCCTTTTAAAACCACCTACTACCAGTTAATATAATTCTCTATCCCAATTTAATTTGACCTTCGTTTCAACCAATTAATTTAAACCAATTTAATTGGTGGGTTACTTAACCAATGCCTATATGCTAACCTTTCCTTCAATTATATACCGCGTAAAATTAAGACGGCCAGGCGCCGTTTGACGCAAGAGTACCGCCGCGCTACCGCCGCCGCAGTCGCTATCACCACCGCTAGCAACCCGCTATTATCGGGTATAATCTCCTCTATTACTGCTACACCCCCCACCGCCACCACCCCTTCAACCCCGCTAAGCTCTGTCGCCGCCACCACTACCCCTTCCTTCCCCTCTTTTCCTCCCTTTTTCCCCAGATTCCAAAAATAGGATCAAAAGGATTTTAAAGTTATATACCTTACCCTCTCCCTACGAGTGAAAACTCCCTTATTCGTAAGGGCCCCTTTATACTATAAATATAGCTTGGCGCAGCTATGCCAAGGTTTTTATACTCTGAATTCACCCGTTTATATACATTTAATGTTATTTTTTCTTTAGATAAGGAATACGAGGCGAATCCATTTCGCCGCCTCGAATTTCGCATCGCTAAAGTACGCTGTAAGACCTCTTTAACGCGTAAAGCGTTAAAGTAACGTACTCGGGTTTATAGTTCCGGACCGTTAATAAATACGTTTTACGTGTCATATATCGTATCCGCGGCTACGAGTAAGTCTGTTAACGATTGCTACGAAAATAGGGGTCGTTCAGCCCGTTACCACTATTATAAGCGGACTAATAACGAATATTCCCCCGTTCTGTTAATTTTGGTGTTGTAAATAGAAGCCGTATTACGTGTCCACCAGATTTATGGTAAGTCTCAACCGATCCCCGAAAAATTCTTTTATTAAAAAAGTAATATTCGGAGTGATTCGAAAAACAACCGCAGTCGTAAATAACCAAAATAAGCCGGTACTAATTAATATTAGGTGCCAACCGGTAGACTAAGGAGTCGGTGGCCGCTATTACCGCCTAGAAATGGGGCTTACGTATATATTAAATAGGTGAGTTTAACGACGTTATCACGCGTCGCTATAAAGAGGGTAAAGATCCTTTTGCGCCTTTTCCTAAGTGCATACGACCTAAGACGTAGGGTCATATCCTTGTTATCATTGATAGCATTAATGGAGGTAATAGCGGTGGCGCTAGTATAGTGGGGGGCGGTGGGAAGGATGGTGGGGATGCGATAGCGTCGTCCTTTCCCTCTTCTTTTGGCAATAATTAGCTGCCTCTTTGGCTAGGCTGAAGCGCCCAGCCACATTAATGTTATTGCTTTCCTTAATTTTTTTTACAAGTGATAAATGTGACTTGAAGTGTATAAAATAAAGGAAGGTAATATTCCAAATGCGTTCTGATATGATAGATTGAAATATAAAGGAGGGAAATAGTAAAATATCTAGTAGGGCCAAAATGTGTATGGCAAAGCGTAATAGTATACCAGGGGCGTCGCGAAATGGTAGTAGATTCAAACAGAGAAAAAAAAAGAATTGGAAACTCCGTCGGATCGAGGAATACAAACCAAAAAGTGACAGAATCTTGGGAGCGGCACGAAATAGTAAGGTTAAATAGAGGCAAATTCGAAAGGCCGGTACAAATAAAAGTTGTACACCGAATCACAAATCGTGGAGCGATACGAATGGCGGATTTCAGGCCGTTTTCAATCGGCGACAGTAATATTATGGATTATTAAGGTCGCAAAACCTTTCCGATTACACTGATAAATAGCGTGTTTGTTATTACGGATTAGGTTATGTAGCTTGCCTCATAATGTCTTTAGTTGTAACAATTATTAAAGGTACCGCCTATATTCTAAGTATGTAAACCATAGAGTTTAACGTAGGTGGGAGCGGTGTTAACACGTATTCCTGAACGTTCTATATAAGTAGAAACAGTATTGATATACCTTTTTAGGTGGTTTATTTTCGTGAAAACGGTTTTACTACGGTTTATAAAGCGTTTCGTAGTAATAGAAGCGCTTTAAAGTCGTTTTTTTACCTAAGCGTTCGTTGTTTTTTGGTTCGTTTAATTCCCTAAGTCTCGTTTCAATGTACTATTATAGCCCGGTATGTTTTTTAAAATTGAGGGCTAAATAGCTAAGACGGCGCGCCTTTATATTAAGGTTTATTTTACAATATTTCTTGTAATTTTTTTTCTTTTCGTGGGTATAGACTAAATAAATCATCTGGCTATTCCTCCTTTTAAAGTTGCGGCCCGGACATTTATACTATAGCCGCTCCTATTAATACAAACGGTATAGATGTTTTGGTCGTAACTGTCTTTAAAATTTGAAAGTGGTGTGGATGTTTTATTTGTAGCCGTTTCTAGGTTTTGTAAACGGTTTGAAATTAT
Source organism: Anisogramma anomala (assembly GCA_038502455.1). Classification (NCBI taxonomy): domain Eukaryota; kingdom Fungi; phylum Ascomycota; class Sordariomycetes; order Diaporthales; family Gnomoniaceae; genus Anisogramma; species Anisogramma anomala. The sequence goes on along the minus strand of JASMMZ010000002.1, from coordinate 32,508,056 downwards.
ATATCTAAATTTTTCTTTTCCTGAGGGTACAGCTTGGATTTCATACTTAGCCCTTCCTTATCCTAAGGGTGTGAGCCGGACTGTACACACAGGTCTTCCTTCCCTTAAGGTCGCGGCTCGGATTGCATATTCAAACCTTCCTTTTCTTAATTTCGCGCTAGTCTTTCCTTCTCTTAAAAGCGTGTGAAACACGCTTTTGGCCTTTCATTATTTTAAGGGTGCGGTTAGGATTGCGTATCTAGATCTTCCTTCTTTTATAGCCCTTTACCTCCTTAAATCTATACACCTAATAGAGCTCCTAATCATTTTTCTTCTGTAAAACGCATTTGGCCCTTTTTTTTTTAAAAAAAAAAAGTTCCACGTTTTGTAATCGTATACCTCATTGTTTTTTCCTTATATAATTTACTGCCTATCTTTTACATTCCGTTAGGTAACACCTTGTTACAAATTCCGTTTGGTATATATCTTTTTTCTCCTAGTCTGGTAAGTTAACCAATCATACTATTTCGAATATATATTTTTTAAGGAGATTATTCCTACCTCTAAGGATATTAATACCTTTGCTTTTTAATTGAATTTTTAAGGCTTTGGAAAGAAACAAATGAATTATTTGTTACATTTCCAACGTTCAGTTCCAAATTATTTTATAAAAATTATCCAGCATATTGTGGCTTTAGGTTTTCTCCTCCTAATAGCGAAAAATTATAGTTAAAATGTACGTGTTTGCTGTATATGGGTCTAATTTCTTAACTGGTAAATCTATGGTGTTATCTGAAAAGCTCAGGTTTATTTCGTGTATTATAGCCTTTTTGATTCCTATATGTTCAACTAGGAGGTCGAAGTAAACGCTAACTTCTTCCGGTATTGTTGGTATTGGGGCTATAGTTGTAAGTGTTTTAGGGCGGTTAGGGTTAAATGTTCCTGCATATACCTAGTATATTGAAGCGGCGTAAATTGGTGGTTTAGTGCCAAGGTTGAATTTGGATACGTTTATATTTAAAAGTTTAGGGTAATTCGGTAAATACAAAGTAAGTAAAATAATTAAAGCGGTCGAAGTAAGGCTACTAAAGTTTACTAATATAGATATATTTCAAACGATACGTAAATAAAACGTGAATACAAACTAGTTAAGCGTTTTAAATTAGTTTTGTTAGCGCATGGTAACGATATACTAGTAAAACCACTAAAAAAATACTTAAACGTTACAAATATTAAACTTAGAATATATAGGGCGAATGTGGGAAAGCGAATAAGGAAAAGGAAGTATGTATGTGGAGAGGTATAGTGTGTGATCTGGTATGTAGGTTTTGTTTTTTATTTGGTAAGCGGTAAGAATTGTTGTTTCGTGGCCGCTTTTAGTAAAGCAAACGGTTCAGATTATGTATTCGTAACCATTCTTAAATTAAGCGAGCGGTTTAGATGCTGTATTCGTAACCGCTTTTGTGTTTTGCGAGCAGTGTAGATTGTCGATTTCAAATCGAACGGGTTTTAACGAAGGGTTCCGAAATTTGGTGGTTTTGATTTACGTAGCTTAGTATGTGATAAAACGCTCTCCAAAAAGTACCCGGGTACAGTAAAGCGCTTAATAAGGGATAATAGTGGTGTAACAGGGATTTTAGTAAATAAAGCGCTAAATAAGAGTTAATGTATCGTATTAAAGTTATCTTTTTTAAAATTACTCAACTTTTACGGTTTTGTACACATCCTGTGTAATTCTTGTAAAACTTTTATGTTAAAGTATAAACAGTTGGGACCGCTACAACATCCCGCTATAGGTATTTAACTTGTGTTTATATATTTTTTCCTAAAATATTTATAGTCGACCGAGTTGGCTACTAATTAGTATTAGTAAGGTCCTTACCTATTTACATGAAAGTAAACGATTAAAAGAGTAATTATGAGATTGGTATAGTTGTAGTAAAAAAGAATTATATTAAGAAGAGGTATTACAGAAAGTGTACGCCACAGATAAGAGGTTATAAACCTCTTATCCGGGTAGTGACCCTTTTGCCGTACATTTTGGAATACCTATTCCAGACCGCTTCATGTATTGCCGTGCGTTTTTTAATACCCATTCTAGACAGCTCCATGCATTTCCGTACGCTTTGGAATACCATTCCAGACCGCTCCATACATTGCTGTACGGTCTGGAATACCCATTTCAGACCGCTCCATGCATGGTGCACTTTATGTTTTGCAAAAGTACAGCCTATAGCGTGACATATTATCGTGCACTCTGCAGGAGAGTATCTTACAATACAGTGCACTGCCACTTGGCCCATGTATACTATATATGAGGGTATATAGTGATATCCACAAATACCGGCCTAAAAATAACATAATAACTCGCGGATTACGCTTTCCTATACCGTTTGATAGGTGAAAACCTTTATCGTCGATATAAAGATAAAAACTCTAGCTTTATATACCGTGTTTCCATTTAAAACCGGTACGTAAATCAGGTATTTTGAGGTATGATGCAAAATACGGGAGTAATATAATACTTAATAAAAGGCTATTTGTAATAAATTGCGTTACGAAAAGATACGAGTATTATTACGAAATTCGACTATACGAATACTAATAAAGTTAAAGTCGGATGTAACTTTGAAAAGAAGTCATCTTTATTAGAATCAATAACAATTAAAATTATTATTAAGCTTATTGATTTTTACATTTCAAAATCCGCTACTCCCTCTTTTTTTTCGGTTTAAAAATACAGAAAACTTCAGCGTTCATATTAACGTTTAGATTAACGATTTAATATAAATTACAACCGGTAAAAGGTTATTATTTCACTTTCAATAGGGGTACCTTCAATTTCATCTTCAAAAACTCAAATTAATAGTATTGAAATTTAATAAAGGTGAGATTTGGTCAATTGTATTTTAGCTTTAATTACCCGGCAACTAACAGGCTTTATAAGGTCTGAAAAGTAATTCGTTACAAAAAAATAGATTTATCAACCCTAAAGGCAATGAAACGACTTTACCACTACTAACAAATATATTCCTAAACCTTTTGAAAGTTTAAATGTGTGTTAAAAAAACCTAAAACTTAAATTGAAAACTTTTCATAAACGTATTTTACCTAAAGGGTAAATTATTATTATACATTATAAATTCCGCTACTAGTTTCAATGACGTTTAAATTCCTTAAAACCATTATGGTAAAGGAATCGTAAAATGAACTACGCGTTTTATAAATTAACATATACTCTAGGTTACTAAACGTATTAATTTATAATGCTGGTACCAACTTTATTATAATTGTTGGTAAGGTTTCTTATTCACGTGAATGTAAACGAAGAGTAATCAGAAAGATTGGTATTTCAGTAAAAGATAGATAGGTCGAAAAGAATCATTTCAGAGAGTGCACGCCACAAATTAGAGGTTATAAACCTCTCATCTGGGTAGTGATCCTTTTGCCATGCGCTATAGAATACTCTTTCCAGACCACTCCACGTATGATACACTTTTCGCCTTACATGAGTGCAGCCTATAGCGTGGCAGGTTATCATGCATTCTGTAGGAGTATACCTTACAATATAGTATACTGTTATTTGGCCTCTGTATACTAGCTGTAGGGGTATATAGTAATATCTACATAGATAATCTTTTTTTTTTCCCCTATATTCCATACCTATGACCCTAGTAGTAATAGTATGGTTGTAATAAGTCCCTTTCGTATACGTAGTTTTGTAATAATAATATAGTTACGGTATAAATTGTAAAGGTTTGAGTTAGTAATTCCCAGTCGCGGTGGTTTTACAAAGGTTCGAATTAGTAATTCCTGGACGCGGTGGTAATTATTATAAGGGCCTTATTAGTATAGTTAATTGGTAGCAATATGGTTGTTAATGGCGTTTTTTATTGTTTCTGACAGGAGTATGATTGCATTGGTGCTACAAGGGTAATTATGAAGGGGTAATTACGTTGTCACGAGTTTTAGTTTGGTATAAAAGATACATCGCTATTGGTTTAGGCAAAGCTTTTTTTTTCTCTTTAAAGATGCGTACCCAAAGTTAATATAAATCCATTTTTTAAACCTAACTTAACCTTTATTTTAATGAACCAATTCAAACCGCTCCAATAAGTAGGTTACTCGACCAATACCCATATACTAACCTTACACTTAAATAAATTATATGTAAAAGCAAGTCCGTTAAGCGCCGTTTGGCGAGAGAGCGCTGCCACGCCGCCGCTGCCGCCGTTGCCGCCGCTAATATTACCATTATTACCAACAGCCCACCCTTATCGGGTATTATTTTATTTATAGCCGCTTCTCCCCCAGCTTCGCTATACCTCGCCGCCGCCGCCTTCTTTTCAGCCCCGCTCAGCTCCACCGCCGTCGCCTCCCCTTTAGCCTTACTAAGCCCCGTCGCCGCTACTTTTTTCCAGACTTCGCCTTTCCCTACCGCTGCCGTCATCCCCCCCTTTCCCTTTCCTCCCTCCCTCTTTCCCCTAAGTTTCTAAAAAGAGGAGCGAGAGGCTCCTAAGGTTATAAACTTTACTCTTTCCCTGTGGGTAAAAACCCCCTTACTTGCAGGGGTCCTCCGGCGCCGTAAACGTAACCTTATAAAGTTTTTCTGCGGTTTATATTCCCTTAATCCATCCGTTTATTTACGTTTAATATTCTTATAAATAAGGAATACAAGACGAATCTCTTCACCGCCTCGAATTCCGTATCACCAAGGTACTCCATAAAGCCTATTTAACGAGTAAAACGTTAAAACAACGTATAAAATTTCGTAGCCTGAGGACTTTAACGGATACGCCTTACGTACCGTATATTGTATTCGCGGCTGCAGGCAAATTTATTCACGATTGTTAAGAAAGCAGGGGAATTTAAGCTTATTAACACCGCTACGAACGGATCAACAATATATACGCCCCTATTTCGTTGGTTTTAGGGCCGTAGGTCGAGGCCAGGTTACCTGTCCATTGGCTTTATAGTAAAAACAGATTTCTAAAATACCCTTTTTAAAAAAGAAATGTTTAGGGCGTTCCGAAAAACAATCGCGTTCGTAAATAACTAAATTAAGACGATACTAATTAGTAATAAAAGTTAACCGGCGGATTAAAGAGTCGGCGGCCGCAATTACCGCCTAGAAACGGGGCTAGCATATATACTATATAGATGAGTTTATCGATGTTATTTCGCGTCGCCGTAAAAAGGGTAAAAACCCCCTTACGTATTTACCTAAAGATATACGACCTAAGGCGTAAGACTACATTCTCACTAACATCGATAACGTCTATAGCGGTAATGGTAATGGCATTACTACGGAGGGGGAGGGCGACGGGGAGGATAGTAAGGACGCAACGGCATCGTCCTTTCCTTCTCCTTCTAATAGTAATTAGCTACTCTTGACGGCTGGGCCGGCGAGCCGAGCTATTGTATAATACTTTATATAGTAATAATATTACTTTTTACGAAATAATCGTTGATAAGTAACAAATATAACTTGAAATATATGAAATATAAAGGGACAAAATATTAAAAGCGGTACGATACCAAAGATTCAAATAGATAAATTTGAATAACGATATAACATAATAAGGTCGAAGGGCGTTTAATAAAGTATGGTAGTATATTAAAAGCGGTTCTAAATAGTAAAGTTAAATGGTGGTAAATTCGTAAGGCCAGTATCAATATTAGTTATATACTATGGTACAAATCGGAGAACAGTGCAGATAATTGGTTTCGGACCGTTTTAAATAGTTAAAAGTGTTATAATGGCTTATTAGTATCTAAAAACCTTTTTAATAACTTTAATAAACAGTATATTTGCTGATATCAATATTTCCAATACTCCGTTCGGGGTAGCCTTAGTTATTACATCCATTAGGTTAGATTTTCCATCGATCTACCTCGTTTCCTCGATTTCCCAACGTTTATATAACTCGCTTCAAGCTATAATATCGATTATTAAACGTTTCTCGTTCGTATTACTCAATTTAACTAAATATTTCTTAACCGAGAAGGAGTTAGTATATATAACGAGAGGGACAAGGTATAAACCAAGGTTAAAATAATTATTCGGGCCGTTATTGCTATATTCATACCCTATTCGAAACCTTTAAATATACTATTGACTTTCGAAGCCAAAACGCTTTTTGTAACCTGTTTATATTTAGTGAAGCTTCAATAAATGATGTTTTTACGGAGCTTAAAGTTATTTCGGGCCGGTGTTTATTTACCAAGGACTAAAATAAAGCCTATTTGCGAACTATAGTCGTTATTATTAGCAAAAGAGCCGTTAGTAAAAATAAATATTTTTATAATACGTATATCCAGCTATACAAACTATAAACCGTGTTTTGGATTGTATATTTGCTATAAAAGGCCTTTATTAAGCGTTTTGTGTATATCGTTCAATGAGCAGGTTTAACACTGCGCGGCAACCTAAAGATTAAATATCGCTTTGAATTGGGTTATTAAAACAACTTAAACGCCTTGTACATATTGTAATTTATATTCGTCGAACCGTTTTACGTTATCGAGGATGATAAAGGCGATTTTGTCTATTTTCCCTTTTTAGCTAAGGTTCAAAATGCTGTTTTTGAGAACAATGATAGCGCTATTAAAGGCAATTATATAATCTTACGTTAGGTATGTTTTAGGCTTTTCTTTTAGGCTGGCCTCTAAGAGTTTTCTTTCTTTAAATTCGGAAAACAACGCGTTATAAAAAGTTAGTATATCGTTTGTTTATATACTCGTTAATATAAAGCCTTTAAAAAGTACTGTTAACACTAATAGATATAAGTCGAAAGTAGAATTAGTTATCCCGAACCATTCCTTATAGTACCTTTAATAGGTGTTATACTAGTAAACACCAGCTTTAGCCAAGCCGTAAAGCGGTTTTATAATACGTAAAATCGTTTGAAGTAAGTAGTTTTTTTTTTTATCTATAGGTATAAAAGCGTAAATACGTCGCTTAAGCAATTTTTCAAATTACATATAATACTATATAATGTTACGAAGTTTAATATATAAGTTATAAGGTCTATTAATAAATGATGTAAATATAAAAATCCAACGGTAGCTAGCCTATTATAAAGTAGGCAACTAGGTTATAATATCTTTTTTACCGTCGTCGTCATAACCTTTTACAACTAGACGGGTCTTTTCGTAAGGTTTTACAGCTATATCCTTAACCTCGTAGATTAAGCGAATGGGAAAAATCCTGTAAGCGTTGTAAATTGTTATGTCGAACCATTTAAAGCGAAATACACCTTAATCTATTAAGGCAAAGATTTCTACTTAGATGAATTATTCGAACGGGGTACCTAGGGTAGTGATAATGCCATCATAGCGAAGCTTTAGGTTTAGCTCTCGGTTTTTCATTTTCTTTTCAATAACAAAAAGATCTAACGGTAAAGTTTACAGGGTGTTTCTTGGTATCAAAGCTAAAAGGGATGCCTTTACAACGAAATGTTGATGGGGTTAGCATAGTGAAGCCGTTTTCGTTTGTAGGAACGGGCGGAAAGTGTAATTCAGGGGGTAGGTTAAAACTCGAAACAGCTTTAATTCGTCGTTTTGGGGGGTATTTAGTCGGTGGTTTTATCCGGATTGTACTTTTAGGCCGTTTTTATCCATCTATATTTTGTATTTTCCTATTTTTATCCAGTAAAACGAATTCGTACTGTTTGGCAAATTAATGAATATATTATAACCTTCTAACCTATTAATCTTTTGAAGATTAATTCATCCGTCCTTCATTCTCTAAACTAGGACTTCAGAATATAATGATAATCTTAAAACGCCAGTTTTACGTAAGCTATTATTTATAGCTAAGACTTTGAATACGTCTTTTTTGGCCCGTAAGGAACGTAAGGCTATTATAGCTTTCGTTACAACATTCAACCTTTGTACTGTAATTAACTATAGCACAGAGTTTGTATAAATCCTTGAATAATTACTAAAAATAAGAAGTATAAGTATAAGCCTATTCGGGCCAGAAGTGTTGTCAACAGCTTTAACCTTCATTTATAGTATTAATTCCTTGAAACTAATACTTTTTAACTTTTTGGATAATACCGTATATGTTTTTAATCGGTTTATAATATTGTTTATACTTACCAATACCTTATAATACTTTTACTGGTATCTATTTATATTCGTTGTCAGTAATCCTTATTTTGGTCTGCCATTGCGTTAATTAAAAGCTATGTCAATATCGTAAGTAATTTAGTCTGGAGGCTCCAAATAGACGTTGAACTAATGATTGACTAAAACATTTTAGAAATTTATAACGAAAGCGCTCCGTATAAGTCTAACGGCTTAAAATAATATTGTTATGTCGACGGTGTAAATTACCAGATAGTTGTCTAAATATATAATATTAATAATTACCTAGTAGTGAAAGTTTACATTGTTTTAAAAGTGAAACTTAAACTGTTCTAAGTCTTGTAAGTGTAATTGGAATTTATGGCAACACTTTTTAATAGTTTTAAATACGTCATTTTCTATATCCGTATAACCTACGACGTGGAGTAGTCGTAAAAGGCGTTTTGTAACCGAGTATTCGAATCGGTAGTATAGTATTCATAATTCCGGCGATGTTAAGTAAATAACCTTAATTATACGTGCTTTAAAGAAAAACTACAAGTAGACAAACTGAAGTTAAAACGATACGGATACGTTATCTGAAACATAGATAAGATGGTTAATCATATTCCGAACCTTAACTTCGAGCTTATTTATATTAGTTAATAAAAGCAGGAATAGTATTTTAATTTTTATTACGTAAAACTTTACCGGTTCGAACCACGTATTTATAATGACTGTTCTGAATAACGACGTTTTACCTTTATTAAACAATACTTTTCGGTATTTTCTTATTCGATTTAGCTAAAAAATTGAGAACTTTGTTATAAACGCATCGAATTGTCGTTTTCTAACCGTTAAAATTTCGACTATATCGGTATCGGGTATAATACCCTAAAAGCGATTACCTTATTTTTCTAAGAACTTCAATTATAACGTTGTATAGACGTTAAGCTCTCCGTTGACGTAGTCCAAGACTCTAATATGTAGGAAAAAGTCTTTTTGTAAGCCTTCGAAAACACGTTAGGCGGTCTCGTCATTTTAGGCTATTTAGTAAACATTATTACCTTTAGAGGTTTTTTATTTAAAGATGTATTCGTAAGGGTAGGCGTTAAGCTTATTATTTACGCTTTTGTACTCGTCTACATATATTGAAAAATTAGTTTTTCTCCGGACCTTATACACAATCAGCTTAAAACTATCGTTTGGTTCGAATTTATTTGTAAGCTAAGTAATTAGTAAACCAACAGCCGATCTTACCGTGTATGATATAACTTTTCTACAAACCTGTGGTGCTCCGTATACTTTTCCGTAAGTATTACTATAGTCGTGATACGTTTTGTCTCTAACTGTAGGATCGTCTTCGATTATAACTACCTTACCCTTTATTTCCGGGGCTCCCTCCTTGATATCTTTTTTTCTGGTAACTGTATTTAAATAGTTTATTTTGCTTGATATATACTTTGAAGCTTCGATTCAAAACGTGGTAAATTATTTCGACAGGGTTCATTTTATTAATTTGGCCTTCGCCTTTCGTTTTTTCGGTTACAAATGCTAATCCTAGACTCGCCTGTCGGCGTAAGAAGGTTTTAAACGATGTTTCAAAACTTATATAAGAAGCTTTTAAATCTTTTTCCGGCTTAAATAGTATAAAGTCGAAATACAAGTTTTCGCGGTATACTTTTGTTATTACTTCAATAAATAATTCATTACCTTTATATTCCAGCCTAAAGGCTGTTTAACACTTTCGAAATTTAGCCAAAAAAGTTGTAAGAATATTTTATAGGTTTTTATCGGCGTTTTTACGCTAATTTTTCACTAATTTCTAGGTTGTGCCTATCTTATTCCTATTATAAAGTTAGTGGTTAATTTCTATATTAAAGTGTAATTTTAGGCGGTAATAACATTTTAAAAACTCATCCACCTGTATATTGTAGTATATATATAACTCTTCGACTTATCCAAATATTATTCCGGGTAAAATAACGTAAAACTAGAATAGTTCGATATCTAGTCTTTTATATGTGTTAAATATAGCACGTATCTCATTATCGAGTATATCATATGGTTTATCGCTATAATTCTTGTCCTCATTCCAAATTTTGGCGAAATTGATGAACTTTATAAAGTCTCTTTTATTAATAGGAAAGTGGTGTGGTGGGAGATTACGATAGGGGTTGTAGTTGGTAAATATTAATTTATAGGGTATATATTCGCGTTTTGCATCATTTTTTGGAACGGGGCGTTTTCGAAATTGGGGCAGCTTCTTTCGTAGTTAATCTGATTATTAACGGTATCCGAGGTATATTTTTGTATTGGTCTTTATTTAAAATTGCGTTCCGGAAAAGGTTCGTTTTCAACCGTTGTTATAAATAATCGTTACGGTACTTTCTCTTCTTCTGTCGATTCATCCAACTCCCTCTCCGCTTAATGGCGGGTGTTTAGCTTTATTAAGCGCCTTATCTCTATCTGCGAAGGCTTTTCTCGTTTCCGGTTTATTGTTTTAAGCAAGTGTTCCAAAAAAATTTCAACCAATATCTTTTTATAAACTTCACTTTTATTATTTCATTGTTCATTTACTTTGACATTTATATTAGTTAGTCCGTTTCCAATGAAACTTTTATAATACGGCTGTTATTTCTATCGGTAGGATTAATATCTTTGTTTTATAGTTATTTTCGTAATATTTTTACAATCTTATTATCGATTATACGTTTCATTTCCGACGTCCAATCCGTAAAGTCCTTTTTAAAATCGTCCAATAAGTCGTGTGCTTCAATTTTGTCGTTACAATAGTTAAAAATTATATTAATAATATAAGAATTTGTTATATAAGGGTTCAACTCCTTCACTAGTACCTCGATTTTATTATTCTATAGGTTAAGGTCTAAATTCTTTAAAATGTTATGACGAAACAATATGTATGTTAAAATGCACTTTATATATTTGTGAGCTTTTACCAAATCAGTTAATAGTAAAGCTATCGTATGCTTTATATCGGTAGTTTATTTGTATCTACAATGCTTAACGCGATACAAATTACTAGTTTCGTGTCGCGGCTGGATTTATATACCTTTATATTTCAAAGTTTAAGGTAGTTTGGTTTCTAAACAGCAAGTACAATATAAATAAGATAAATGAAACGGTTAAATTAAAGTTATTAGTACTTACTATAATAAATAAAGTTTAAATAATATGTAAACGAAATGTAACTATATGTTTGTTGTGCGTTTTAAATTAGTTTCATTAGCGTTTATTAGCTTTATACCAGTTGAACAGTTGGAAATAATAAAATACTAAAACTGTTAAACTTAAAATACAAAGGTAGAACGTAAAAAGTCGAAAAGAAATATAAGTGTAGGGAGGTATATAATATGATCTAGTGTGTAGGTTTTGGTTCGTATTTGGTAAGCGGTCCAGATTAGCGTATTATAACCGCTCCTGATAGTTGCAAGCGGTTTGGGTATTATATTAGTAACCGCTTTTAAGTTTCGTAAACGGTGTAAATGTTGTGTTCGTTACCGTATTTAGGTTTTATAAGCGATTTAGATGTTATTTTCTGATCGAGTGTGTCCCAACGAAGGGTTTCAAAAACTATGGTCTTAGCTTACGTAATCTAATACATAATTTGATACTTTTTAAAAAGTTTCCTAGTACGCTTAAAGCGCCAAAACAAGTTAATGGTTAATATAACGATGTTTTTTTGTAAAAAAGGCACCACTTATTCAATAATATAGTATTGAGAGTAATTTTTTAAAAGTTACTACAGATCTTACAGTTTTATTACGTTTTAGGTTTCAATGGCGTTTCCGCGTAATTTTATACTTCTATATAGTTTTAATAAAACGTAATGGTGAAATGTAAATAGTTGGGACCGCTATAATATCCCGTTATAGGTATTGAACTTCGGTTTATCTTTTCTTTTCTTAGCTATTTATAGTCGAATTAGTCGGATTTTAATTAGTATCGGTAATTTCTTTTATTCACGTAAATGTAAGGAAAAGTAATCAGAAAGATTGGTATTATAATAAAAGATAAATAGGTCGAAAAGAAGTATTCTAGAGAGTGCACTCTACAGATGAGAGGTTATAAACCTCTCAACTGGACAGTAGCCCTTTCGTCATGCGCTCTGTAATACCCCTTCTAGACCGCTCCACGCATGATACACTTTGCGCCTTGTAAGAGTGCAGCCTGCAGCGTGGCACGTTATCGTGCACTCTGCAGGAGTGCACCTTATAATATAGTATACTGCCACTTAACCTCTGTATACTAGCTGTAAGAGGATATATTAATATCTACAATAATGGAATTTGAAGTTAACGTGAAGTTAAAGGGGATTTAATATAAATGAATCCCCGTTAAAATTTACTAAAGTATTATTAAGTTCGAAAAAACATATACCCTTTTGTTAAAAGCCTATTATATCCTTATACTGGAAATCAAAAACTTTATTAATCAGAAAATACGGGTTTGACGAACGGTAAAAGGCTTTAATAATATTATCAGTTTTAGCGAACTTATAATAACTTTATATTATGACTCAAGAACATCAAAGGGTTAGAAAACAAGCCAGTATGGGGCTAAGCCACTAAGAACCCGATGTCCAACACATCAGGTGGGGATATCTCTTATGTCAGCAACCTTAGGGTTAGGGTTACGCACTAAGGATCATTGAGATCATGTTTCGATCCAACATGATCCAGCACTGAAGGCGTATGAAGGATTAAGAATATAAGGACACGGTCAGCACCACATAGATAGTATTTCCTTCATAGCTCTTCAGTTGTCAATCTAAGTATTCAGTCTCAGTATATTCTGAATAGCCTCACGGCTTTTGATCATTACTTGCACGGTTGCGATATTGTTCACTTAGCACCTCTGCTACCTTCTTGATAACATAGACCCTCTGATACCTTCTATATACTCATGGGTATTTAGTGTGATCATTATACTTTACTGGTATTTAAATCTTACCTACAAAAAATAATTGAGTCGTTAATATTGTGCAATATACAAAACCACATTATAATATATGGTAAAATCTTGAAGAAAACTAAGAAAAACATCAGCACACTGTTAATTTAACCATACCCTTAATATTAAAAACGGACTATTAATCATAAACTAGTTATCCATCCGCTTATAAAGTAAAGGTTTTACGTAACGTAAACTAGGTGAATAAAATAAGCTGTATAAGATATTAAATATTACTAATTTAAACGTAATGGGCAAAACTATTCATAATTTTATGACTTTTAAAATTATATACGTTTAATTATATAAATTAAACCTTAAGTTTAATGAAGATTTTAATATTAATAACTTTTAAGTTGAACGGATTGAATAATATAATCCTCCCAAGTCAATTGTTAACAAGCTAATAAAATGTAGACGGTGTGGAAAATAACCTAAATTGAGGATATATACTAAAGAAGAAAACGGTGATAGAGAGTATAGGCCTAATGATTAATATATAACAGCGTATTTATTTTGAAATGGGAAGTTTGATAGCAAACTTACCTTTAAATTACGTGTCGAAGACATTATCAATACACCAGGTAAGCCTTTTAAAAAAACGATTAAGTGAAGACTAACAGACTTTTTTTATACGGGTTTAAATAATTTATATTATTAACGTAGTTTCAAGTTTAAAACGTTATTATTATTATATTGAGAATTACTTATGAAGTTGAAGGTTAAACTACGGACCGGTCGTACTAAAATTACGATTAATCGCTTAAAAATATGATAATAAAGGTTGAAACCCATTTTTTATTTAATCTCCTATAATCTAAAAATTATTTAACTTTTAATCATCTTAATTACTTCCAACTGAACTACTAACATAAATCGTTAGTTTACACTTGTTAGCCTGGAAATTACATAAGCGTATATGTAGTTCTATACCAATTTATAGCGGATTATATTATTAAAAATATCGAAAAAGTTAAGGGACAAATTTTCGACCGATATGGTAATACACTATATTATACCTCTATATAAATTGGTCGAGGTAAACCCATATTAGTTCTTAACATATTATAAATATTTTAAAAATGAGCTTAGTATTAAAATTTAAACGTTTTTTACCAACACCTATTAATTATAAAGTGTGAAGAATTTGAAATTATAAGTATACAAATCAACGATACCTTTTTTTTTTCAGAGATACCGGATTTATAACGGCGAAATAACGTACGAGCTAAAATTTAGTCCTTTTAAAATGTAAGTTATTCGAAATGTTAATGAAAAGTATATAGCTTAATTTTAATCAATTGTTACTTTATATTTATAATATGAAGATTAAAACGACACTTATATTAGCCCAAATTAAAAAGATAAATTATAACCCTTACTATTATCATTTGAGACGACGGAATAAGATGATTTAAACACCCTGTTAACCTTTAAAGAATAAAAAACCTACCTCTACCGTTTCCACATTATTAGCCTTACTTTCGTTAACGCCATCTTCACCCTTACGAATTCCCTAACCTTCGACACTTTCCTTGGCTTGTTTTAATACACCTTGACCTAATCCTCGCTAGCTGTTAATTAAGATGGATTTAATACCTAAATGGGCCAAGTATTTACAGGAACAGATGGCTGTTATGGCTAAAAAAACGTAGAATTCAGCGAGCACCTTAATACCATTAACACAAGCCTTTAGTAACGAATTATAAATAATTAAATAATTATATACAGCCGTTTCAACGCCTTTACCCGTGACTGGGAACAAAAACGTCGGTTTCTCTGAAGCAACGAGCGCTCGCGTAGCCTTAAGCATCCTGCTCACGGCTTAAACTACTCTCCTCCTCCTCGTAACCCTAATAAAAGCACGTCAATCACTTAGTTTTCAGGTAATGATAATATATATAGAATAAGTCGTAAGGAAATCAGGGTTTATAACCCCGAATACACTCATAATTTTAATATAGGTATAGTTATTATCAGCCGAAATATCGTTTTTACAAACGTTTGTAGTTTTTGAGCTCGCCTCAAAACCTTTACCAAAGTTGATCCGGACGCTGAAATTTATATCGTGTTGATATTTAAAACCCTACTTCAAAGATTAGAAATATTTTGGTAAAACATAAAGCTAACTTATGAGAAACGTATAAGCTTTACTAACAAGGGTTTTGAAGCAGCTATAAATGTTTTTACAGACCTTTTTCGAATAAACTCAAGCTGAGCCACTACAAACTTTCGTAAATTGATGTTTACATAACGAAATTTCACAAAAGATGAATACGGCCTTCATAAATATATCTAAATCAAACTGAAATACGTACCAATTATAGGTATTTTCGATCGAACTAATCAAAACTAGTATAACATTATAATCGATATTAAAACTTTTTTTGACTTTCCTATTTAGTAAAATCTATAACCTTCCAATCGCAAGTAAACTTTATGGGAATATATAAACTAAATCGATAAAATAAAAATTATTTTGATGACGATCGTAAACCGTCAGTACCCTTTATATAAGCCTGCTATTAGAAAATAACGCGAAGAGTACAACTTATGTATGTCTAAGGAAAAGATTAAGTTGGAATATAAAAATAAAAATATGTATAAAAAATTGTTAATAAAGACGGTTATCGCGTTTGCAATTGCGAGTATAAGTCTCGCGAGATTTGTAACAAGTCGAAACGTTGCAAAGATAATCGCCACGGCAACCGCGATAGTTGTCTCTGCGATAGCGATAGTCGCTACAACCGTAACCAGCACCACGATCGTAGCCGCCGACGTAAAAAAGTAAACAATAATTAATTTAATTGGGAAATGAACTAGTCGTTAAACAATACTAAGTTCTTTTACTTGTGGTAAGCGAGTAAGGTACACTTTATAAACGAGATTGCCGGTTTCATTACGCGACTAAATTATCAAACCTATACTAGTTATAAATATAAATACGAATCTTTTAATATACTTTTCAAACATCTAAAATTTTATTACAGAACGAAGAAATTATTTTCACGAATTATAAAACAGAGAATCCGGCATATAAATATTAAAATATTATATTTTAACCTAAAAGTCACTCATTTTACACGGGATTGATAAGTTGTTATAGCTAAACCCGTTTACGAAAAGGTGGTTATAATTATAAAAGGCTTTTACTTTATTTCAGTAGTTATTCATATCACTTTATTTAATCTTGATTGTAGTTTTTAACTTAACACGTAATTAATAAAGACCTCGTAATCAAATTGTAACTAGATAAATACTTTCCTAATTACACCAAAACCATCGTTTTATTTAGACGAAACTATTTGAAGTGCTATAAAACCCCTAATATAACTAACTACAAAAGCTTACTTATTATTCCAAACCTATAGTTACAAGTCGGATAATTCACCGGATATTTTTAAAGAAACTACAGAGGCGTATATTATTGAGCGCCTAAACGTAGGTGCCCTACTTTCGAATAAACGGTTAAAGCCTTGTAAAACTAATATTTTTATATCTAAAATTATTGTTAACATTTAAAACAGTTACTTTAAATTAACTTTTACCGTTTATTAAAAATCTACAAACCTAATAATTCGTAAGGTATTTACTCAAGCATTTACTAACACTATTCAATTGGCATAAATCGTTTATTTTCCAATCGAATATATCTATCTTCCTGATGAACGTTTTTTTATATTTACCGCTTAATATCCGTATATATTAGATGCTATTGTGTATTTTACTGCGCCTTACGTTATTCCACTCCATAACGGACGGAAACGATAATCACGATTTCCAAATATATACGCCCAGGTACTATTGCAGAATATCAAGATATTACCTACTTTTTTATAAGCTATTATGAAACCGTTAAGGCGTTGGTATATATTGCCGGAATAGAAAATATAACCTTTAAAATTCAGTAGCAAACTCGTAAGTCAGTTGGTAAATATCATATGATACCAATTACTACTGGAATAACAGGTTTCTCCGAAACTTTATTTATGGGATCTGATTTTGAATGAGATTCCTATACGGCTAAGATAGTAAAAAGAATGTAGACTCACCGCCTTTTAAAGATTTTTGTTAACCTGCAGTCTGATATACTGTTTCTGGACGCGGTCGCCTGCCTTATTTAGGACCTTAAAGAATTCATAGAAAACGCGTGAAAACTAAAACCCGTAAAAGAATAGGATAAGTTTCGCTTTACAAAGTTTCCGCCTTTTTTCGATATCAAAACTCCCGATAATATCCCAATATTTAAAACCAAATATAAGGTATACGTTAATTTGACTTACTCTTCTAATATATATAGGCTGGTAAATATTTACGATAAATTCGCCGATGTGTGGTAAGACTTCGAACCGGTTAATTTACCAGTTTTTTTTTAGTTTTTTTTTTTTTTTATAATTAAGGTACATTTAGTTGAAGGATGATAGAATGAAAAGTTGCACCGTTATCGTTACAAAATTTCGCGTCGAAATAAAGCTTTTTTCAACTAATAGTTTAATAACTTTTACGTCTAGAGTCGTATGAAATATGTTAACAATATCTCCCTATTTTCCCCATCTGTTTTTATTGTATAAAGAAAATTATACAGTGTTAAACAAGATCGTGTTATAATTGACCTTAAAACTTTCAATAAATACTAGGTATTGGATAAATAGTCTTTACATTTACAGGCAAACATTATCGACTTTTTAAAAAGAGTTAAATACATTTCAATAGTAAACGTTACTAATTTTTTTTCTAGTTTTCCGTATATTTAAAATTTCCAAATCGTTTTACCTTTATAAGCTATTGATGCCTCCAAAGAATCAAAGTTTCCCCAATAAGATATAGAAACTAGCCAAACTTCGCTTAAAGATTAATAAATATCACTTTTAAGCCTTACCGCGCGTTTTACCGCGCCTCTATCGATACAATTATTTCTTTTTCAAATAGTTTCAAGAAATATCAAAATTACTTTACCTAAATCCTAGCTTTATTGATTAAAGTTAAAGTTTAGTTAACTTCTGACAAGTATTAGAAAGGTTTTCAATTTGTAGAATTACTGGGCTTTTTCGTAAATGGATTTGGTTAATCCACAACTACAGAAAGTATTTAGGCCTTTCGGGAGATTTATTTCCTTATTACCCCTAAGTTTTTAAAAACTTATTTAGGTGTAACAGGGTTTCTACGCCCAAAAATACCTTGCCTTTTCTTATTATCGGAATTATTATAAATATTTATAATATATTTACAAACTGTAAGTAGTAAGAGGTACCGAATAAATAAATAAAAGTATAGAGAAAATATATTATACTTAAATTAAGAAAATCACTTTTACTAATTAGCAAAAGGAGTTATTTACCGCCTTATAAGAGTATTCATGTAAAAATTACGCTTATATCACACTTACCTTGTTCGGCTACTATTTTTACAATTTAACGAAAGTCTTAAAAAAGATTCTAGCAGTATATTGTTTTAATTATTACTTAATTATTTATAAAAACGAGCAAATGTTATATATATCACTATTATTTAGCCTGTTATAGTTCTTAATAAATGCCTTACTAATGCAAACCTAAATTACATAATATCGGAATACGAGGTAGTATACTTAATTTAGGCATGTAAACAACTAAGGATTACTTTAGTAAACAACTAATATTCCATTATCGTTTTTACCGATTACAAGATTACCAGACGAATTATCATTTAAAAGTCTCTTAATATAATATTTACGGATAAAGTTAATAAACGCACTATTAATATAGTAATTTAATTGGAAGTATACAACTTAAATGTAGTATATTTTTCCAAACGGGTTGATTTGGTTTCTGATATATTTTCGCGCCCCCTAATGCCAATTAATCGAGAAACTCCGAAATTTAAATTAAATACCTATACTCGACCAAATCATCGATAACTTTCCCATGGTATTGAATAAAGTTAATGTTACCCTATTAATTATTAAGGTTATATTACTTGATAAAATGCGTCTTAAATTTTAAACAGCTTATAAAAAAGACGTAATTTGGCGAGATATTATAACTAACCTTACAAAAAACGACGAAAATGATGAAGTGATAAACGTTGCTAAAATTAACTACCCGTATCGTTTAATAAACCGCCTGTTTTATAATAGAAACGAAGGAGGATATGAATACCTGGTAATTCCCGGTTTCCTTATCCAACAATTCCTTTAAAATTCTTATAATAACAGACACTACTTTGATACAAAACGAATAATAATAGCCTTAAATAAATTATATTTTCTCCTCAAAAGAAAAATAGTCAAAGAATATCATCGTTATTTTTTTCGTTATATTAAATTACGAAACGATAATCAAAAGTTAATAGGTAGTTTCCGTCTAATTTTGGCCTTTTAAAAGCTCATGTATACTTTATATACAGACTTTATTACCGTTTTTCCAAAGGTTTTATTAATAGTTACGCCATAGGTATTACCTAGCTATAAGAAGTTTAACGTCATTATACCTGTTAATTGTAAAAATTTCAAACGTATTTTCCTCCTTTTGGGCCATATTATATAAACAGCTATGTACTGGGCTTCCATTTTATAACTTTATTTATTAATTTTGAACTGGTTCTATCCAGCGGAAATCATTTTAAACTGAGACGTCAAGTTTTTATTTTTATCTTAGTAAGCTTTATGAAAAAGCTTTAGCAATAAATTGAAAATAATAATAATAATGTATTACCCCTAAGTAGATGGATAAACTAAAAGAAAAAACTAGAAAATTAAGCTTGCCTTTCAATATTACATCGTCAAGTATCCCAAATAACCATAAACTGAATACATACCTCCTCGTTAATAGTATATTAATAATATATATTTTGAGGTTATTAATGTTTGCCCCTACGAATTTTTTTTCGGCTTTAAATTAAGCGTTTCAGTTGATTACCCAAATACTACCTCACCTTAATAGGCAGCGGAAATCCGATTTATAAGGGAACACTTGCGTAGAGATTCGTAGTTTACTATAAACGTGGTAGCTACCGAAGCCGAGAGTCCTTATAGAAAGAATTACTGTTAGATTAAGTTTAGTTATATATTTAAAGGCCTATAAACCTTTGTATCTATAATTAAAGTTAACGTTGCCTAGGCTAGGTCCCTATATAATAATGAAATATGTAGGATAGCTGGTATATACGTTTAATTTTCATGTTAAATTACGAGTTTCTAAAACTGTTATCGGTTATACCTTACTCCCTACTCTAAGCCGAAAGATAATCCTTCCGATTGTATACCTTCGCTGCCTATATTAGTGCGATATAAAAAAGCCTTAAAGGAAAATAAATAGGAAATTGAAAGAATCGTGGATAAGTACTTGAATCGTCGGCGTCGTAAAAGGAATTAAATTTAATATTTAATTTGTTAAAATGACTATACTTTAAAGGACGAAAAATGAAAAGCTGTAAAGGACCTGGAACATTGCAAGGACTTGATTAAAATATACGAAAATGGTCACCAGAAGAGTTTCCAGAAGTGAGTCTCGCTTCTTGCATCTCGCGTCTCACGTCTCGCGTTTCGCTTTCCGCGTCTTGCGTTTCGCGTCTCGCGTTTCGCGTCTCATGTCTCGCGTCTCGCGTCTCGCGTCTCGCGTCTCGCTCACTCACGTCTCGGCGCCTCGCACCATGCATGTTAAGCAACAAGGGTATTTCAGTTTCTTTTGGCTCCAGAGACTTGTTATATATTACTTGGGGGGGTATATATATGGAAAGGGAAAGAAGGCACAGGCACCTGTCTGTGCAGCTACAGTTACATGAGCTCAGCTCCGCTAAGCTCCTAGTTCTAATTTTTTCCTCTTCCATAGTTAGAATACTACACTGTTTAAACGTTACGTTGCCGCCCTACATGCGTACCAACAACTAGCTTATTTTCCCCCCCCAGTTTTATTCCTTTCGCTTTCTCTATTCGCTTTCCTTTATTTAAAGCACACTGTTCGTTCGAGTCTATTACTTGCGATGTTTGTGTTTACTAGCCATTTGGCTAGTGTATTGCTTATGAAAAACTAAGGAATAATTTGAGATACTTGACTATCTTATGGCTATGCCTTATTTTCATTGTATTCAAACTCCGTTAGCACTAGCAAACACTAAAACGCCTTACTTTTTACGTTTTGCTAGATTTTATTTTCTTTGATTTAGACCTAACCACTTTAAAAATTGTATTTTAAATGCACTCAAATCTCATCCACTGCATTAAACTAACTTTTGCACTGCTTTCCTTTTTCCGGTACTAGTATAATTTAACCTTTTAACTGCCTTAATATACTTCGTATTATTTTAAATATAGATTTGGTATCAATAACCTTAGACGAAGCTAACGAATGTATGCACTATTTGTTTTAGAATACATCATTTCGTAAAAGCATTCTTATGCACTTGGACTTTAACTTATATGATAGTAAAATGGAAGCTTTAGTCGAGAATTTCAATCCTTTTACGGTAAATATAAATGTTATAAAAATGATTTTCAACTATTGTAAAGGATAAACTAAATTACGAGATTTATTTGACAATTTTCGAGAAGATTTTGCAAACTGGACGCCAAAGATGTAGCGTATAGTAGATGATACAATTTCAATGATTCTGCGAATATAACTGCAGAGTAGAGGTATCAATACGACCAGAAGCAATAACAGCCGTATCGCGGAAGTATTGTAAGTAATGGCTCAGTTTATTCAAATGCGAAAATAGACCGACAATAAAGTGATAGATGTGAAATTCGTAAAGAGATATTGATTAGAAAAACAATAAAACCGGCATTTTGAAATGACTGATAAAAAATGAGAAAAGACTTCGTAAATATAAGAATTGGGGCGTTTAATAAGGCTTAATGCACGCGGAGAAGTGTAAACAGAGCAGGAGAAATCGATGGAAGAGATGGAAGGGATATAATGATTACTTACTACGCGAATCGAATACGGATCCTTTCTAAAACGTACTTTCGATTAGAGATAGGGATGAGACCACGTTAAGAATACGGTAAATAACCCGTTTTGTAAAAATAAAAGCGGCTGGATAGAGAAAACGGCCTGCCTGGTAATACATTAAGCGATGTAAAACGATACTACGAATCTTACGGACTAATGCCCACCAATTACAACCCTTACTGTAACCTTTTACCGCACCATATTCCAGCTAATAGGAGCGATTTGACAAAACTTACCAACTTTGTTAGACTATAAGATAAGTACGAAAACTATGACGGTAAAACATACAACGTGTTCGATAATGAAATACGTGTAATACCAAATATATATAAAAGACTGAATATTAAGCCGTTACAGTTTTACGTTATTTTTTCCTGTATATTGTCTGGGAAAACTAAAGAGTAGTATAAATATCACTTTACGTAGGTAAATATATTTACGGTGTTATAATTGCCAGAAATTATATTTTCACACAGAGATTAATTACCAGCGTTACGATAGTAACTAAATTATTACTACCTGGAAATTCGTGTAAATTTAGCATAAAAACGCTGATGAAAGCCTATAAGAAGTATTTACCACCTTATTAGTAAAGATACCAAAGTATTGGGCAGATTTTGAACCAAAATATAAAGGTAACAAACTGATTATCTAAATAGTTACAAAAGCATACCGTGATAACCTAAACTTCGATTTTACGTTATTTAAACTTGAAAAGAACTTCAAGGCTTTTTATACGAGTCTTAAAACATTACTTAAAACTTTTATACGCTAATCGACGAGCTTTGAATGTGTATTTGTAACAGAGAAAATCAAAGGCGAGTCTCAGATTACTAAAATACAACTCTCCGACACTATTCACCGCGTTTTAAACCAAAGAGTTAAAGTATACCTAAGACGGAATAAGCGCACCAAATAGGGTTAATAAAAAGAAAATATTAGAGAAAAATCCTCGGATACCGAGGATAAAATAGGCATTATTAAGGATGGACCTATAACTAAGAGCGAAACTTACTACACCTATGATAATACCCGCAGAAAAGTATACGAAGTTTTATGAGTTTTTAAAACCGTCGTATTATATACGGTAAGATTAGCTATTAGTGTTGGTAGGTCTTTAGATTGTTCTAACGTTGTCGATTCGAATTGTGGTTGAAGTAACAGTAGTATTGAATTGGTTAAGTGGTGGATGTATTGTTCTAGGTTCAGCAGATTGCTAGCCGGTCTGCACTGTAATTTGTATGGTCAATTGCTTGTTCCGTGTCTTAGTGTAAAGTGCAGTGTACTGTACTCAACTTACACTCAATGCGGTAAGTCCAGACAAAGTAATACACTCAACTTGCAGTTCAGTATAGTCAACTTTACTGTAAGTAAAGTTGACCTACTGCACTGCATGTAGTACTATTCCAACAATTAGTTCACTAATCACCTGATATACAAGTAGATTCGGATTAAACATTAATTTTAGGTCGATTGCCCATTTGAGAACCAAACGGAAGCTAATTTTACAGTATACGTAGTCGAATGCGAAAGTATAAAGAACGAAATTGTTGCTTAACTATACGAAAACACCTTAAGAGAGGAAACCTTTAAAGGTATTAATACTTACCTATTAGCTTAGGATAATAAAACCGCCTAGCGTATTTTTCCAAGCTTAAAAGATACCTGCTTTTTCGCATAATTTGGTCTAGATTACGAGAATAGCGTGTTCAATACTTATATGGTATCGTAATTTACATTTTGAAATAGGTACGTAAACTTATTCCATGGTATTATACCTAATACCGGTGTGGCCGAAATCTTAACCTTCGGAAAGTAATAATTCAACGCGTTTACAGCATAATTTCCGAAATTTCAACTCGAACGTATAAGAGAATATCGGGAAGTTTTATTAGGCAAAGTCAAAGCGTCGTTACATGGAACGGTCATTATAGATACACGATTCGAATCGGTTAAATTTTACGTGATAGAATTTGAAATATTATTTTTATTATCATTGGCTATTATCAATAAATTCGGAATCGAAGTTCGGAATATAATTAACTAATTTTTTCGCTCTTTTGATAGCGTATCCATACCGTTTCGCTTTAAGTTTGGCTAACTATAGTTTTTCCCTGAAATACGTATAATTAAAAATGTTTAGCTAACGTAGCCAGAACTAAGGATATTATATCCCCGGTTTGACTAACTAGTTACAAAACGTTGTTTGTGACGATTTTACGCCGTAAGACATATTGATGTAGTCAAGAGAGTATTTAAATTATCAAAAAGTTGTATTACGAATGTTAAATATATTTGTAAACTCTACGATAGTTTAAAGTTAATCTTTAGAACGATATGAACTTTAACTATAAGGTGATTGTGGATATAATATACCGTGACGGCTAGTAAATACTTTATGTTGTCGATTTAATAATATTATTTTAGGCTACGAAACTTACGTAAAGCGCTTTCGTTATAGATCGTTAGAATCGTTTGGTAGATTTCTGGTTCAACTTCTATTTAGAACCTTCGAACTAGATTACTCATAACATAGGAACGGCTTTCGATTTGACTAAATAACGTACTAAAGTTAGGATCGCCAGCAATAAATGTAAATGAATACTGGTCAAAGTATTATAGGGTATTGCAAAGTTTAAACGGTATTATAAACCGTTTAGGAAAACGTATATGGTATTATCCAAGGAATTAAAGTGTGTTAGTATTAAGGAATTCATTTTTTAAATAGCCGTTAGTGTTGTAAATAATATATACGGCTCGAGTAGACTTATTTTAACACTTCTTTTTTTCGGTAGTTACCTCAAGGTCTATACATATTTAGAACCATCGCCAGCTTTTATGCAAAGAGTAAATACTGTAATAAAATCTATAGTAGTACTACGTTTCCTGCGGGTTCAAAATGAAGTTTCGAAAATATTAGCTACGAGGAATGATCTATATAAGACTAGCGTTGTGGACTTATTATTGTAGTTTAAAGTCATAGTTTGGAGAACTAAGGATGGATAAATTAAACTTTTGAAGATTAATGGATTTAAATGCTACGATATGTTAATGGATTTGCTAAACGGTATAAGTTCATTTCGGTGGATAATAGTATGGGAATGTAAAAAGGAAAAGGTAGAAAAAGCGGTCTGAAGCCATAATTCAACTAGTAGTACCGGCGAAACTACTTTGAGGATAACGAATTTAGGACGCCTCTAGATTCTTTATACCCTTCGAATACTACGTCTAAATCTTTTCTACTATACAAGACCGGCCCAACTATATTAACGTAACTCTCACCGTGTCGTTGAGGTTGCCTATTTAGCTTCAAAAATAAAAAAACGTACCAATACCTTCGCTACAGACTTCGTTATTATGTAGAAGAAAATGGCGAACCGCGGGTTGAGTTTAAAACTTCGTCAAAAAGATATTATTACCACCCCAAGTACTTCATTTAATCAGTTTACCCCAAATTAAATCATTGTTTTAATAGAACAAAGCGTCTTTCGCTTTGAAAAGTTTCAACTAACGATTCATAGCACATATAAAAATTTTCCTATATGCTTTTTTTACGAAGTAAAAGACAAGGCGAATAAGTTCTATAAGAAGAGTCTCTTTATTATTAAAGGATAAAATAACGCTCGTAAAAAAGATGGTATAACCTAATCACCTACTTTGTAAAGGGTAAGCCATCATTTGATTTTGGTCTTCGCTGCCTCCTTACATACGCCTTACGGCCTTTATATTAAGTTTTGTGATATTATATAGGCTTATACATAGTTGGGAGAACGGTTCAAACGCCGTATCTATATTTATATACCTATAGAGCTCTGGAAACATTACTTATCCAAAACTATTTTATGTATTATGAGACCGTTTTACAGCTTCGCTAAAGCTAGTATATACTGGTATAACACCTATTAAAGGCATTATGAGAAACGGCTCGAAATAGTTAGCTCGACTTTCGACCCGTGTTTATTAGTTTTTACAGTACGTTTTAAAGGTCTTATATTAACAGGTATATTGATAGATGATACCTTAACGTTGTGTAACGAATCGTTTTCTACATTTAAAGGGAGGAAACTTTTAAAGGCTATTCTAAAAGCAAAACCTAAAACGTACCCAACGGAAGACCAAATGATTAACTTTAACAACGCGACAATCATTTTCCGGAACGGCGTTTTGTACCTTTCGTAAAATGGATAATTGGATAAAGTTAACTTTATCGCCCTAAATAACGTAAAACGGGTCGACTAATAGTGATATCAGCATTTATGTAGCATTTGGTTTGTATTAATTACATATCCGGAAGCGGTATTTAATCTTTCGGTTGCCGTATAGTATTAAACTGACTTTTCGAACGATATATATAAAGCGTTTAATAAGCGCTTTGTGTGGTAAATATATAATATAAAACTAAGTTTACAATTTGTATCACTCGATAGGTATATTATAGAGCTTTTTTTACATTAACGGGTCCTTCGCTAATAATACTGATTGTAACTTGTAAATAGGATTCGTTTTTGTTTTAAGTAACGAAATATAGGCTTGGAACGGATTTACGCTCCGTAAAAGTATTATCCATTGGAGTTCGACTAAGTATAAGCGGGTTATACGAAGCGTTTTAGACTGAAAAATTTATGGTATGGTTGGAAGCTTCGATTTAGGAATTATTATGGCGATGTTAGTCCGAATAATTATTTTAAATATAGATTTCAAACCCATCCCTTTTATCGTTTGCATTAAACTTTTTTTTTGTTTTACGGATGCTTGGTTAAACTTGGTACTACCAATAAAAACCACCTTATAATTAATATTATAGGTTTATACGAATTGTATAAACGCCGCAAAATTGAGGAAATATGATGAATCGATAGAAAGTTAAACCTTGTAAATATAATAAATAAGGTCGCCCCGAATAGGGTATTATGGGCGTTTGTATTAACGAACACTTTTTTTGTTGGTGTTATTAGAAAGGTTTTATGACCCCTTTCGGGTTAAATGTTTTATTCCTTATATTTGCTATTATTGTTTTGTATTGTTATACCGCTTTTACGAATTTATCTTTGTTTAGATTTGCTATTCGTATCGCTTTTAATATATTATAATCTTTTATTTATTTTATTTCGACTTTATCAAAATTACTTTCACCCTTTACCTTTTACATTTATTACTTGCGTTTCGATTTTTTCTGTACAATAATCATTTTATTATGTAGCGAATTTTACTATGGATGGGTACACTAACCCAGTAGAAATAAGCTGTTATTCGTTGCTGAAAGAAGGGGGAGAGGGCGATGTCGTATTCCTACTATCCTTCTCTACGCCGTCCTCTCCCTTTGTATTGGCGCCACCGCTATTACTGTTATCGACATTGTTATCGGCGTTATCGGAGGGGTAGCCCCGCGTTTTGGGCTGCATCTCCTTAGGCAGAGGTGCGGAAGAGTCTTTACCATCCTCACAGAGACGCGAGATAACGTTATCGAATTCGCCTATGTAATACATATGTAGGCCCTAGTTTCAGGCGGTAATGGTGTTTACCGACTCCTTAGTCCGCTGGTTAACACTTAATATTAATTAATATCGGCTAATTTTGATAATATACGATAATAATTGCTTTTAAACGCGTCTTAGACGATATGTTTATAAAAGTAAAGGATTTGGGTTCATGATTGGGATTATAAGTTTAAAATACATTTACTATAAAAACGATGGGCGCGTAATGCAGCCTTAGTCTACAGTTTTAGGATTAACAAAATAGGGGCATATTCATTATGAATTTGTTTATAGAGATAGTAATGAGTCGATCAACCTTCGCTTTAGTAGCAATCGCTAATGAATTTACCCGTGGCCATAGACGCAATATACGGCACGTAGGGTGTATTTATTAGTGGCCTGAGGTTACGGATCCGAGTACACCGTTTTAATACTTTATGCGTTAAAAAGGCCTCGCAACGTACTTTAGCGGTACATAACTCGAGGCAACGGTGGAGTTCTGTCTCGATTACCTCATTTATAGAGATATTAGTATAACGAAATATATAGAGAGGATTAACGATACGAACCGCGTTATAACTTCACTAAATTACGTTTGCGGCGGCCAGGGAGGGAGGGGTTTCCGCGGGTAATGAGGTTTTTACCCGTGGGGAAAGAGTAAGGTTGATAACTTTAGAACTCACCTATTCTTTCCCTAAGGGGTTAAGAGGAGGAAAGGTAGCGATTTTAACGGTAGTGGTAGCAGGAGACGTGGCGTAGATGAAGGTAGGGATTAATAGCATCGTACTAAAAGAGGTGGGGTTAAAGGTGGCGGTGGTAGCAGTATCGGCGATACGGCTGCTTACGGTGACAGCCACCTTTACACATTTGCGCTTACGCGTTAAATGGCGCTTAAAGGACCTGTTTCTACACGGCATTTATTTACGAGCAAGGTAAGTATATAGAAATTAATTAAATAACCTATGAATTGAAGCGGTTTTATATAGGTAGTTAAAATAGTAAGTTAAATTTACGTACGTTAAATAACTGGTTAGGACTTATATTAGCTAGAGGTACGCGTTGTTAAAGGGAGAAAAGTAAAGAGGTTTTGTTTAGACCGATAACAATATATTTTTTATATTAACCCCAAAACTCGTAATACCGGAAATGCCTCTATGTAATTATACCCATATAATATTTACGTTATTACACTCTTATAAGGAATGAAAATAACTTTTTTAATAATTATATCGTTGCTGATTACCCAAAATAACCCGGCCTTCATTATAATTATTAATGCGGTTAAAAATACTTTTTTAAACTTTTATAATTTTACTGTATGTTGGAATAGCAGTCAAATGCAGTACAGTCAAGTTGATTGTACTGACTGTAAAAGTGGCTGCAGTTTGTGGGATTGCACTGCAAGTGCAGGGCAGTAGGTGCCCACTTCAAAGTGGGGCACAAGCCAAAGCGTTTGGCCATAAAAGTAAGTGTGCAGACCGGCTAGCGGTCTGCCAAACTTAGAACTTACACACTTCAATCAACAATATCAACGCAACATCAGTTACTTCGACCACTATGATTCGAATCAACTGCGTTGCAACGATAAAGACCTGCCAACACTGACCAGTGTTCGCAGGTCTTTAGATCGTTGCAACGTTCTCGATTCGATTGATCGAAGTAACAGTAGTATTGCATTCGCCAAGTGGTGGATGTATTATTCTAGGTTTGGCAGACCGCTAGCCGGTCTGCACTGTAATTTGTATAGCCAATTGCTTAGCCCGTGCCCTAAACTGAATCGGGTACTCCACAATCAACTGACTTGCAGTCAGTACAGTCAACTTTACTTATAGTAAAGTTGACTGACTTCACTGCAATTGACCTGCTAAAAATAGCAGTCAATATTGTTCCAACACCATAAGTATATTATTAATACTAAATTATGGATATATACTACACTATAATAAAATTATCATTACTAAATTACGGATATGGATTACGTTACAAACTCTATTACTATTACTAAATAACAAATACGGGTCGTAATTAGGAAATAAAAGATTACATATATGGATATTACCATGTATCTTTATAGTTAGTAAGCGGCTACGTTGCGGAGTGTACCTTTACAAAGTGTATAGTAACGTACCACTTTACGAGGAGAATTTCTGTAAAGTGCTTAATAATGTGCCACTGCCTAAAAGTGGTATCTGTACAGTATATGATAGAGTGCCACTGCCTGGGTGAAAGTTTATAACCTCTCACCTATGGTATGTACTATCTGAATGCTTTTTCTCTTTTCATCTTATCTTTACTACTACAATATCAATCTTTCTAATTACATTTATACTACATTAATGTATAGAGACTTTACCGATAGTATCGAATATAAAATTGATTTATATTAATATTACGATCAAAAATACTTCAATATATTATTATATTCGGCGCCCTTGAAGGTTTTACTGCAACCGTTAACAGCTAATATTTTCATACTTTTTTTGACAACTTACGTAACTTACAATTAATACGTTCTAACCTACCATTAATACGCTCGAAAACATCAATTAACTATTGCATCGCCTTAAACTAGACTGCCTACCCACTAGTTAACTATAATACATAAGTTTACTTTGAATATATTTTACTT
This sequence comes from Anisogramma anomala, assembly GCA_038502455.1. NCBI lineage: Eukaryota > Fungi > Ascomycota > Sordariomycetes > Diaporthales > Gnomoniaceae > Anisogramma > Anisogramma anomala. The sequence goes on along the minus strand of JASMMZ010000002.1, from coordinate 32,477,994 downwards.
ACCTGAAAACCACACTCCTCGTTAAAAAGCTATATAGCTCGAAAGCCACTGGAGCAAATAGGAGTAACTGGTATTAAACCTGCTTTCCTATAAGTGTTAACCTTTTTTTATGTTACTAGACAAATTTTTGTTACCATTTAAATGATAATAACCTAAATTTACACGTTATTTAGCCACTTAATAACACTTGCAGAATAGCTCATAAACGAATAACTTACTCTAGTTTTAAATGTTAAAAGCTAGGTAAATTTCGAATAACTTCTCTACTATCTCGTTTATATATAGGTTTACATTCAATCAGGTATATATTTAACTTAAGCTACGACTAATCGTATTAACGATATATAAATAATAACAAATACCGGTATCTAATCATTTATTCATGATTTCATAACTGTTACACGGGTTCAATTTATCTTTGAGATCTTAACAAAACTTTCCAAGGAGTAAAATATCTTGTAAACGTATTTAAAATACGTTTATGTACGGGTCTTATTTAGGTCCATATTAATTGCTCGAGGAGCAAAGAATTATATATTTGTTAGTAGAAATCAAATAACTTCAAACCAAGCATATTTATGTTTTAATCGACTTATCAACCGCAATAACAAATTGGAGATTCATTTTAATAACCGTTAGTAACAACAACTCGAAACTTTCCTTAATAAAAAGGGGTGGAGTATTAAGATACTAATGGTATAAACGGTAACAGTATCAATTGTATGGAATAGTAGTTAATCAAGGGAAGTTTTATATTTCTAGAAAGGGGACCTACGAAACTATTTATAAAGAAGGCAGTAAGGGGAGGCTTATGCTGATACCTTTAATGCGATAATAAACCATTTGATAATTAAAATCTTTTACACGATATTACAGTGTTTTGATGTGTTTCAGAACGATTATTTCACACTTATCATGCCTTTTATTTCGCTAACACCTTTTACGACCTTTTATACTATACTGTAAGAGGGGGGGGGGAGGAACTAGGGGATAACATTATAGGTTAATACTTAGGCTAATAATTACCAGGGATCTAGCTTTAGTAGTTGTCATTTATACGTTAACGGTGCTTTAAAGCCGTTTGGAAGCCGCAAAAGAGCATACCCTCACCTGTTATATAACTGGATCACTCCTTTTTTACAGCTCTATAGCGATTCCTTAACAGGGGTTTCTCCTCCCTTCTTCTTTATTGAGGATTATAGACAGTATCCGACTACTTTGAGCGACTACTCCAGCTCAGTCCTTTCACATGCAGACCAGCTAACGGTGTATTAAACCTAGAACAATACATTCACCATTTTACCACGCAATACTATTGTTACTTCGACCAATCGAATCGATAACTTTGCAACGTCTAAAGCCCTACCAACAACACATTTATATATATTACTTTTTTCCAATATGGGAGGCTTCGAGTAACCGCTACCGGTGTTTTTGTCAAAACAAAGTAATATGCTATAGAAATTACTAAATTGTCAAAATCAATATACCATAGGTATAGTAGTGCACTTAAAACGCGGCGCTACATAATAAGCGCCGCGCTATCGCTATAAAATAACACTAATTATGTAAAAGGATTATTCGTAAATATATACTAAGAAGGTAACTAATTAACAATTACTTATAAAGTTGAACGCGCCGAAAAAAACGTATTATAACTAATGTAAACATAAAGTAATGTATTGATATCACATATTAATAACTATTTGATATATGGAAAGATAGATATAGAATATATGATAGGGGTAGCCTTGTATGAACATGAGTAGCTTTGCAAACCACTCGCTATCAACGTTTCTAAATATATCGAACCCAAAAAACCTGTGCTGTAACTACATTTACTTGTGCCCATACCTGTTTTCAACTTAAAACGGTTTTAATTTGTTAGCAAAACTCTGATAAAATGTTATAGGCCGACTAATTTCAAACAGTAGTAATTGAAGGACTTTAAAACATGCTTGTTTGTATATGTAAAACGTATTCCCCCTATGAAAACGATATGGTTTTAAAAGGGGGTACTGCCACAAATTTGACCGCTTATATACAGGCCTTTTATAAGTATCTGTACAGCTATCGTCTCCATAAACTACTCTTTACTCTTTTACAATACAACACACTTCTTCTACAACCTCATGTTGGTCATATGTCAAACACCAAACTATTATACAGACCCAATACAGGTATTTTGTCAAGCCTCACTTTCAAGACTAGGTCTAGCTGGACTTTAAAGGTACTAATATAGGGGGTGTATTGCATTAACATACGGCTTTACCCCGGGATTATTTCGGTCTACTTCGAATCTATATGCGGGATAATACAGAGGATCCGTGACTGTTTATTTAGGTTCTGACAGATCGTCAGATCTGTACTACTTTAATCAATCCATTAACTTTTTCAAACCTAATGCAATCAAAACGCTGTCATTTTTTGTGGTCCGAGCGGTGGGTAATGCTGTCAAATTGATGGTATAGACATTGTGTGGATCCAAGCCAACCTGGACCATGTGGACTGGGATACACCGGATCTGGGGCATCGGATCCAGGATATGCTGGAGCCGACTACAGCACCAGGCACAGCTGCAATCCACTCTTATACTATGATGGTAGGGGTAAATATTCTCATTCTGTTCAGGTATGTGGTCCGTGCGCCACACTCGCCAAGGAGTGCGGTGATCCGCGCCCCTGCTCCGCGCCCCCTGTCAGGTACGAATATTTCAGTTCGATACCATGGTATAGCCAGTAAACCCCCAGTTTGAGTCTTTTCGATACTTTCTTCTGAATAAACAACGTTCCAACGACTCAAAGATCTACCACTGCAAATATCAGTGATTTGGACCTTGAGCTAGGGGCCCACTCAAACCTACAGGTGTACTAGTAGGTAGTGAAAAAATGCAAACGCGTAGGATTATTAGTGCGGAGAAAAATGAACGTATGCATATGGCAAAAATGTGCTAATTTCTTAACCTCCCGCTCATTTTGTGGGTGGCCCGTATTAATTTCAGGTATCTCCGGATTCTCGCGAATCAACGTGCCTTCGCGATTCAATGTCCACCACCCTCTAGGGTGATGGGCTGAAGTTGAAGCCGCCACGAGTAGTGGACGATATTAGTGGCGTATTGACAACATTCAAGGACGGTATCCCGAGGTTTTTATGCGCCTACAGATATATATACGCCTAGGCGCGGATGGGTACACGGCGCATACTACTAATCCATCCCATGSACGGTCGTACCCGGTACGTACCTGACAGGGGGCAGTAGACAGGGGACATCAAACCCCCCCCTCCAGTTGACGAGGCCTCCCAGTTGACAAAAGGTTCATAAGCTTATCAAAAGCTTATTTCGGTCAACTGGGCATACTACGTACTTGGTAGATATCAGTCAAGCCCGCACGGATACTTTTGGGTAGTGACCTAACAGCTCACTATCATGGCGTGGGTTAACTCCTTGAATGTAATCTCGATCACACTCGATTGGGCCGGAGCCGCGTAGGTCGGTGGCGAACGTATGGCATTCACAGCTTATGCATGATACCGCACGGAGTACTGGTTCCCCAGCCTTGCATGCACGGCTGTGGGGAAGGGGATGGGACTGCCACAAGAATATCTGTCCCTGGCCAAGAACGCTGTGCGCGTCTCGATACCGCTATGCGGCTTAGAACACATTGAATTTATCAAATCAAGTCAAATCAAATCTATCACACTCAATAATTTACTTCTGTAATCACTACAAGCCAAGTAATCGTCCTTACTTCGATTACTCCCCCCCGTTTTTTTCTCAATAGCCTCTGTTGCATGGCTATTAACCGTCTAGAACACATGGTTCTCCCTATACATAACATACTCTCTCCAACTATCACCTTCTAAGTCTTCAACACAATAGGAGCCTGCCTAGTTTCCCCCTCATCTTGTTTGATATAGAGCAAATTGAAGGAGTTCATTTCATTAGGCCCCGTGGCTCTCTTGTAGTCGAAGACCACGATCTGGTTCAAGAAGTTCCTCACATCAAAATCTCTGGCCGCTTGGCGAAGGCGTTTTACAGATGGTACAGCCGTAAGCAGGTTCCAGCATTCATTATGTCCTGTGTAAACTTCAAATTGGTGCACTGTATCGTCGAGGCCTAGTATTCTTCGGCATCCTTTCAGAGCCTCTATGTACCGCGGGTCGGTGAGGACCATGCCCGTCGCTGCAATGATGTTTACCGACTTTACGTCGTGCACCGTTCCATATTTTGAGCATTCGCTGATGATGTCGGTCACTGTAAGCGCTGGGTTAACACGGTCGGCGGCGTTGTTGATGGCCCAAAACAACAACTTGAATCCGTCTTGCGCCCATGAGAACATTGTGACCGGCGTGACGATTTGGCGTGGGTCCGAGGCCTCCGGGTATTTTTCCATGCCCGGGGCGTATGTGAAGGCTACCCGGTAGCCATGACTCCTGGCATTTGGTTCATCTGGCAAGCCGAGGCCGTATCCCGATGAGAAGACCAAGTACGTCCATGCCTCGGTCTTGGGTTCATGAGACCGGTCTTGAGGCCGGGCTCGTCCACTCTTTTCTAAAAGTTGATGATATCCCAGGGAGTATTGCGGATGTGCGGAGAACTGGTGCTTGAATAGAAACGCATGACAAAGGCCAAGCATGATAAAGACGACGAGCACCCTTGATAACATGATGCTGCAAAGCGAGTGGGTGTTTTATAGAAGAAGCACAAGGACTGGTTGCAAAAAAGGAGAACGCAAAACGCTGTCGGGTAAATGTAAGACTTTATATATTGGGCGTTTCGATTACGAAGACGATCATGAAAACAGGTGCAAGTCGGATATATTTGCATTTTAGGTGTGGTGGAGAACAAGATCGATGTAAGTTTTTTTTGGAGTGGGCAAGGTGTTGCATTAGGGGTGTCCCTACCAGCAATGTGTATACCCAGAATACCTGGGACCCAGAACAACAGACAAGTTGCTTAGTAGAGTACTATAGTAAGTACGTAGATGGTACGATGATCGATTTAGGTGTAGACTTTTAGATTTGTACTCTACTATGGTATTAAGCCTATAAGATACACCGTTGTTATGTATTATGGATCCTGACCAGTGCATCTATTATATCCTTTTTGGTCAAGACTGTTGCGACTATTGCATATGTAGTGCAGTTGACTACAATACAGTCAACTGCACTAGCATGCAATATAGTCAACCGAGCCAACAGTCAGCTCCACCAACTGCAATAATTTTCGTCCACCATATTGCCACCTGAAAATCTAATTGGTTTACTTTAATAGCAAGTAATAATTCGATTGTTAATCTAATATTTATCAGTTGATAACGACCGTTTTAAATCAAAATTGAAAGGTGTGAGATTTTCGTCTCGTGTCATAAATACATATCAGTATTACCCTACGAATAAATAATTCAAAACAGGCTGATAACCCGTATCGCTAAGAAAATATCATTCTATCACTCTGTCTTTACTTTTATTACTTCAATTATGGTTTCAATTAATAATAGTAACGTTGGTTTAAATACTTCTTGCTATTGATTTGGAATCAATAAGATTATTGGAACAGCAGTCAATTGCAATATAGCTAAGTCAACTACACTGACTGTAAGTTGACTGTATTGACTGCAAGTTAAGTGCAGTGGAGTGCTCAATTCAAGGTGGGGCACGGGCCAAGCAGTTACCTATACAGATTAGTATGTTGATCAGCTTAGCGGCCTACCAAACTTAGAAGGAACCAGATTATAACTTTCAATGCAATATGCTAGTTCCTTCGACTACGATTCGAATCGACTACGTCGCAACAATAAAGGTATACCAATATTAACAAGTGCTTATTAGATTAAGCACAGATAAACTAGGTAGAAGAATAAACTATTTTCCAGTTATGTTTTGTTAAAGAAGATAGAGGAAAGTTTTTTGCGAAGTGCTTTCCAAAAACTATATTAGACCTTGCGGTAGTAATTAACGAGAGATTTTAAATTACGTTATTTTTCGCGGTAGTTTAGAAATTGTCATAGTATCGCTACATTTATAAATATATTTTTATTAACATCATCAGAAAGAATACGCGTTCAAATTAACCGCCCAAAAGTTTTGAATTTGTTTCAATTATCAAGTCTAAGTTGAAAGAAGACTTTTAATGTTAGTAAGTTACTAAAATTGATAAAAGACTCAATCACTATAACTGCTACTATTACAAACGGAAAATCGCAAATCGCTAAGTGTCAAAACCTCTTTAACAATGAACAACTTTAAATGCAAATGACATAACATACCCTATTACATTAATCTTTCCCTTCTATAAATAATTAAAATAGCTACTTAAAACACTAAATTTGATATCATTCGCGACTATATGAAAAAATATTAAAACCTTTGAATCCATATTCATTAAGTATTTTGATAAAGACATTTGGTTTACGGACGCCAACGAAATTCATGTAGTAAAACATCATACCAACATAGTTAACCGCTTCATTCTTGATTCAAACTTAATAGATATCGATCAAAAACTTCCTACATTAGATAACTTTTACGAATGATTGAATAAATGTACCTTAAATACATAGAAAATGGTAGATTAACAAGTCAAACCTAATTTTAAGATCGAGTTTTATAATCTTGGGATAAACCTTTTAATGATGAAAAGTAAGGAATGTAATCTGGCAAAGTATTATATAAATGCGTCACGGATGAAAATCTTTTATAGGTATATGAAAGGAAGAATGAAAATACCATTAACAATAGCGTTCATTAACATCCACAAATACATTTGAAAAGTTTTACCCATATTTAAATAAATTCCTTAACCATTTCTCTCCAATCAATTACTAGTAACGATAAAAATTCGATTAAACTAAATGTAGCAAACGTTTAAATCTATTAGTTATTTCAATAAAAATATTATGAAGAGCTTTTTAATATCAACAAGATCATTATCAAATTCATGACAATATTTAAGTCCCTTAACACGTGAAATTCTAATAAGTTAGTTAGCAATATCAATTATAAAAAAGGAGCGGTATTCTGCGCAAACTAATTATAATCAAAACTACTGGCTTTGTTCCTCTAAACTTTGGGAAAAGTAATTACTATACCTATGAATACCATTATTAACACCCTTATTCAAGAAATTCAAGAGAGTTGTACAACTAATACAACACTTTTTCCCTTCAAGATGTCGCTATAGTAAATATACAATATGTAGCGATTACAACTTTGAAAAAAATCTAAGATAGTAAAGAGAAGTATAATAGTAAGTCATACAACCTCTTATATATGGGGTTACAACCATTTTCAAAATTTGTCGTTAAATGAAAATTAAACTATTAGGTTTCTACTCATTATTTCCTGATATTCTTAACGGTCGAGCCAAAAATTATTATTTTCGTTGTTTGATGAATTGCTTGTTTTTTTAAAAAAAAAATCTATAATAACCCCAAAAGTCATGTTGAAAACGATATTGACCTCGCCGAATGCTATATACATTAGAACATTACCAAGTAGTCGCGCATGTGAAATCATAAAAATAGTCCAAAACCAAAATAATTCTCTTGAATAAGACGTTTGACGAGCTAATGTTTCGCTAATAAGCAATAGTGAATGTAAAATTTAGGAAAGATACACTGCAACAATAGGTCAATCAAGTCATTACGGGATATAATAAATTTCAATACGTTTTATAATACCTCAATATTACCTATAAAGGCTTTTTTTGATAATCAAGATTTTCGTTTGCAACCACAATAATACAGGTGTCAAACTTATCAGGTATTTACCCTCAAGTTTACAAATTGAGAGATAATGATGAAACACTACATATACTTATTATATCTACGGCACAGGCGGCAATACTAAGTAATTCGACTAATATAAAAACTTAGACTAAAAGCCTAAACAGCAATGCACGAAAAAAGAAATATATTCTGGTTCAAGTTCTTTCAGTTAACCCTGTACGTTTTCTTACGCTAAAATATGTTAGATTTGTAGTAAATGAAACTGTTAGTTAACAAGTTACACTACTGCTAAATACCAATCGAAATGTTGAAGTTTCTGCATAAGAAGATATTGTATAGGCTTATAAATCCAAGTTTTCTAGAATTTATGAAAAAAAAAGAGGAGAGGACTTGATATATGATCAAGTGTATCTCCACTGCATGTACTAATCAGTGCTAGTTTATACTAGTAAGTACTAGTTCCTAGTATTTGTAAATACTAGTATGGGTAGCTGGCTTCTAGCTGACTTGTTCTTTGTACTAGTCCTTGTACTAGTCAATACTAGTACTTGCACCAATGGATGCTAGTGCTTTTAGTGTATGTTATCATCTTTAACTTGGTTCTCTTCATCCTACTGAATTCTTCATCCTTTAGTGTTGTAACGTATTTAGTATTTATGGTTGTGTCAAGTACTAACTGGACTTGTTATGACCCTGTTGTTATGCGAACTGAGTGATTGTACCTATTGTATTTCAGCACAAAACAAGTTATATATTACATTTAATATCTCTATAGATTTAATTGGAAATATATCAAACGCATTCTAAACTTTAAATATACTGAGGAAAAAGATGAGGACGAAATGCCTCAAGCTATTAGCTAGCATAAAATACTAATCTTAACCTAAAAACAACGTAATAATTAGCTGACCCCGCCATTTTATATTTCCTGAAAATTTAAGACCCCTATTTTTGTTACGATGATAACGAATTTAAACCTACATACATGTTTAGTATTTGCGATTATTACACAAAATAGGTTTTTCAAAGTATTATACTAGACACTAATTGAATACGATACTTAATAAAATTCATTTCGCATTAATTAGTATTGCGAAAGAATATTAATAATGTTACGGAGCTTGATTATACGGATGACGGTAAATTAAAGTTGGATTTGGCCCTAAGTCATTAATCTTATTACTTAAATCGACGAGTGTGATTACATTTGTTGGAACTATTATCTTCCAAATTCTGGAATCTCTTATCCCATTCCTCATTTTCCAAGACTATATAAATAGTTTTAATATTAACTTCGATATTTAAACTAATTGATAAGTTGAAAATGACAACCAAAGGTTCTCATTGAATTTAGAATACAAAAACCTTTAACTTTACCTTCAAAAGCTTAAAACAAAATATACTAAACCAAACGAAGTCCAAACGTCGTTAATTATACTAATAATTCAATTACTCTGTTACTAACAAGTTATATAAAGTCTTGAATGCAACCGATTATAAAAATATAAAATTATTTTCATCAAAAACAATTGAAATTTTTTGATGTTATTTTCAAAAAAACTGTTAAATCAATTTTAGATTTAATTTCACATTGAAAAAAAATTGATGTTTTAATTCTGAAGTTTTCCTTAACGTATTATACTTAAACGGTAAGCTTATATTTTACGTTGTTGACCCTATAACGATGTTTTACAATACAAAATTCCTTAAATAATTATGGTAAAGAAAACATTGGTGGCTTTTTGTACCATATGGATTAATATGAACCAAAGATCTTCAAACGTGTAATTTAAAATATTAACACCAACTTTATAATAATCTAGTTTTAAGTTAAAGTTGAGTCGATGTCGATTTTCTATAAATATGTTTTTGTTAAAGTTTGTTAGTGTATGAATAAAAGTTAAAAAGCACACACTCTTTTGTGTAAAACTTACGATATTCTTATATTAAAAATTAGCTGTTTTATAAACTTGATTCCAAACTATAAATACAGGTGAAAATTCTTAACATTACTATTGGTTCTTACGACAAAATACCAACATATTTAGTATTTGAAGCGTACCTACGTATGAAAAATAAATCGATCCCATCGTTTAATGTCTTAAGATAAGTCGTACTATATAGAAAATTTTAAAGAAATAAAGAATGGAATTAATACGCCGTTGGATTAATGATATCGTCTACATCATAAATAAACTATCGATAAGAATGTATTTTTTTTCGCTATTTTTCAAAGTAAAGTCATAACATAAAGAAATTCAGGCACATGAGATAGTCTTTATAAAATACTAAGTATCGATAACCCAAACATAGTAGTTAAAGCCATTAACGATCTTGTTACCTTTTACGTTATGCTGGTAAAACTTTACGAAAAACTCCTTAGATCCAACAAAGATTCTTGAGCCAAAAAAAAAAAGCAGATAATGTAACCCTTACGAACCAATTATTATTAAGTCCATAGAACGACTACAGCGTAGGATACCACCAGAAAGGGGGTCATATATTAAAGAGGAAGACGATAATAAAAACTATAAGCTTGGAATAATATGTACACAACAGTGTAGATATCTTGAATAGCCAAGTCGTATAACGAACTAAATTGTAAATTACGCACTTAAAACATGATCAATACGCTGAGAAAGTCTTTAAAGAAAAGCGACAGAATCAGAATGAACGATACCCCTACTCACAATATAATTTAACTTATACTAGAGACATAATTCAAAACATAACATATAACAATCTTCAAGTCAAAAATAATTTACGAAATCAAAACCAAAACTACTCAGCTTCAATGCAAAAAGTCAAATTTAATCGCATACGGATATAAAGATAAAAGCAAATCTTTAATCCTCATTTATTCGTTCATAATCCAGAAAACCAACCAGTATCTAATAGTCGTAATTACTATCAGTTTTAGAATTGAGGTAAATGGTAAATTTACTCTTAATCTCTGTAACATTACGCAAATGTATATTCAATCGGCTACCAATCTTCAGAGGATGACATTATTAAAACTATCAAAGGACTAGAGGGACAAGATTCTTATTGGAATGGTAATACAATATATTTGAAATGTTTGTGAACTAAATAAAATCGAGTTTTATTCATTTTGAACGTAACAAACGTATTTGAAAACCATATGTAATATAAAAACGCTTATATTAAACAAATACAAACTCATCGTATTAGGTAACGACTTTATTATCGTTAGTATAAAAACTTATGATATATGTTTTCTATAGACGATTAAGTTTGTAATAGTTCAATGACATGCTATTATGAATTAGTATTTTGAAATATATAAGTTGATTAAAACATTAACGATATATATACCATTATATTTTGATAAATAGTTAATGCGTATCCATAATATTAACGAAAATTATTAGCACGTACGCTAGCCTAATTTGAAAATTGTAAGCTTCAAATTTAACGACTACGAACAAAACCAACAAAGTAAAATAATCGCAATACCTAAAATGAAGGGCTTGAATAACATATATAATTACAATATACCAATTAAAACTTCCTACGATTTATCAATTAAGCTACAAATTTAAGATATATAAGATATCAATTCAAACAAATAAAATAAGGATATTTAATAAAATATATATAATTTGATCAAAAGAATGAATATAACAATGGATTTCTTAGCAACAGCAAGGTCAATAATCTTTATGAAGGGATTTTTTTGCAAACAATATCAACTTAACCTTCTAAATAATATTCTCAATAATACTCATCGACGAAAACAAATCTGATAGACAATTTACAATCATCAAAACCCTCGTATAATGAATATCCATCAAATGTAAATGTATAATATAAAACGTATTAGTATCAAAGGTTTATGATATGACAGCAGGATTTAATATATCCATAATAACCGACGACAGGTTAAATATTATTGTTAAATATATAGAATTACCTCCGATACCTATGGTTGTATGTACTAATTCCCGCATCCTTTACAAATACCTCTCCAAGTTTAGAATTACCAATATGAAACATTGAATAATAAATGAGGTAATATTAGCAAAGGCTTACAAAATTCAAAAAAAAAAATTAACGAATTCAGGTAAATCAATATCAAAAACAATTCTGTCAATATTATAACTAAATTTATATCCAGTAACATTTTGAAAAAGTTCATAAACAACAATAAGCTAACTATATGGATTAAGAAATACTTGGACCTACTAACAAATAACGTAAAATAACACGTATACCCTAACAATTTAAAAAAATAGTAACTACGAGAAACGTACATATACCTACTTTAAACATGTAGAGAATGAGTAACATATAAATCTGTAACGAAATCTTTATACGTAGGAATGGAGGAAATTGATGCCCGAAACTATAAGACGAAGGAATAAGAATTAATGCAATTTGGGTACGAAATAAGCTGAAATTGATAGGGTTATTACCGATCGAGATAAAAGATACTTTGAGGACAAGTATATAAAGTAATTTGGCAATTAAAGTGAATTAATAATCTATCACGTTGATGTGCGCGCATAAAGACAAAACGTCGGTAATCTTAAAATACTAATTAATTTTAGTACCGCTAAATTCATTGCATTAATTAGAAGTTAACTATATTGATTATAAGTCAAGTATTGGTAGAGCTTTAGACATTGCAACATTGTCGATTCGATTGATCGAAGTAACAGTAGTATTAAAGTATTCAGATGGTGAATATATTGTTTTAGTTTTAGCAGACCACTAACCGGCCTGTACAGTAATTTTGTAGCCAACTGCTTAGCTCGTGCTCTATTGTAAAGTATGGTATAGTTTATTCAACTTACACTCAATACAATAATCCTACAAATAACAATACACTCAACTTACAGTGAGTACGAACAACTTTACCATAAGTGAAGTTCACTTACTGCATTGCACATACTACTATTTCAATATTAGCAGCTTTTGAATTTATACGTATATGCTAGTATAGTTGTCCAATCTTTTCTAGTAAGCGTTGAACCGCGACCTTATGAATTAACCAGACCCCTATTAATTTTAATTGCTTCCTGCAATTAAATTACACACATTTCTATAGAAATTAACCTCAATTACCGTCAGTTGCCCCACGGCTCTGAGATTCGACTTCATCGACTCCTACAAAAAGTTCTTCCGCTACAAATCTTTACAAATCTTTACTTTAGACGTACCAATTAAATAAGTTGCTATCGTCGATTCCTCCACTCCCTGGGTAATCTTCCAGTTTGCCAATATATCCTTAACCGCCATCACGTAATTTGAGCTTTCCGGTAGGCCTTTTAACGTAACCCTTAATATATATAGTTAGCCTATTATTATCTACAAACCTTTCTAAAGACTTATTCGGTGATTCCTTAGTTATGGTATTAACAGGGTTATTTTAACCGTTAATTCATCTGAATTCTCTAATCTCCCTTTTTTGTAGGTGTTACATAGTGTTATTATGTTAATTATTAGTTGTTATTCGCTAGTGATTCCGAGTTTTGAAAGGTATTCGAATAATCCTTTTGAGTCGGTATAAATTACTACCGGGATAAAAGAAATCTTTAATTACCTGCTAATAAGGTTGAGGGTTTTTTATAATACCATACTTATATTAAAGCCTGCTATTATACCGTAGACCTCCGAAGATAATACGCTTTATATAACTATTTTATATTTTACAAAGGTTTAGTGAATTAGGCTACCAATAATATTAAACTAGTTTTCCCGTTAATTTTCGTTAACGAAGGTTATTAAAAAGCCGATTTGTAGAAGAAGGTCTATATGGCTTACGAAAGATCTATTCGTAAAAATTATCAGTTTAGCCCTTAACAAATCAATTGGAATTATATTAATCCCTTGATTTAAATTCTCTTTTTAAGCCGTTTAAAATTGTTATTTATTGAATTTTATGCCTAGGATGCGATGAAAAGGTTTTACAAGGCCTTCGGTTAATATAAGGTAATAATATAGCTACTATAGGCACGTTTTTCAAGGTACCTCTAGGCCTTAGCTACGTTAGTCTTTTCGATTGTAACCAAATTATTACTCTAGTTCTTTTAGAGACATCTATGACCTGTATTGATATGAAAAATAAGGATTAACGATTCGTTACTAGCTTATAATCCCAGAATTTAAATTCTTTCATCGCTTATTATTCTAATGTTATGAAGCTAGCCGTTCCGAAGGAAAAGGTATCGTTAGTTCATATACCCATTAGGCCGAAGTTTTTCTTTTACGTTACTAGAAAATATTAGTCGTATATTAAAGATTTTATATTTAGCTGTAATTTAAAGTAAAACTAATAAGTTAACAACCAATGAACGCATGTTTTAGCCAATTTTTATAATAGCTTAATATATCGTATTACCGTTTCTAGAGGATAAATAACACGAAGTTCCTGTGGCAGCTTTCACAGTATAATTCGCTATAAATTAATTTCTCATTACATATAAGCTTACATTATATTGCGGCTATTGAGCGTAAACTTTCCTTTAGTTTTATCTAATAAACTAGCTATCAAAGCAACTATTAAGCGCTAGCTAATCTTTGAAATAGTTGGCGACTATGTAAAGATCGAATCTTTGCCTTTATCTTTGTATCGTTAAACGATTAACCATAACTTTTCATACAGCCATCCCATAATCTTACCTTTAACCTTATAAATAATTATTGATTTGAGAATCCTAACGTTTAAATCGTAAGGGTTAAAATCGGCTTTTAATATAAATTGTACAACTCTTTAAATTAATAAACCGTTAATTTTAACCCTGTCACCTTTCTTAAAAGGTTTGTTGGAAGTTTTCATAATCTTTTGTACTCGGAGCTTTAATACCAAGTTTTTACTATTCTTTCTCTTTTCTTTACCCAAGTAGTATTGTTAATGCGGCCTGGTATATATTATTTTTCTTTAATGTTTCTTTTCTTTTAGGGTCGTTCGCGTTGGCAGAGTTTTATTAGTTTATTGATTACGGATAAAGGAAATTAGTATTCATTCGGTCGCTTAACTTAAGAGTCCTTAATGTTAATAACCTTAATATATGGCTTAACCTGAGTAATTCGAAAAGATATAAGACCGTTAGCAATTTAAATAACTACTTCGAAGTTTACAATACTTAAAATCTTCTATAGGCCTTCTTATTTATCCGACTCCCGTTATACAAAGACTTCATTTTATAACGGAAAAGTAAGTACGTCGATTGTTATAAGACTTTTTCAAGTATTAAGGGTATTATAAACTTAGAGGCTTGTCGATTTCTTTCATAGTCCTTTTTTAAAAAAAAAATTACCGTAAGCCGTAAAACGCTTTTAAATACTTGCTAACAGCGGATATTCACTTATTAGAGGTAGATACGCTTCAAATACCAATAGAGTTAACACTAGGCTGTCAAGACCCACAGTATCATTCAAGCCCTTTACCACCATTTAAAGGCGTATCTCCGGGTTCGTAAAACTTTCAATTTCTAACATAAGGATATTATACGTTCGGTAAAGTAAATCGTATGCCTTTTTAACCTTTCCGATACTTTAATAGGCCTTTATAAGCACCTGTTTATACTAAATACCCCTTATTTTATTATTTGCCTAAAATTCTGCCTCTATAAGGTTGGTATCGGTATTGTAAACGAAGACGTTAAGTGGAATCAAGTACTTATTAATCTATAATATCCTTAGTATTTCTTATATATTCTTTACCGAAAGGGATTTTAAAAACTTGGCTTCGTGAAAAGAGGTTGCGAAATGAACGACGGAAAAAATAAGTTTGTTATTTCAATGAAATACATTTAGAAAAACCTTATAATTAATGTTCTTATCGTCTTTTATTGTAAACTTAAATTTCTGGGGGGCTTAGATATACGTCTGGCAGTAGTGATAAAGCTTTTCAATAGTTTTTAGGGTAAAGTATTTCATATTTTTATACCTTGCGGATTTTAGGACTTCATATAGCTTATTAATGGCTAGATGGTTAAAACTCCCATATAATTAACGTATATACAGCTTCATTAGGTTTCACACTACTATTTTAGGCTCTTAAATATGAAATTATAAATACTACCACTTAAAGAGAGGGAAAACCTTAAACTATTTTTAACTAATTAATTTACGTTGAGGTTGACGTTAATGCCTAGGGCTTTCATATACTCTAATTAAAGCAATAAAATGGTAAAGGATTTGAGAATATGAAACGTTATTACTCCTATAATAATTTTATCTACCATTACCCCTCATAACGATAATTACTAGACTCGTTCGAAATCAACTTTGCTCTTACTAGAATCGTGGTAATTAATCTTAATAGTTATAGTGATTTATCTTTGTAGTGCTAAGTATTACTTAGATTCTCATATTAAGTACGTTATTGTCTTTATGTTTGATATAATATCTTAAAACTTATGGTCCGCGTAACTATCGCAAAAATTAAAGGTATATAAGGGGTTAAAAGCTTGGTTAAGGCAAATGTGAGGGTTTTTACTACCCAAGCAGTATAAGAAGACGTAGTCGATTAGTTATTGGGCCGCATTAAAATCAACATCTTTATATGAATTAATCTACTTAGAGTTATTATCGCCGTCAATTGGCTTATCGACCTTGAAGTCTGATATTCAATTCAAGTAATCCTACTTGAAAGTAATAAGATACTAGATTTAATACATTTACTTTTTGTCATTTCTTTTAGCAGGGGGCCGTCGAGTCAACTAATAGCCAGACTTATTATAAATTCAATATATCTTACAATCATTTCGACGATAATACTTACAATTAGTAGGTACGTTTAAATTTTGGCTCTATTAGTGTTAATGTAATTACTCACTATAATTTGTGATCGATAAGCTGAATTTTAAGCGTTAAAAGAGCCTATAACTATATTTGTGGTGGACTTAATTAACTACCATGAGGTTTTTTTATTCATGTTAGGGAAATTATCGACTTGAAAGGTATGTACCAAGTAAATTTAGTGTACGTGTTATTCCAGTTGTAAACGAAGAAAGTAACTAATTAAAAAAGCTTTCTCAAGTGGTATTTAGACGTTTTAAAGCGTAATTAAACTTGTTAACGCCCGTAACTGTTATCCGTACCTATTCGCAAAGTGTAACTTCGCTAACGTAAGACTTCCCTATTACTTTAGAGTATAATATTAACTTGTCGATTATCTAGTTAAGTATATCTATTAGTATTTCCTCCTCTTCTTTTTTCAACTATTATCGCTGCCCACCTCGTGGTTGTCCAATTTGTATAGTATTACATAAAGTTGACGTCTTATTCGAAGTATCTCTTTATGTTATTATAAATCTTTTGAAACAAAGTTGCTCGGGTTAGAAAGGTTAGGTAATAGTCCCTGATATATCCTGTAAAAATACCGAGGAATAGTAAGTGAAAACCTGAAAAAGAAACCTTCATTTACCTACAGATACTCAAAAAGGGTATTATTTTCCTGTTGAGGAGGTTATAAGGCTTACCGTTATACCTTTTTATATCGTTTTAGATTTTTGCAAATTCCGTAAAAAAATTGTAATTAATGTTAACCATTTTAATAGGTTTTGGGGACAGGTCGCAATAATTATTCTAGCCTTCATCAGTATTTCTTAGTAGTTTAAGTCTTAAAACTACCAAGACATGATATTAAGGGTAATTTCCAGTCGTTTAACCCAAGGGGTAAAGTTCTATAGTAGGACTTGTAATAGGCTTTCACGTGTATGTAAACATATTATAAAAAGGCTTTTAAGGGGTTTAATTATTTTAATTAAAGTGTTAAAAGATAAATGGAGCCTAAAGGCTTTAAGAAGCTTAATGATTTTATTTTATTAACTGGTGTGGAGCATTAACATAGATTTTTCTGGCCGCATAGGCAACTGTTGCTTTATGTATTCTACTGCCGTTAAGGGCGTACTCCGCGATTCTAGGTAACGGTATTGAACTACCGAATAGTTTAATAGATTCCTTATCGTCAACGCGTAAAAAGGCTTAACTTAACTAGGGGTAAAAGGGAGGTTCCTTAAAACGTATATAGGGATGTTGAGGTTCTTTAACACCCTTTCCCCTAGGTATTAGATCTTAAAGGTATTTTTCAAGTTGCGTTAGATCGAAAAAAGTTTTTGACAATTTGGTTGACCCTTTTTCTTAAAATAAACCCCTTTTCAATAAAGTTCTTTTTTAAACCTTAACTTAATACCCTTTTTAATCTTTTTTTATATATTCAAAATCCAGTCGTTGAAAAACGTACGATACTTGCGAAAATCGCATTCCCCGCGGTTAAGTTTTTGGCCTTTATCGTGGTTGATAATGTAAAAGCCAATGAAGTTGATTAAATGCGTTTCTGTTAAATCTTCATCAATATTACAACCCTAAATCTTTTTATTAAAATGTTTGGTAAATTAAGGGTCCAAGGTTTCAATTTACTCCATTTGCTTCTGAATGAATACCATCTTAAGCTTTTGGCTTACGTAGAACTTGGTGGGCGTATAGGATGAGAGACTTGATAGTTTTGGAATAAAGTCGCGTGTAAACTTGGCAACTTGGCGTGAAGTCACGTAACATGGCTTTTTCAACGCTACTCGGCGATTTTGGATATTTTCGCTTAAAACAAAGATTTAACCATTAAATTAACGTAGGTGAAGTTAAAAAGAGTAAAATAGGGGCAAAAGTTTGGTGTAGAAGGTAAGGTCGAAGGTCGTTTGTTATTATTGGTAAAAGGCGAAGGTTATTTATTATTTTAGCCGCGGGACTTCATTGTTTTCCTCATAGTGATAGTACCCGTAATAGTACTAACTTCGTCCTTTGATAAGTTACCGAACTTTAAGACTTTTAACAGTCAATTTTAACTTTTTTATTTTCCGGCCGTTGTGGATTGATATAGTACTAATAAAGGCCTCTCGCAAAAATCTTTGCTTTACCTTAGACGTTATTGTTAATGTAAAGCGTAACTGGAAAGTAGCCTTCTCTTTTATTTAGTTTATCTGTGCTTGATATAATAAGCACTGATCAATATTGGTAGGGATTTAAACGTTGCAAAGTTATTGATTTGATTGGGTGAAGTAACAGTAGTATTTCAGTATTCAAATGATGAATGTATTGTTCTAGGTTTGACAAACTAATAGCCGGTCTCCACAGTAATTTTTATGGCCAACTGCTTGGCCCGTGCCCCAGTGTGAAGTGTGGCATACTGTACTCGATTTACACCTAATACAGTAAGCCCACAAAAAATAATACACTCAACTTGCAGTCAGTATAATCAATTTTACTGTAAGTAAAGTTGATTTACTGCACTGCAAATACTACTATTCCAATATCAAGTATAATAGAGTTCCCAATTCAAGGTGGAGCATGAGCCAAGCAGTTGCCCATACAGATTTGTGTGCAAACCAGCTAACGGCCTACTAAATTTAGAAGTTACCATGCCACCAATTTCAATGCAATACACTAGTTACTTCGACTATAATTCGAATCGACTACGTTGTAATAATGAACGCCGACCACCAAATGTTTTATATATTATTATAAATGAATTCGATGAAAGAATAATATTTAATTTTTGGGAGTATTGAGCGATTTGGATAGAGTGTTTTTGAATAATACTTTGTTGAATTGTAACTATCTTCGTAGTTAGTCAAAAAGATGATTTTTAAATTTGTGGCTGTTTTCACAAACAAGTTGAAAATGGCCCTAATAATTTTATCAATATTATTAAATCTGAAAATTCTTTGAATAAGTCTACCTCGACTTAAGATATTTTTATTCAATTAATCGTAACATATTAACATGATTTTTCCTATATTAAAATTATCAAATTTGTATATGTTATTTATAATTTTCATTATATATCGATCTTAATATTGTTTTGTGGTTTGACATATAAATATGTACCTTTAGAAACTTATAACAACGTATTTTTATGTATTTGAATATTTCGTGAAAATCTATACATACTTTATGAGTTTATTAATAGATTTTTATGAATATTATAAGATGACTTAAAGAGTAATATATATGTTGGTTCTTGATTATCAAGTCTATTTCACTCATTCAATCATTTTTATAGATATCTTTCACGAATATTTTCATATTGATAAATATAATATATCATTTATGTTAATAGGTTTTGTGAAGTTTCAATGAGTTGTTGATTCTAATGGTGATCGGAGTAACAGCTATTATTACAAATATAATTTGGTGTATATAGAATCTACGTTAGTCAGACCGTTAATAGGTCTGTATCATAATTAATACGGGTTAAAGTTTAGCTTGTGATTCATATTTAATAGGCATATAACGATGAACTTGTACTTAGTGTGACTAATTAAACACCAATAGTAGCAGCTTTTTTATAGTGCTATTACGCCTTGAAATACATTAAACTAATGACGAAAGTATTTTCCCTTGTTTTTTTTTACTATTTGTATAGCATTTCCAATGCTTATAACTTTAAATTTCCAAAACAATAGCTTTATCATTTTTTTTCTCTCACTTCTTCAAATACAAACACAAACTCAAATGTTTCAATCAATGAAGTTAGAATTATCAATCTGGAAGTCTTCCGATTTATCAAAGTTCACTTACCTCTATTTTCGTCCATTTTCACGTGTTTTGGTCTTTAAAAGTAACGTTTCCCCTTAACCTTTAATTAGGATAGTCAGACTAGTTTCATTCATAAAACCTTTAAGGTCTTTTTTCGAAATAGGCTTTGTTTAATATTAGCTGGGTTATGTTTACAATCCATTTATAGGAATTGCCTAATTTTTCTGCGTTTATAGAAAATGTGGAGAGTCAATAAATTTCTTATGAAACGTTTTTCATTCATTGTCTCTTGTTGCAAAAGTTATTCTGATAAACCCCATGAATATATACAAATAACAACCTAAATCAGTGAAATTTTCAACTATTGACTGATGATATTAAGGGCTTCCAACATAAAGATACATATATTCAAACCTGTTATTAAATCATAAATTTCGCAAGTTGACGTTTTTCCCATAACCATTTTTCACTTAATATATTTACAGTAGATGAGATTAAATGTAATAGGAAATTCATTATCTTAATATCTATCGTTATTAACGATTATTATAATAAATCCGATTTATAACAATATATTCGGATCATTGTCAAAAATTCTATTGGTATAATTCATCCGTCTAGCAGTTAATAAATTAATACTAACCGTATCAATTTCTTGGTTTAGATTATGCATCCGATATTTAAAACTCTTATCAAAACAATTGTAGTCTTTATTAGTTAGATCTTAAATTTAATACCTAATGAATAAATTATAGGATCTTTTCGGCTGGTATATGTTTGCAATATAGTTGTTAGAAGCTTATTATTTAAAGTATAGTTTAATTTTAACAACTTTAGTTTTGTCTAATTCTGTCCAACTAGTTCAGTGCTTCTTTGAACTAGGAATGGAGCATCTGAAATCATTATCGAGAACACTATGTATATAGATTAATGAATCATTTAAATCATAGGTTATTTCTTTTAGTTAAAGTTTCGATAGGCTTGTAATTCAAAAACTTCGATTTTTAATTGTAAGCTGTTTTACTGTTACAAAGCCATCAATTAAAATTGAAATTGTATTATTAATTCATATGACAATCATACGGAAATATCAATTACATCTTGACGCATTTGATACATACAAGGTGTAGGTCAAATTATCTTTAACATATTTGAAACTTGAAGTTTCATTAATATATTATAATTTAATAAATACCCATGATAGCTAGCGTGAATACACGCTCAATATAGTGTATAACTGTTTATTTTAAGTATTTTGAACCAAATTTCTCAGGTAACTACAATGATATATTATTTTATAATCTAGTGGTAAGTTAAGTATACGTTCATGTAATATGAAGACTAGTAAATGTGAAATTCCAATTCGTTCCTGTTATGAAACTCCCCGCGACAAAGACTACTAATCGTTAACTGGTTTTTTATATTACTGGGAACCATGTGAAAATCCAGTCTTTATATTTATTAGTATATAATTAAGCGATTGGTCTAGAATTTCTTTACGACTTATCTGTGATTCTTTCCTTAACTTTATGGACTTATTTTTATTCAAAGATTTCTACGATAGGGTTCGTAAAATTCAAGTCGTATCAAGGTATAAATTAAATAACGCATCGTATGAAAAATCAACTCATCTTAAACCTATAGAGTTTCTCAAAAGTTTATATGTGAGTTTAGTGATTTTTTTAGGTATGCAACTTGACAACTAAGTCTTGGTTATCCTCTTCTTTCCTATTACTTAAAGTAGTTGTATATAATCATTTAAGCTTATATTTCTTATTAGTTTCCTTGTAGTTTTTATTTTTAGGTGGTTCACAGCATGTCCTTCACTTCATTAAGTAGTCGACTTCTAGCGGAGGAAAGTTCTATCAGCTAATTCTTTTAGCTTAAAGATTTTTTTCGATAACTGCCTTAATGTGTAGTTTTACATAGGTTATACGAAGATCGGAAATAATATTGTTAATATCAACTATAACTCTTGAGTTTTCGATACTTTAAATATTAAATAAAACATTTCATTTTCCTGGTTTACGTTAGAATATTTGTTTACTTTTGAATAACAAGGCTAGCACGTTAATCTTTGATGTGTTATTTTTGGCGTTTAGTAAATCTTTAAATTGACGTTTTGCGGATTCTTTTTCTAGTTTCCTTGAATGTTTATCATTAGCCACAAAGTTGTTTTGCAAGTATTTCCTCATAAAAGAGGTTCTCCAATCAAATAGCGATATACGACAAAATTTGAAGGGGTTATTATCATCTTATTAGAGCCAAAAATATTACCAAAGCCTTTTACCGCAATTTAAAACCGTTTTTTTTTGTTTCATAAAGTTTTCAATATCCAGGGTAAAATTTTATATGCCGTATAAAATACGTATATATTTTTTCAATCTCCTTGGTACTATGATAAGATTCAGGGGAGATGAGTTTACAATAAATACTTATTATTTCAATATTAGCTCGGAATTACATTACTGTAAGGTTAGTACCTATCTCGTAAATTATAACATTTGATAGTTCTAAATACATGTTCATGCATAGTATATTCAAATCTTCTCAAACGTTTTTTTCTATTAGCGATTTAACGAACTTACTGTCATAAAAGGAGTTTACCGAGTCTATAATGTCAAGAACAAGTTCATTATCCAAGTACAAGACCATAGTTGAAATTTTGTAACTAAAGTGCTTGTTGATTTTGAAAGTAATTTAAACCTTCAGGATATTTAGGCATGTGTTTCGCAAAAGTGACGAAGTTTTCTAATGGTTTTTAATAATAAGTATTATATGTCTTTATATTTTATGAATTGAAGGATGTTATACAGCTTAGCAACATTTAAATGATTTAAACATTTGTATAGCTAGTACATCTGTAACTTTATAAAGTTTATTACTATTACCTCTGAGTCTTAAATGTAAAATTATTGGTGTTCTTCATAGAAACATAGAGAAATCTTTGGTTATCGTTAATCCGCATATAAATATTAATATTAAAGTAAATATAAAAGGTTATGATATACTTCGAATAAAGAAGAAAAACTGTAAGATTTTGGAATATAAAAATAGAATAGGTTTAATAATTGTAATCATAATTGTTAACTCGAATAACAATAATTATGTACCTAAACTGGAATCAATTTTAGCTTTGCCGGCGTTTTGATAGTCAATTTGAGTAATAATGGTGCTTTGACATCATAATTCAATATACGAAGAATAGCTTTTTTGTTGGAATCGTATTCAAGTGTAGTACAGCTAAGTCAATTGCAGTATAGCCAAATTGACTGTACTTACTATACTGATTGTAAGTCGGTTGACTGTGGAGTTCTTTAGTTTAACTAGGGCACGAGCCAAGAAATTGGCCATATAAATTAGTGTGCAGATTGGCTAGCGGTCTGCAAAACTTTGAAGTAACACATTACTACTTTCAATGCAATATTAGTTACTTCGACCAAAGATTCGAATCGACTAAATTGTAAATATAAAAGCCTACCAACACTCATCTGTTCTTATTAGGTTAGGAACAGGTAAACTAACTAGAAGAATAAGCTACTTTCTAGTTATTACGTTGATTTTATGTAAGGAAAAGAAAAAAATCTTGGAAAGTGCCCCTATAAATTTTGCCGTTGTTTGCAGCAAAAAGTAGGAAGAGTTTATAAATGATATAATTGTTCGCGGCAGTGTATAAGTAGGGACAGTATCGCTATTAAAAACATTAAATAATGTTCATTAAATTATTTTTGGAAGAGAGCGTTAGGATTGATCACTAAAAGTCTTGTGATTATTAATTTATCAAAGGTGTAAAACGGTTAAGTCGTTACTATTATGTTATATACTACTATTGTAAGTTTGAAATTGTAAACGGTTAAGTTCTACGTTCCCTTTAACTTTAAACAACAATTTTGTTACCTACAGCCTACTTTTTTAAACCAATTGTTTTCCTTTTACACTACTTTAATATTAGTTAGTATAGCTACAGAAAATACAGGGATCGATATCGTTACCGAAACCATCAAAAAGAAATTAATCAAGGCTCTCGAAATTTATTCGTTGAATACTACAACGACGACTTCTGGTTTCTAGACGCCGACAAAAACTTTACCCCCAAGCTCCTAACTAATTATATCAGCTACTTAATCATCGATTTAGACCCCACCGAAACCAATCAAAAACCTATCGCCCTCCACGAGTTTTACGAATAGTTCAACGAATGGATTTTAGATATATGGAAGGCGACCAATAAATAGGTTAATATGAGGATAAAGACTGAATCATAAATTCGCGGGGTCAACCTCCTCATAAGAAAACGGAAAGAAAGTAATCTGGCAAATATGTTATATGAATACGCAACAGATGAAGATCTTGGGGTAGAGCTTTAGACGTTGCAACGTTTTCGATTCGATTGGTCGAAGTAACAGTAGTATTGCGTGGTCAAGTGGTGGATGTATTGTTCTAGGTTTGGCAGACCGCTAGCCGGTCTGCACAGTAATTTGTATGGCCAATTGCTTGGTCCGTGCCCTAGTATAAAGTAGGCGCATACTGTACTTGACTTGCAGCCAATACAGTACGCACACACAAAACAATACACTCAACTTGCAGTCAGTATAGTCAACTTTACTGCAAGTAAAGTTGACCTACTGCACTGCAATTACTACTATTCCAACAAATGTTTTATATAAATTTTTTGGAGAAACAATTGTCGGCTCGTGTGATAGATATGTAGCAATATTATTTTGTAGATAAATAGGTAGTGATAGGCTAGCAGTCCTTACAATTTAGAGAATATCATCTTGATTATTCTTCCCAAACTTTGTTACTTTAACTAGAGTTTAAATCCACAATAGTAACGCTACCTAAAATACTTACCAACAAACACTATATATTTCACAAATGGTTCAAATATGTCAACGTTTGTAACTTAATAGCACATAATTTTCATACATAATATTATTATTTACACGCTTATAACGATAACCTAACCGTTTGGATGGCATACGAAAAAACTTACAGAGGCTGTTAACCAACACATTGCAATACTGTGATAGAATGTATAGATTTAATGTAAATTTGGTTTAGTGTTATATACCCTATCATTGTGTGGTTGTATACCAAGATATGACGTGAAAGTAACACGTATTCCTTACACCATAGCATCTACAAGTATAAACGATAAAGTTTTAGTAAAAATACTAGGTCTCCACCTCCTGTAAACCCATACATTGATATCAAATTTCCTATTTAATATTTTTTTCTTCGAAAAAGCAAGTTCAATATCAACAGCGGCGACATTATCTAAATGTATATTTCATTTGCCATTGTATTGTTAGGTATTCAGTTGTAGCTACGTTGTTGATTCGAGTCCGTTGGTCAAAGTAACAATAGTAAAAGTACATATAGCGTTGAGTGAAGATGGATTGAAAAGAGCCTACACTAAAAAGAACAGATTACCAACTTGACAGAGATTCACAAAACCAAGACTTTCAACTGTGGGAGCTGCTAGCTGGCTTTTACCTAATTTTTTATGCCACAATGCTGGTTGGTATGTACCGCTTGTAAGAGTGGACACTCATTTCGACTTGCATTGCTATCTCCGACAATCGGCTTTGGTTTGCGCCGACAACATTGACAGACCAATTGATTGCCTTATTCCTACATACCATGTGCAATAGCACTAGTTGCCACACTTTCACTCGTGTCAAGCTTATTGTTGATTTGAACCCAGCCGCCCTTGGAGGCCCACCCTCTCCGGCTGAACGTCGTTCACGAACCGGGTTCCATTTTTTGTTCTGATTCAACTGGTTAAGCATCGTCCACGAACCCGTGCCATCCAACCGACAGTGAATACGTTCGGGGCTTGCCTTCGTTGACAAATATGGGGGAACATTGTGGTGGCATGCGGGTGTGTGTGTGTGTGTGTGTGTGTGTGTACTATCTGCTGGGGACGGTTCGGATGTGGCCTTGCGGTCACGTAATAATAGTATTGATAAGTGGACTCCTCCCTAGACCTCCATGCTATCCCATAACAGCGACCACCGCTGGAATCCATATGTGTGCCAAAAAAGACCGATTTTCACTTCTCACATGCGAAAGTAGATTTCAGAACACCGTAGACGCATGATGATTGAAAAGAAAAGTACGAAATTAAATTCAAGTCAAGGACCTATGCATCATGAATTGCAGAGCACAAGAATAGATCGACGATGTTGGTAGGCCTTTGTCGTTGCAACGTAGATGATTCGAATCGTAGTCGAAGTAACTGGTGTATTACATTGAAAGTGGTGAGGTGTTATTTCTAAGTTTGGCAGACCGCTAACCGATCTGCGCAATAATTTGTATGGGCAACTACTTGGCCCGTACACCACATCGAATTTGGTACTCCACTGTAATTGTTCTACAATTAATACACTTAACTTGCAATGCATATAATTAACTTAACTGTTGGAACAATATTGACTGCTATTTCCAGAAGGTCAATTGCAGTGCAGTTAAGTCAATTACAGTACAGTCAAGTTGACTGTACTGACTTCAAGTCAGTTGACAGTGGAGTGCCCAATTCTACCTAAGGAACGGGCCAAACAATTGGCCATACAAATTACTGTGCAGACCGGCTAGCGGTCTGCCAAACCTAGAACAATACATCCACCACTTGACCACGCAATACTACTGTTACTTCGACCACGATTCGAATCGACAATCATTGCAATGTCCAAAGGCCTATTAACACTAATGAGTGCTAATTATGTTAAGTATAAATAACTTAGGTAAAAGAAAAACATACTTTTAGTTACGTTTTGTATTGCAAGGTAGAGAAAAACTTCTAGTGAAAAGCCCTTACAAACTGCATCGGTTTTCACAGCAATAAGTAGAAAAGATTTCTGGACTGCGTCGGTTTTTACGGTAACCTAGAAGTGACGACAATATCGCTATTGAAAACACTAAAAAATCTTTATTAAACCCTTTTTTGAAGACAAATGTTAAGATTAATCATTAAAAGTCCCAAATCGTAAAGAAAGCGATCATAAAGTTGCTAAGACCCCTACAATTGGTAAACAGCTAAGTTGCTAGTACTATCACCATTGTAAATTGCCAAATCTTAAACTTCTATAATAATAAACAATGACTTTAGCAATAAATAACTTTAACTTTACTTTCTATATTACTTTTTCCCTTTATACTAGTCTTTCTTTTCCTACACTTCAAAATCGTGAATTAGACACGTTACCAAATACGTCAAGATCGCTATACCAAGCAAAAAACACTAAAATCGTCAAGTTACGTTCAAAAAAACACGTTACACGATTCTAAGTTTAAGTTGCAAAATTCTCATATTCATAACTATCAAAGCCTTATCTAACCTAAATTAACATTAACTTACTAGTCAATACGTCAAGATAGGAAACAGTAAGGAACGTATAAAGGCGATTAAGGTTTCGAAACGATTTTATTCAAGCATTACAATGAGGACCTTTGGTTTAGGGACATTGACGAAGCTTTAATTACCAAAAAATCTGACTAATTATATCAGCTAGGTATATCCTCGATACAGACGTTAGCGAAGAGTTTGATCGTTATGCTTACGCTTTCCAAGACATTCGCGGGGTTTTCAACCATTGAACAATTGATATATGAAAGAGAATTTACTGTATTACCAGTATCCAATTAAAAAAATAAGTTAATAGGCATAGGATTTTTGTTTTGGATAAAATACCAGTTAGATTAGCAAAAACTTTTTTAATTGGTTCAATTTGAGTATTACCTTAAAGATTCTTAACCTTAAGACATACGAGGACAAAGAAATAGCATAAACGACTATTAACGCCTCTAAACATGTTTTAAGGAATTACTCCCTAAATTTTAGTTTAGTTAATTATTTTACTCTGGTAATAACTTTTTATACCCCAATGATAAATAATCTGTTAACTTTTAAATCCGGTAATAACTATTTAAACTCCAATGATAAAGAACCTGTTGATTTATGGTGTAGTTTAGTCTCCATTCGCAATAATATAGAGTTTGCATTTAACGAAGGTATAATACGTAAAATAGTCATTTCCAATGCAGAAAAAAGAATGAACATCGACGCTATCTAACGTTCAATTGAGTAAAATTGCCAAGCCCCTTAAAACTTCCCTCAAGATCGTGAAGGCCTTTAAAGTTTCCTTTAAAACCACTAAAACTTTTTTTAAATAATCAAGTCACTTAAAACGAAGCTTTCTACTAAAGATACACCTATTCATGTAAGCCTAACATAGGTTTTACAATCGAAATTTACTTTTTGGGTCAGACTATTAGTAATTACTTTTATTACCGTACCTTGAAATACAAAAGACTTAATTTAGAAAAAAATACCATGAACAATAAGGACAATTATTATAATTTATACCATCAAACGGTTAAAATAGTGATCATTGATTACACACTTTATATCGACTTTACCAAAATTTGGAATAATATAAAGAATTATAATAGAAACCCCTACAATCTATTTAAAATACAAATGATACTATTTTTTGATATCTGTATGTAGATGAAGGCTCAACCTTTAGGTTTTCACTTACTGTTTCCAAGGATTCTCATAAGTTATGCCAAAGTTTACTATCTAACCTTTTGAATAAATTTATACACTTTTTATGAATTTTATAATGGAATAAACAGTAACTTCGAGCATAACTTTCGAATTATGTAATATTATATTGATTTGATTATAACGAGGTGGACGACGATAATAACGAATGAAAAAGAGGATAAAACACTAATAAATATCTTTAATTAATTGTTTAATAAGTTGATATTATACTAGCAGGCAATGTGGATAGCATATATAGATAAGGATACATTTCGCAAATAGGTACAGGTAGCTATCACGAGTGTTAACGAGTATAAATACACTTTATTGTAAAGGGACTAAGGCCAGAGCTGTCGCTAAAGGTGGTTGGATTCTGTCTATAAACCTCGATCAAGAAGAAGAAGAAGAAGAAGAAGAAGTCCCTGCTAGGGAGCAGCTATGGAGCTAAGATAGTACAGCCCTCTTCCCAGTCATGTGACGTGTTCTTAAGCGGCTCTTTCCATGCTTTAAAACATCGCAAAAGCATGTAGAACTACCAGTATTAGATTCCTAGTAATACTAGCCAGGTACTAGCCTGTAATATTACCCGCAAAGACACTCTTATCGTTTCTTTCCTCGTTTTTTTATATAATGTTGTGTTGTAAAACTCTGTAAGTATAGGGAATGTACGCGCGCGTTTTAGAATAATATGGTTCTGTATGAAAGGAATTAGACCAACGTTACATAGAAGGTGTTTCAATGCCCCCCCTTTTTATAAATAATCCCTAAAGTTCCGATTATAAAAGATAAAACTTCCTTTTTTTAAACCCTTAACTTTTCCATATAACATTAGTATTTATAGTTCTTAATATAACATTTGTTTGTTTTATAATCTCAGTACTCCTTACAGATTTACTAACAACGTTACGATAAATCCTTAACTCACTGCCGAGGTAGATAGAGCTATTAGAAATGTAGATTATATATTTTAAAATTTCTTAGTTTTTATTTACAAAGGTAAGGTTCCTTGTCCAAAATGTTATTAATATATATCTTAACGTGACTTGAAAACAGATATATTTCGAATAAGTTTATTAAATAGCGTATAATCTTAGAAAGTTTTGCTAAAAGACTAAGGGTAAGTAGTTTTAATAGTTACAAGGGAGTTATTAACGAGTATCTAGATATTGGGTCCCGGTACCGCCTTTATTCTGTTAGGGCTACGGGTTGCAGTTTTAGTTATACGTATACACCATTAAATTTAAACCCCGATATAAATAAGGTTGTTAAAGAGTTGTCGAAAATGTATCTGGCGTTCGACTTTTAGGACCAAGTTAAGTTTACGTATCATAAGCTACTCCCTAGGTGTTAACGAGCGGCTAAAAAGCGTGTAAACTTAGGTAATCACCGCTAAAAAGGCTATAAAAGTCTGTTGCGCCACGTAACATAAGGTTAATATCTGAGGCAGGGGGGGGTTGGTCCCCGTTACTCTCATATGGTTTAAGTTCTTATGGGCTGTACAGTTGATAAACGAGAAACGAGGTATTTAGGTAAATTTCTTATAGCCAAGTAAAAATGTAAAGGGGCGTAACTAATGAACAGTTAAAAAGCGTTATTGAATTTAATACAAAATTTGTTTTAGGTTTTAAAACGTATTAATGTTAAGCTAAATAATATAGATATTAAATTAAACTCTCTTATTAAAATAGTGAAGAAAATGCTAGGTTAAAATTCGGATTAGAATTTCGAAAACATATTCAAATAAGGTCCGGTTATAGTTATTCGTTTTTAGTCTTTGCTAATATTAATACGTTTATTTAGTATCTGATTATTAGCGGTTTATATTCCGTTTCGTTTAGTAAAATAAAGTGTTAAATTATACCCGCCTACAGGTTGTGTATAAAGTCTTATCGTTATATTTAGCTAATTTATAACCCGATTCAAAGGTATCGAATATCACGGTATTGAAGAATTTTAAAAGCAGCTTTTACGTGGAATATATATAATTTACCTATTTAACTAAAATCTACCGTTTCAGTTAATTATAAAATTGGGTACTTCTAACTTAAGGTTTGTTACGGGCCCGTAATATACTTTCGATTTAATATTTCGGTTTTGCCTTATTATCTTCGTTTTTGATAATTGTAATTTACGGTTAAAAGTTTTGAGTTTGCTAACTTAAAAAAGGATCCGAAGCGGCTCGAACGAATGAATCTATATAAAATCGAGGATACTTTCCGCTCGGTATATTAAGTTTAATAATGTTGAAGTCGATTATATGCATTATCTGGTATTTATCGTAAATCTAATTTAATTTTTTAAAGAATTCGTTTTACTTATGGTTTTTAAAAAGAAGTTAAACATTGTCGCCAACTCGGAAACGTTTCGAGGGGGAGCGCCGTTTATTAGTATTTTTCTCTATACGTTGTTGCATAACCATTATTACGTTTTATGCGAATTTCGTAATTTCATGGATCCGTTAAATGAAGTTTTTAGCCTTTACGCATAGTATTGTTGTCAAAACGAAAAAATGTTATATCGGTTATATAGGATTAACGTACTAATTATAGGTTATGGAAAACGAATTAATACTGATAGTCTTCGTATCTTTATTATTTAATACTAATTAATAACCGGGTAATTAATGACTTTCATCGAGTTATGTATAAACGATGAATAAGCGTAAATATGTAAGGAATTTCTAATTGACGCGTTCGGTTACGCCGTTAGTTTAGGGGTAAAAGGCGGTGTTTAAACGTTATTCCATCCTAGTTAGGTCGTAAAGTCGGTTTTAAAACCTACTAGTCCAATTCGAACCACGGTTGTTAATAAACGTATACAAAAAACCGTTTCGTATAAGTCTCGACATCTATAATAGTTATAGCCTCGGAGATAACAGCTTTATTTAAACGGTTTGTAATAATTATAAGGTAACGTGAGTTACCTTAATATTTTTAAGGTAAATTAACTATAAAATCGACGGAGAGCTCGTTTCAAACCCGTTTAAGAATTGGAAAGTGTTTGAGGAGCCCTTTTCGACGGTGTTTCTAATAGATCATACGGCTATAAACGTTGTAGTTACGGCAAAAGCGGCGGACCGTACGATGTAAGCCTGGTAAAAAATACGTTTTGAAAAGGATAACGATAATAGCGTCGCGGCTTGGGTGGCCGGTAAAAAGCGAATCGTGGGTAACTTAAATTAACTTGGTAACAACCGACTTATAAATAGGTGCTTAAATACGATCGCTAAACTTTAAAATTTTATCGTCGTTTACTAGATATTTCGAAATCAAAACCTTTAATGTATGGTTGTCATCGATACGGATATCTGTTAGGAAATATCGGACGTTTATACGTATCGTATTTATTAGACAAGGGTAGGTAATGTCGCGTATAATAATGGTATTCTAATAATTTTGGAAGTCAACATTAGTAAAAAGTTTACGGCTTTTAAAATTAAATCGCCGATAACGGTTAACCGGAAAACTTACATATGCGGGAGCGACTCGGAAATAAACTATTCGGAACGTAATAACTGAAGTTTTCAACCCAGTTAACTTGGGTTCGAAAAGCCTTTAGGAATATTTAAATATCGTCGTAATAATATATCGGATCGCGCGTAATTCGTTACTTTATTATATATTAACCGAAAACTAAATTACGAAAGATGTTTGAACCAGCAGACTTATGGTTTGAAAAGTCCTCGTATCGTTATAAAGTATTCCAAGTTTTTGTAATCCGTTAAAATAGTAAATGGGCGCGTCATACCTCGAAAATTCGCGTTTTATGCTTTTAAATAACTTATAATCCCGAGTAACTTTTTATTATGGATTTCGTAATTTTATTTGGCGGGAAATAAACGACGGGAATAATACGTTATTAGGCGTAGGTTACCATGGTCATCGCATTAAAGGAGGTGTCATTTTATAGCTTAGCCAGAATAGTTGGCTTTGAAAAAGGTATTACGGTCGAGATCATATTAGGCGAGTACGGGTTCGGAAAAAGTTAAACTTAAACCGTTTTAAAACACCTTTTTTAGGCCCCTAACGAAATAAATTACTCTTATGAATTAGCCGTAATAATAATCCGATAATCGTCGAATAATCGAGAATAGAATAACAATAAAAATTTACGAACCTAAAAAAACCTTATACTCCTAAAACTGTCGTAAAACCCGTTTATTTCCGGATAACGTACAGCTTTTCTAGGTCTATATAAACGCCAACACCAACTTTGATAACGAATCCCATATATTTGTTTTTTTAAACACTGAACTTATATTTGGTAATATCTAGGTTAAGTTTCGCGGCATTGAATACGTTAAGGATTTACTTAACTTTAGTTATATAGTCGTCGAAAGTATCGTTAAAGTACATAAGAATATCATTGGGATAAACTAAATAAAAAACATTCGAAAAAAGAGCGTAACGAAATGTTAATATACCGTTAAAAGGTAATAAGGACGTTAAAAAAACCGAAAGAAGTAATAAACTATTTAAAAAGTCTGAACCGTATATAAAATATAGTTTTCCATTTATCCTCCTCTTTAACACAAAGCTTATGAAAAAAAGATTTAATATCTAATTTAGTAAACCACTTAGCTTGCGAAATATTCATAAATGTCTTTTTTATAAAAGGAAGCGGGTAACTATTTACTTTCATAATAATATTAAACCAGCGATAATCGATATAAAATCGTAACTCTTTTCGGAGTTTTTAAAAGAAAAGACTGAAATACCTGGTAAAAAGCTATTTACTCAAATATAACCTTAATTAAATAATTCGGTTAACGTTTTACGTAATTCGAAGAGCATTTTAACTATATACTGTATAAAAGACCCTATGGTACTTTTAAAAGTTTATCTTAGTTATTGGTACGAAAAGCGATTTCGCAATCCGTTTCAAAACGGTAAAGGGGTAATTTATCGCCGAAGGCTTTATAAAATAGGGATGCAAATTTCCTAAAATTAATAGGAAGTTTGTCGTAAATAGAGATAAGTAGTTTCGAGGCGAGTATTTTGTTAATATTTTTCAATGAAACGGCGGCAAGTTATATAATAGCGGTTCAGTTTTTGCGGGCCTATCGTAAAATAACGTAAAATCTAGTGACGCCAACCCTTTTCGTCACTTTCTAAATGGGAGTAAACCCTCGCTTTAAAACGCGGTAGTGATCGGCTCAATCTAAAAGTAATATATACTTTGTAACATTGTAAGTAATTTATTAGTATTTTATTTAAGATTTTCCTAAAATAATGTCATATAATAAAAAAAGGACGACGTAAACTTATATCCAGTATTAGTATTTATTAAAGTCGACGTTTAAAAAGGTAATAAAGGAAATCAGTCGCAAAGGAAAATCGGGCGTATAAAATGTGGTTTTACCTAGTAATCGTAAGGGGATAAAAAAGTATAATCACTTCAAACGATTAATAAGTTATTCATTAGCGACGTTATAATACGTATAACATATATTTATTAAAACGCAAATAAAACGAATAAAATTACAAAGTAAATTTACTATAAATTGGGAATTATTGAAAAGCTAAGGCAAAACCCTTATGTTAAAATGAAACTTTACCAACTTTTATACGAGATTATATATAAAAGTTACGCTTTCCCCTTTTCGAAGTCGATAAGTTTTTCGGTCGAAATAAAATAGATTTTATAACGGTTTTGTCGTTGAAGTCATTCGGATGTTACGTTGAATTTGATAAACAGATACAAATTCTGTAGCCGTTTCTATCGTAACATAAGTATAACCCGATGTCTTTACGGCGAAAAAGTTCCGCGTAATTAACCTAAGCGGCGCTACGCTTAGAAACGGCTTAAAAGGTGTTTAAGTTAGTTTTAATAACATTATTCTAAATATTTCAAACGGGCGTATTACCACCGTTATTTCCACTACAAAAGATGCCTTCGGTAACGATAATATTAATACCATCTTAATGAGTACGAAAATTATAAAGGCGTCCGTCGATAAGTTAAAAGCGGGCAATCTATTTATTATAATCCGCCGGCACGTCGAAGAGAAGTAACGTATTAGTAAATATATTATTAATAACTTCCTTTAAGATGGCGAATTTGGCGGCGGATTCCCAGGCTATGCCGCTGGCTTTCGCGAATAAGGCTTTCCAAACGTTGAAAAAAAACGTTAAATCCTTTAAGAACTCCCTACTTTATATTTGTAAACCGAACGATAGTTATTTTAACCGCGTCAAGGTCATAATAGTAAATGCGAAGCATAATTATAAAAACGTCGGGATCATTAATGTCTTCGTCGCCTTCGCAAACGTAATAACTTTTTATATCAATTTTCGTAAAGTCTTTTAACTATTAAAAAAATAGTAAAAGTAATCCTCTTTTATACCGATAAATTTTCAGTTTCGACGTAACTTGCGTATTATCGTAGCTTTTAATACCGAAAATCGTAGTTTAATACCAAAAAATTTAACCAGTTAGTTAAAAGGTTTACGTTTAGGTTAGTAACACCCGTTAAAAGGGGCGTTAATATTGTAGTCGAAGTTAAAGGAATCGTCGTTATTTAGGAAGCTAACGCAATCCCTAATAAAAAGCGGTATAGCAACGGCATTGTTCGTAGCATATGTAAAGAAATCCTTGTAAAAGGGAAGTTAACCTGAGGACGTAAAATTACCGGCAACTTCGAGTCATTCGATTATATTCGTCAAAACGTTTAACATGTTAATATTCCATTATTTCAAATATAAAGCGTACTTTTGAACGACTTAATTCTACTCGATAAGTTTTACACGTAAAATGTCGATAAAACGTTCATGTTAAGTTGTAAGGTAATATTGTTAGGCTCTTAAAACACTTTAAAGCTATTTCCCAACGCGCGCGTTAAAAAATTACTCTAAGGCCTAAGGGTTCAGATTTGGAGTGTTAGAGGATAAAAACATAGCCCTAGGTTATAACCGCTAAAAAGCAGCTAAGATACCGTCGGAAAGAAAATTTAGGTTTATATGTAAAGGGATTAAGGCTGAAACTATTGTTCTAAATAGTTGGATTCTATCAATAAACCTCGACAAAAAAGAAAAAAAAAAGAGAAGTCCCTGTTAGGGAGCGGCTATAAAGCTAAAATGGTACAGCCCTCTACTCAATCATGTGACGTGTCCTTAAACAGCTCTTTTTCTGCTCTAGAGTATCGCAGGAGCGTGTAGAACAACCAGGGTTGGATCTCTTGTAATACTAGCCAGGAATTAACCTATAACACTTATAATGACTAGATATCATTTTAAGGGCTTTCTTAACTAGTTACTGTCCTCGTTTTCAACCAAAATGGCTCGTACGTTAAATTAAGTTAATATATATCCTTAAATTAGCAACTTTAGTAACATGTATTAGGATTATAAAGACTTTCCAATTACGAATTACACTTATTGCAAGTACAGAAAGCCTCTGCGCTCAAAACCTTATTCAAAGCCCCTAAACTAGAAGTTCTACAAGCAACAATAACGTGAGAATCAATTAAACAGATTTGCTAATCATAAATATTATCGTTGAAATAGTAATGAAAAGTATTGGATTTGTAACAAGTGCGGTTATTAGTTTAGTCATTACCCGGTTTCTAAACGCTATAAATAGCAGATGATATCTTGAATATAATATTTTATTGCTTTCAAATATGATTACTTCAATCACATCGCTAACTTTAAGGGTAAAGATACTTTAAATGATGAAGATAATACGTCGAAAATAGTCATATGAAATAAAAATACTTCTTTTAAATCAATGTAATAACTAGTCGCCTACGCCTTCTTTTACTATTCAACTGGTTAGAACTCATACCTTTACTATGAAGATCAAATAACTAACATATTATACACTTTTAATATTAGTGGTTGTAAAACAAACCACCCGATTTCAAAAATCATGCTAAATACAAAGGTAGTAGGATACTCAACAAGAGACTATTCGTAATATATTGTATTAAGACGAGAAAATATTATTATTACGGAAATCAATTGTTGTGATATCGGTAAAACTAAAGTTAGTTTTGGTCTAGGTAAAGAATCGAAGTTATTATGATTAACAACTATACAAAAAATGATTAAACCAATGATCTTCCATATCCTGAAATCACTTATCTCATTATTTTTTCATTTGAAATATATAAAGACGCTTGGAGTCGACATAGACGTTGGCGTTAATAAAATAATTAAAAAGGGCCGGAGATTCCCTTTTCCATTTGAATAGAAACACCTGTGATTCTACCTTTTAAGGCTAAAGATAACAGTGATAAACTTGACAGAGTAAAAATTACATCAGATACAACAAAGTTTTGATTACTTAGTGTACCATGAGCTATACAAAGTCCTTAAATCTGTAGGGTTTAAAAATATAAAATACTTTGTGCTAAAAGTTATTAAAAGGCTTTGTTCCCATTATCGAACTTATGCCCAAGCATTGAAAAGGCTTAAGTTCATTTTTAAAACCTATAAAACTTTTAATAGCAAGATCTTAACCAAAGTTTTTTACTTAGAGGATAATAAACTTACTTTTAACTTGTTTTTTAAGTTATAAATTCGGCACCTTTATTTTGCAATACCATGTTTTTTAAATCCTTATAAGCAAAGAATATATACGAAACGTTAACGATATTGTGAATTAATACATACTTAGGGATATTGAATGTTATTGTTTACAAGTCCGGTAACAAATTTACTGCGGTAAAGTTATAAGATAATAATATGACAATGGAGATTCAATTTAACCAGGTACCTATTAAGCTCCACTAGTGTATTAGGAAAGTTGAAAGAGTATATGCAATACTTGATAAGGCGCATAATATATTTATGTTAGAGATTAAAAGATTTACAAACCATAGAGAATATCTTTCAATAGAAGTGAATAGTATATATAAAACTATAAGCCTTGATAGCCTAATACAAACGCTATAGGTTTTTGAGGTATATTTTTATCTAATGAATATATTTC
This sequence comes from Anisogramma anomala, assembly GCA_038502455.1. Lineage (NCBI taxonomy): Eukaryota > Fungi > Ascomycota > Sordariomycetes > Diaporthales > Gnomoniaceae > Anisogramma > Anisogramma anomala. Next base: position 32,440,269 of record JASMMZ010000002.1, on the reverse strand, counting down.
TACTATGAGCAAGTATCCAGAGAAGGTTTACGGCGTACGACATAATTTTAAAGTAACTGGGGAGTAAATCTGTCAAACGCCTAGCCAATAATGTTCTCAACGTCAAAAATAGCCTTAAAATAATTCATACACCAACTTTACAATTATAAAGTGAGATCTTTTTATGACTAACGCTACGTAAATATGATAACCTATTGAAAAGCTTAAGTATACCTCACTTAAAAGTAATCATTAAAACTATTAACAATCTTATGAAGTTTCACACAACTCGAATTAAACCTCATATTAAAATAACTAGCAATAATGATAAATATCTTTAATATAAACGAATTAGTTAATACAAATCCCCACCCACTCATTACCAAAGTAATCGATAAGTAGATAAAATAAAGGCGAAGTAGCCAACCATTCAAAATAAGAAAAATTGAAGACGAAGAAATATATCTTGGGGAACACCTAAATCATTACTTTGGCTATCAGAAAAGAAAATAATAATGAAGATTTTGCTATTACGCTCCCCATGAAAAAAATTAATAAGAATTTAGGCAAACCTTTCAAAAAAAAAAAATCAATAGGTTTGATATTAATAAACTCTTTATACAAGGTGTTGTATAGTTTTTATACAAGCGCTATGTAAACATTTACGAATTTGATGTTATGATTTTCAATTTAAGGATTATATACGAGTTTTAGAGTAAAATTATAGGTATACCGCACGAAAAGTCACGTCTAATCACTCAAAAATTGAGTAATAAAGACGAGGATTACATTTTTAAATAATTGCTAACAATGCAGAATATTAGCCAACACCTGATAGTTATATTAATATTAGGTTTTGGAGTAAAAATAAATGTGAAGTTTACCCTTAATGGTTGTGATATTACTTAAGTATCTTTGTAATAGAAAACTGATTTACCCAGGATCGTCTAGCTAAAGTTACCTTAAGGATTTCGTAACAAGTATCTATTCATCTTCGACCTTACATTACCTTTCTTATAATGGGTGCACGGACTATCTTGTTAGGAAGGGTATGAGGCCTATACTGTAAACCCTAATAGTACTTATTTCCGAGATTTTTTTTCAAATCCGATCGTTTTTAACACTATTATTTCATATAAACCCTATTCCAACATAAAAATTGTTGTCGGCCCTATGCACCAAGTGTGCAGCGGTGCGTCCAAAGAATAACCCTTATAAACAACGATTCCGTCCCCCATTACTTACACCAACGTGGCTTTCCAAACTTGTATTACGTTACAATCAAATTCTATTTTCTTTTATGTTTAAAAGTCGTCAAGACCTTTACTATTAAAGTTTGCTTTCGATGATATTTCATATGATTGTCACTTTCTACATCAATGCCACACCCGTTTAACAGGGGTTTTCGCCTTCAAATTTACTTTGAATACCTTTACCTATCCACGAATTACTTTTCTGGACGAATCATCCGCTCAGTGATGTATCTTTTTTACTAGGTTGTTGTAAACTCCTTAGGTTTACGACCTCTATCAAAAAAGTACCTCACCAAACGAGTCGTAAGATATATCTTCCCCATCGTCACTAACTTTCAACCAAAAAAAATATGTTTTATAGGTACTGTTTTTAGAACCGCTGTCAGATATTTGATACGAGTAGACTTCGAACATGGACTATTACGGACGCATATTATAGCTCGGCTAAGGCTATAATTTATATATACATACAATTTTACGGGTCTTTAAACTTTAAGATACCTTAAAGCTTTATTTGGAAGGTTAATTTTGGGTTCGGTTTCCCGCCAATAATCTCTACCTAATAATATTTTCTATCAATAAATGCTCTATTTCGTTATATTACCACTATAATACGTTGAAAATCTTTTTGACACATCTAATGATATATTGTTTCGTTTCATGTTATTACATGCATAAACGTATAAAATATGATATACATTTTTAATGCTGTTAGGCTTATATTATTAATTGAAAACCGATAAAATTGATATAAAACTCAAGCGGTATGAAATAATTACATATACCAAATTAATCAAAAGTTGGCTATAGAGGTAAGAGATATGTTTTAAATTTATATATTTATATTATTAATAATCGGGTAATTCATTAAACAGGTTCAAGTTACAACTTATCAGCGGGAAATTCAATAGAATCGTGATTATTATAAGGTGAGAATACTTAGGTTATGAGCCTTCCCACTAGAATTAATACATTTTACACTTATAATAGTGGCACAATATTGGCTATATAGTGGGCACTGTCCGGTAATGATAAAACACAAAAAATGTATCTATTAGAAACGATGGTTCAATACGTTAAACTACTATAACGACTGATCAAAATAGGTATACATTGGTTTCTAACCGATCAATCGCACTTTAACTTCAGGTTACGCATACAATCATCTAATTACGACTCATGCTTTTTTATTACGTAAGATAAAAACTTCGTCATGATAGATATGTAAATTAACGATACTTTTTTCATTAAAACTATTGTTTTTGTGGTATTAGAATAACGTGCGATTAAAAACTCCAAGTTTTGGAATTGCAAGTTGGTCGCAATTTCAACTAAGGCTAAATAATTAAACTTTAACAGATCTTTCATCCGTCAGCATAGTATTAAAAACTTTAATGTTTACTTGAGTTTTTGCAAAAAGTGTTAAGGAGTTAGACTAGCCAAGATTAATAAAAATAACGTAGTGAAGATTCAAAAGTATATGAAGTAATGTGTTCGTATCAGTTATATTACAACTTTATGCCAGCCGAAGGCATCTTAGGATTTATCAATTATGGCATAAACCCAAAACACAACTAATACGAGCTACGATATAATAAATAACAGGTTGGATTGATAGATAAAAAAACTTGAACCGAAGGATTAATATAGTTTCTATTGACTTATCGAAAGTCAAGTTGATAATCTTGACGGATAGCTCCTTTTCCAACAACATTAACCTATCGTTACAGATTAGATTCTTTATAATGATCGTGAAAGAGAATAAATTATGAGACGATCAGCTTGCAATCATATGGAATTTGATTTTATAAACCTTGATTAAGTGTAAAAGAGTTATGTTAAACATACTTATTTCCGAAGTTTATAGCATAATATCTGGCTTTAATATAGTTATAACTATGCAAGAAACACTTAATATCGTTATTAAGTTGTAAAGGATTTCACTTATTCCAGTCGTTATTTATATCGATTCGAAAAGCTTATTCGAATACTATTCAAAAATGATAATAATTAACGAAAAACGTCTGATAATTGATGTGATAGCCCTCTACGAAGCTTATAAAATCAGAGAAATCAAGGACTTCCGATGGATTAATGATAAGGATAACTCTATTAACTTCTTAATAAATTCTACACCAAAACAGGCTTTGGAAAACTTTATAGACAGTAATAAGCTGATTATGTGAATCGAGGACTACGTTGAAAGGCTACCTGTTAGGATATTATATAAAGGCGGATAGCGAATGAGATAAGGATGCTTTGGTAAATTGGGAGATTGTTGGGATCTAAGCTATTATTAAAGAGGATTTAATTCATTGATATAGTTGAGTTAGGCATACAATTATGTGTGTTAAGGGATTGGAGTGCGAAAGTGGTTATAGTACTTAGTAGCGGGAATACAAGTGGTAAGGAATGGTCTTACTATATAAATAATAGTGGAGTTCATATGGGGAAGAACTTATTCAACCGAAAAGTGTTTTGACAAAACGCAGTAATATCGGCGTTAACACTACAAAACAAAAAGCTGTCAATGTTGGCACAATATTAACTGTTCTTTTTAACAAGTCAAATGCAGTGTAGTTAAGTTACTTATAGTATGATTAAGTTGACTGGACTAACTTTTAGTTAGTTGAGTATGGAGTACCTAATTCAATATAGGGTATAGGCTAAGCAATTGTCTATACAATTTAGTGTGCAGACCGGCTAACGGTCTTTCGAACCTAGAATAATACATCCACCACTTGACCATTTAATACTATTGTTACTTCGACCACAATTCGAATCGACAATCTTTGCAACATCCAAAGGCCTATCAATATTAACTGGATTGCAATTAACTATTATTCCAACAATATCGACTTCTTGTTTTGTATATACACGCCAATATAATCAATTACCAATCAAAATTAACGTAAAAATTTCCTCCCTTTCTAGTTGGTATTACTCTACCAATCCTACTCCAATTTCAAGCCTTTATCCTAAAATTATATTTATTACCTTTCTAAACTCCTTCATTTAAGTTTTTCGTTATAAACTTTTACGCTATTCATCCTATATCTTTTACCATTAATTTTGGATTAATTTCTTCTACATGTTGCCTTCTTAATCTTCTAGTTTACCAGAGAATTTTGATTCCTTTCTTTTTCGTGTGGATTGATCTATGTATTATTTGATACCAACGCTTAAAATTTTCCTATGCTAAACTTTTCAAGCGTCGTTAGATAAGGCTTCAGTTATTATGTTGATAGGGTACTTTTTTCTGGTAATATACCTAAATTTGTTGATATTTCAAGCTTTGTTTGCCTCTGTCAATGCCATTAGGTCTATTCATTAAGGCTTCATGTTATGATAGCAGTTGATCAAAGTGTAGTAAAGTCAACTATACTAACTATAAGTTGACTAAACTGACTGAAAGTTAATTGTATTGACTTCAAGTCAAATACCTAATTCAATTTGTGGCACAGGCCAAGCAGTTATCTATACAGATTGGTGTACAGACTAGCTAGCGGTATGCCAAACTTAGAAGTCACATATTACCATTTTCAATGCAATACATCCGTTACTTCGACCACAATTCGAATCGACTACATTGTAACGATAAAGTCTTACCAATACTGATTACTACTTATTAAATGAAGAACAAATAATTGAAGTAAAAAAAAAAGTTACTTTACAGTTATCATATTTTTATTATGTAAGATAAATAAAATATTTTCACAAAACAACTTTACAAACTCATATCAGTTTTTGGGACAAAATGAAGTAGAAGTTATTAATTTATCTCAATTTTCGTGATGATTTAATAGTGGAATTAGTATCGATAACCAATCTAAATTTCTTTATTCATTTTATCACAAAACTTAAATATTAAGATTAACCGTCGGAAAATCGCAACTTTTTTAAATCTTAAATCTAAAAAAACAATTACCAAAGTTATGAAAACATCAAATGCAATGTCAAAGAAATGGTTGCTGGCAGGGTTTTGCTTTGTCGAAGGTTTTGTTTTACTTTGTTTTAGATATATGATGCACGGACTACTAGGGAGAATAAGGGTTCTATAATAACACTTCAAAAGGCTTAACAGAATATGAAACCACAAAGAATTCCATCACTGCCCTTTTTACAAGCTATTTCTCGGCATATCTGCTTTATAGGATCCCATTCTCAAAGGACTATACAGTTGTATCCTTGGCGCAAGCAAGCGCTGGGTGGGGATTGACTAGGCCGCACTTCTCGGCCCGACTAGGGTTACAATTCATACGCTTACGGGCTTCTGAACTGTAGGATACCCTAAGGTTTTATTTAGAATAATGACTTCAGAGTCTTGAGTCCTACGCAAGACCTACTTCTGAGGACTTGGGTTACGATTCTTCTCGCTGATACCTACAGGATTATTTTGTAGCTGCAAGTTTCACACTTTATATATGGCGGTACCCAGCGATGAGAAAATACAATAAAAAAGGTTTAAAACATTGAAGATATAAGAAGTAACAAATGGCTAAGTATAAACTTCAAATCGCAAACCGCTAAGTCCCAACATCTCTTTAGCGGCAAATAACAACACCAAAAAATCTACAATATCCCACATTAATTTTTCCTTTCAATACAACAACAAAACCTCGTTCATCAAGCACGTAATTAAACGTCAAAACAGCTTCAAATAACGTCAAAATTTACATGGTTACCACCCCAATGAGGAAAAATTAAATTGAAACCCTAGGAATTATATTCGTTAAGTACTTTCTTCACGAAGTTTAGTTTATAGACGCCAACTAAATCATGATACTAGAATATCTTATTAAGGTCATGTACCGTGATATCTTTCCCTCAAAATTGATAGGAACTACCTACAAACCCAGTACCTTCAACAATTTCTATCAATGATTTAACGAAAACATATTTGATATGTAGAAAGAAGTAAACAAACTAATGATAACCACATTAAAAACTAAACTATATATCCTAGAAATCAACTTTCCAATACGGAAAGGGAATTAAGTTAACCGGGAAAACTTATTTTATAAATACAACATGGATAAAGAATCTTGATAGGTACTTAAGGATAAATGCAAAAACATTATTAACAATAACATTCTTTATTATCCCCACACAAGTTCGTAAGATCCTACTTAAGTTTAGATAAGTTTCGCAAATTCTTTTACTTAAGTACAATAACAAGTTACTACTATTATCAATGAGAAAGAATTAGTTAATATGGATCTAAAAAAACCTCAAATTCATAAATCGATGAAGCTGAAATCCAATTAAGAAACCCCTTAATATTAACAAAAATTATCACCAAATTTACGGAAATTCTCAACAAGTTTCATAATATCTTAAGCACGTTTAGTTTTCATAGGTTCTTGATTGATACCAAACCTCATAATAGGAAACTTGTAGCTTTATGTGCAAAGTTATCATAAGTACAACCACAGGTTTTTTTCCTTTTACATTTTTCCAAGGATAACTAATTACTTTACTTACAAACACCAACACTTTCAATTTCAAAGACTTTAATGCGCTATACGACCAATATAACAATTTCGCCTCTAGATTAAATTGTTATAAATAACAAATACGCAAAGACTACGACATTTATAAATATTCAGTGCAATAAGGAGAAGTAGAACAATAAGTTTTATAACCTCTTAAACGTTAAGCTACAACTGTTTTTCAACATTTGACAATGTAAAAGAATGAAGCTATCAGGTTTTAACTCGCTATTTCCCAATATCCTAACTAGCTAAACTAAGGATTATTACCCTTTTTATTTAAAGAATTATATGTTACTTATAAAGATTTACAACAATTTAAAAATTTACTTCAAACACGATGTTAACCTCTCCCAATACCACAAAAACTGAAATCTTATTAAGTATTCGCATATGTTAATACATAAGAAAAAGCGGAAACGAAAATAGATATCTTTTATTAAATACTGAATAAGCTAATACTTTGTGAATAAGTAATAAAGAATATAGGAGCTGTAAAACACATACTACGCCAGAAAATTCGTTAGCCTATCACGAGATATAAAAAGTTTAAATACGTCTTACAGTTTCCTAACATTATATTTAAAGTTTTCTTTTTAGATAATTGCGCTTCTCGCTTACAAACATAATGGCACAAATATAAAGTTGAGTCAGTATACACCCCTAAATCTACAACTTTATCAATGAAATCGACGATTAAAACCCTGCGCTGACTCACGATATAAATCGCAAATATGATAAGGCTAAATCATTCGATTAGTAAAACACCTTCAATTGAGAATCTAAATGGTAACATATGTAAGGCGAATATATTTTCTTGAACCTAAGTTAACCCCACCATTTTCATCATAAGGATAAAGTCAAAAGGTGTTTAATTTATGGTAAATAACTTCATTAATTGATTGTTGATAGGCCTTTGGACTTTTCAATGTTGTCAATTTCAATTGTAATCGAATTAACAGTAGTATTACGTGTTAAAGTGATGGATGTGTTGTTCTAGGTATAAAAGACAGCTAACCAGTATACATACTAATTTGTACGGCCAATTGATTATCCTATGCCCTAGTCTGAAGTGAGTACCTACTATAATAGACTGACTATCAACCCAAAAACAATACAGTCAACTTACAGTTATTACAATCAACTTATTAACTATATAGTTAACTTAAATGTATTTTAATTAACTGTTGTTTTAACACTGCGACTTTTTATTTTGTGTGTGTATTCCAGAGCAGTAAATCACTTATTTGTGGTAATTCTTGAAGCCTCTCCTCGTTTCATTGACCAGGCTCATATTAATTCCAGTTTTTTTTACACCTAAATTAATTCTAATTACATTATTTTGCTCTATATTTTCAAATTTCAACTTTATCAACTCCCGTATAATTCTTTTTCAACACAGACTTGCAAGCGTAACTGACTTGTATATCTTACTCAACTGTGGCAATGAAATAAATCCGTATTGTTCACAGCTTAAATTCAATCCCCCTAACAGTCTTTCAGTTTTTCAAGATATTCTTGTTTCTCGTCATGTGATATCTTGACGAATAGCTCTTTAACGTGGCTCACAATATATATAGTTAGCTTATTGCTGTTTAAAAACCTTTCTAGAGCTATGTTTAGTGTTAATTTCGTTATAATATTAACAGAGTTATCCATTTTATTCACTATATAAACTTTTTGATTTCTCTGCTTTTGTAGGCTTTACGAAGTGCTATTATGTTGATTATCGGACGTTTTTAGTTGGTTGATCTCAGTTTTAAAAGGTGTTAGAATATATTCTTTGAGCAGGTACAAATATTGACCGATGTGTGTCAAATTTCTAGTTGTCTGGTGATTATGTTAAGTTTCTCACATATATATACTTTTATCAAAGCCGGCTATTATGCTATAAACTTCAGAAGGAAATATTTTTCAGATACTGTTTTTATATTTTACAGAGGTGAAGTAAATAAAATTCCTGGTATTTACAAATTAGTCGTTTTATAATCCATTATAATTAATAATCGTTATAAGGAATCCAATTAATATCAACATGTAAGTATTGTTAGAAAAAGAGCCGTCCGTAAAGATTATGAACTGAGCCTTCAACTAATTGATGTTGACCATATTAATTCCTCGGTCCAAGTTCTTCATTTTCTAATTCAACTTTTCATCTAATGAATCGTAATGCTTTTCCGTTAGATTGTAGACTTGTATCGTAACTAATAGATTATATGATGTTTCTGGCAGGCACACAGTTGCGATATAACTGCCCTGAATACGTTGCTCTAAGTACCCTTAACCCTTTGTTATGTGAGTGTTGTTAATTATGGCTAGGAAAATACCTTGGTTCCTTTAACTAAGACTAAGCTAGACATCAACGCCGTTAATATTATGTTTGTAAATTAACTATCCATTAAAGTTTCAATATATTTTTTTTAGTAAAAATCGCAATCAGCTTGAAATTCCAGAACGCTGAATCCTTCATCGCACGCTATTCCAACACTATAAAACATATAGTTCCAACAAAAAGAATATTATTAGTCTATATAACTACTATACCAAAATCTTTATCTATCTATGTAATTAAAATAAATGGGGCATAACATTAATATTTTATGTACAGCCTTAATTTAAAATACGATTAATAATTTAAAGCTCATTCAAAATTGTTTTATATAGTTAGTTTAATGGTTCAACGTATTGTATAGCCGTTTCTAATAGGTATTTCTTACGATATTCTTAGGGTGTTCGTAATAAGTTGATCATTCATAACTCGATTGTTAATCACATATACGTTTAAATAATATTAATGCTACTAATGTTGGACTTTAAATTAGATTCTAACAACGAAATTATTATAAATGAAATCACTAGATGTTAACTCATTTTCTGAATTGTTAGCGATTGCGTAAGAATTCAGTCTTTGCGTTTATAATTAGATCCTTGAGTGATCAAACATAACTTTTCCTATGGATTATCCGTGGTCTTACCTTTAACCTAGTATATAATTCTCGACCTAAAAATCATGATATTAGGATTGTAGAAGTTAAAGTTGCATTCAGATATAAATTGTATAAATTCTCGTTTAATAAGTCTATTAATTTCGACTTTATTGCTTTTCCCAACAGATTTGCCTCAAGACTTGATATCTCGTTATACGTGGAGTTTTACAGCTAAGTTTTGATTTTCTTCCTCTTTCCTATTGACATAAGCAGTAGTATAAGTGTTTCCCAGTTTGTATTTCTTATCTTCAATATTCTTTAATTTTAGTGATCGATTACACCTTCTTTGTTCTATCGATTTGTTAATTACGGCGAAAGAAGGTTATATTGAATATTGTTTTTGAAAACCTTCATCGTTATCGTTAATCACATTGATATGAGGTTTGACCTAAGTTGTATGAAACATTGTAGAACTATTAATATTTTCAATAATTACTTTTAAGTTAGTGAGACTTAAAATTTTTAATAGGCCATCCCATTTTCCCGGCTATCGCTATACAAGAACTTTGCTTTACAATAGTTAATTCAATACTTTGATCGTCGTAAGTCCGTTCCTAATATTAACGGCGTTATTCACTTGGCGCCTGGTTAACTCCCTCAATAGTTCCTTCAAGACCCTACCGTATGTCGTAACCCTTTTTGAAATACTTACTAATGGTAGAAATTTACCTATCAAACAAGAATATACTTCAAACCTCAACAGAATTAGTTCCAGTTTATTAGGGTTTACAATATCATTTAAACTATTTGCTTCTACTTAAAGACGTGCCCCCTAATTCATAAAGTTTTCAATTTCTTACTTAAGGATATCATACGACTTGTGAAGTATCAAATTATATGATGTTCAAGTAAACCTTAAAAGGAATTTATTTACACCAATATCCCATTATTTTAACATTAACTTGAAACTTCGCCATGATAAAATTAATGTCTGCATCGTGAACAATAAAGTCTCATAACCTCGAATGCCTATCTATTCACAATATTCTCAATGTTTCTCGGAAATCTTTGCTGAAAATGGCTTAAGAAACTTAATACTATGAAAAGAAATTGCTGAATCCAAAATGTAATATACAGGTTTATTATCTAAGTTAAAACATTTCGCTAAAATCTTAAAATCAAAGTTTCAATAGTCTTTTAAAGTTAAATTAAATATTTTCAATTCTAAGATGCAAATCAAGCAATGGTAGCAAATCTTTTCCACAACCTCTAAAACAAATTACTCCAAACCTTTATACTTCACAAATTGAAGGAATTTGGATAACCTGTTGAAAGCCGGATAATTGAAACCTTGTAACTATTAACGCATCTCTAATTCTATCAAATATATCACCTTTAACATTAACTCTTAAAGTTTAAACCATATGTTTTTTTACTTAAAGGTAAAAATAAACCTCCAGTCTTCCTTAACCAGATTATCAACCCTAACCTCAATGTTAATGCCAAGGATTTTCATTTTTTTTAAAAAAAAATAGAAATGGAGTAAAATATTTAAAAATGTGGAACAAAATCGATCCAATGACTATTTATATAATTATCGATCTCAATAACGACCATTCCTCACTTAGTTAAAAGCTAACTATAAGTTTACCAATATTTTAACGATAAATCTCTATAACAATTATACTTTTCTGTCGAATTATAATGTGTTAAGAATGATCTCCTACTAAATATGTTTTTATCTCAATATACGGCACAATGTCTTAAAAAGTGTGGTCCACATAACGATCTCCAAGATTAAAGGTATACAAAGGATCAAGTGCTTAATCTTCATGACAAAATTAGGGGTTCTCGCCAGTTAAACTATATGAGAAGTTGTGGTCAACAAGTTATTGAATTACTCTAAAATAGTATTGTTATTCCACATAACTTAATATAACATATCTCCATTTTTAACAACTAGTTGTTTTTGTAGTTGATGATATGGTCTAAATATTTCTTTTTAAAATTAACACTGTAATTGGTATGATATATTACATACCATTTGTAACGTTGAGTAAATAGGTAATAATATAAACAACAACTGAATTAACCACATATCCAAAGTCTCTTACCATTATTACAATAATATCTCTTAATGTTAGCAGGTTCGTTTAAGTCTTACTCATATTAATATTGCTAGTATGGCCTCTAGTCCAAAGGATTTGGACCATATTTTTTTTATTTTTTTTTTGAAAAAAGATGTCTTCGGTACTTACGATTGATATAACAAGCAATTTAAAGGTCTCTTTCATTCTACTCCGTGTTACTAAAGTTGCCATCTCAGGGGTATATACCAAGTAAATATAATATATGTGTAATTAAAATTAAAAACGAAAATCTTAACTGACTAGAAAAGGTTTTATAAATAGCATCTAAACGTTAAAAGGCGTATTGAAACTCATTAACGCTTGTAACAACTGTCTGTACTTGCTCATAAAGTAAAATTTGGTCAACTTGTATTTTCCTTGATTCATTTTTAATATAACATTCACTTATTAAATATCTAATTGACGAAATCTATCATTATTTCCTTCTCTTTATTTCACCATTATCGTTCTTTACCTCGTCGTGATTGAATATGTAAAATATTGCCTAAAGTGTATATTGTACTAGAAATAACATTTTATTTCGTTTGAAATTATACGGAAGGTACGTGCCTTAGTAAGAAAGGTTAAAAAATGGTTTTTGGTGTAACCCGTAAGGATTCCTGGAAACAATAAATAGAAACCTAATGTTTAAATCTATATTGATTTACAAATATTAAAAGTAAACATTATTTTCATATTAATTAGATTTTTTGGTTTTCTATTCTACTTCTTTATATCATTCATAATCTTGGTCAAGTAGGTAAAAATCTTATAATTGATATTGATCATTTTAACCGGCTTAGGGCATAGGTCAGGATAGTCATCCCGATTCTTCATGGTCTTTTTTATAATTAATTTAAGTTTCGGAACTTTCGAAACGCGGTAATAGAGGTAATTAGCATTTGTCTAACCCGAAAGATGAAATACTGTAATATTATCTGTGGTAAACTGATGTGTATAAGCTTACTTTTCATTGGAAACTCCGCCTTAAGGGGTTTACCGATTTTGAAGAAAACCTTAAATAATTTAACGATTTTACTCTATTAACCGATAAATAGCGCCGACATTAATTCCTTTTGCCGCGTTGGTAACCGTTACTTTTTATGCTCTACCTCCACCAAACACGTATTCCGCGTTATCTCGAACAGTAATTAACCTTCCTAACAAATAAATAAGTTTTTTATCATCAGGATATAAGAGGTTGTTACTAGGGTTAAAGCTTTAACTTTACTCATAATTAATTAATGATCTACTAAAACTTGTATAAGAAAACTGATAGTTATCATTACCCTTCCCTTTTCCTCCTATGTTATAGGGTTAAGGGTTTAAAAAGAGATTCTTAAGTTGAACTAGTTTGAAAAAGATTTTTGCCAGTAGAAATAGTGTCTTATTAGGAAAATAAATCGTACGCTTATTTACCTCTACATTTAACTTAGTTTTAATAATACATTCAATTTTTTTGAATATATGAATTTCTAATATTTTCAAAACTTACAAAAGTCTTAGAAGGCACGGATAATTCGGCCAAACTCTTTGCTGACGTCTGTGTTGATGGTATACTAGCTAACGTGATTTTTCAGATATTTATCAATTAAAAATTCCGTTAACGTCCCTAATCCAAAAGTCTTTATTATGGTTCTTGAAAAATACACATCCGAGGGCCTTAATTTCCTTCATCCGTTTCTAATCGTTCATTCTCAAGTTTCAATTGGTTAGTTAACGTTGATTTAAGTATGGGATGAGGGGAGAGATTGAAATATTTGCCTGAAAGGACTTAACGATTTGGGGAAAATATAACATGACCGCTTGAAATGACTTGGATGTTTGGCGCGACTTGGTAATTCTTGGTATTTTCGCTCGAATTAGCAATATCAACGTAGTTTCCAACGTGTCTAATTAACGATTTTGTGATAAAGGTAGAAACATAATTGGTGTAAAGGGAAGAGTTGATGTAAAAGGAAAAATTAAAGGTTTCTTTTTTTACACAAGTTGGTGTTTGTTATTGTAATTGTGTTGTACCTATCTATTTTTGATGTTGGTAATAGTAATGGCGACTTAACTATTTAAAAACTATAAATAGCTTGTCAACTTTATAATTACTTTCTTAACGATTTGAGACTTAAATGGTCAATCCTAACGTTCTTTAAAAGGGTTTAATAAAGATTTCTAAATATTTTCAATAACGATACCGTCGCCACTTCTAAGCTACCATAAAAACCAACGCAACCCAGTAGTTCTCTATATTTACTTCTGTAAAAAGCGACCAAATTCGCAAAAGCTTTTCGCAAAAATCTTTCCTCTACCTTACAACGCAAAGCATAACCGGAAAATAGCTTCTTCTTCTACTTAGGTCATCTTTACTTCATCTAATAAACACTGATAATTATTGATAACCCTTGCCTATTAATAGGCCTTTAAACATTATAACGCTATTGATTAAAATTGTGGTTGAATTAGTAGTAGTATTATATGGTCAAGTAATTAATGTGTTATTTTAGGTTTGGCAAACCACTATCTAATCTACTTATTAATTTGTATAGTCAATTGCTTAGCCCGTGCCATAGTCTTAAATAAGCACCTACTGCACATGATTTACTGTCAACCAATAAACAATAAAGTCAACTTTCAGTTAGTACAATCAACTTACTAACAATATATTTGACTTGAATGTACTGCAATTGACTACAATTCCAACATTTCAAGTGTTAGAAACATTATTGATTTAACGCCTTTCAGATTCTTTCCTTAACTTCTTTAAAGCTTTGTTATATATTATAACCCCTTTCTAGGTATTTGGGAATAAAGATAGTTCATTCGTCATGCGTGGTTATACTTTACATACCATCAAATTTGGCATTGAACCGTTAAAACCAACATTTCAGGTAGAACCTTTCACTACCATTAACAATTTAGCTTTTAAACTTGTGAAAATTCTAATATCTAACGTAAAAATATTTTAAGCTTTAGGTAATAGCGTATATGGTTTTTTAACCTTACTGATAGTCTAGTAGCCTTTAGTAAGCACCTATTTACATTCAATTCTTCTTGATTTAGTGGTAACTTGAAACTTTACCACACTAAAATTGGTGTTAACACCGTATACTAACATATTTAGAGGTTTTGATTACGTGTGAATTCATATAGTATGCATCGCTTCCTATGTTTCCTTTGATATAATACTTTATAAAACTGAATATCATAAAATCTTCTTAACAAATTAATAACAGAGAATATAGGCCTAATATTCGAGTAAAACATGTTAACGAAAATTTAAACTTAAAGTTTTGATTTTCTTTTAACTTGAATTTTAATATAAGGGATGCTTGAGAATATATTTGACAGTGGTGAAAAAGTTTTTCAATATCTTTTCAAGCGAATAAGTTCACATCTTTATAAACGTTTGATTTAAAGACTTTGTATAGCTTGTTAATGGCTGGGTAATGAAACTTGTAGTGTAATTAACTAAGATTTGAATTTTCCAACGTTAATCCAGTTACTTCCAGTCCTTAAAAGTAAAATCATAGGTATCCACATTTAAAACTAAATATGAACCTTTAGTTGTTGTTTTTAACTAATTTGTTAATTTTAACATTGAAATTAACACCGAGGTAATTTATACCTTTCAAATTATGAATGAAGGTAGTTGAAAGTTCTAATATAAGGAAACCAACAAGCTCAACAACGATTACCACAATCTTCAAGTCAAGTAAGTAAACCTCCTTTTTATAGCCAAATCTAATTTTGGCCATAACAGTATCTATATGGTTAAATTTTGTTATAGCATTAGTTTCTATTTATGATGCGACTTAGTTCAAATAACTTCCTATCACGTATTTCGTTAATATAGTATCCGATATAATACTTTAAAAGATTTGCTCTGCATAATGGTTACGAATGGTAAACAAATAGTTTCGTTTGGATTTATTATCTTCATGATAATAACATGGGGTTTTACTTATAAGATGATAAAAAAGGCTTAATTGGCTAATTATTATAATATTTAAAGACCATTATCTTCATACCGAACGATAGTCTTGGACGTTTTTCTTATTTCGATCGATATTCAGCAATAGTAAAACGTATTTACTAATACTTTTAATCTCCAAACATCCTCCATCTTTTAATGTTATTTTTAAAAAGGAACTATGTAGAGTTAACTTCAACTTTAGCGAAAGTATTCGTTTTTTTCGCCTTAACATTTAAGCGTTCAATTTAAGGATTTTTATTAGCCGAATTATTTAACGTTTTTTAATTTTCAATCGATATAACAAATAATTGCGGGGTTTTATTATTTTCTGAATTAACTAAATTGTAAGCTTAAAGGAAAATCATAATTAGAATTGGTACCAGTACTATTACACTTGTAAAAAAATAAAGTAATGAGGAAAAAAGGTTTTTGTCTAAAACAATAAGGTATTGATAAGCGCATTCAAACTTATTGTACCCTATAATGATCTAGCGAATTTTTTTCATAATATACCTTCTTCAATTCCTAAATTATGTATAAGTTCTTAGTGAAGCATTAGCCTATTTAACATCCAATTAAAAAGTTCTATCTTCGTTTCCAACTCTTTTTATTTTCCAATATGTATAGCTACATAGTAATATTTCAGTTTATATAGTATTGAACTGAATTGTTATTGAATTTAAAATCAATTAAAGAACTATTTAAGATATTTCGAAATGATACGCAATTCATTAATTAATGAAGATGATATTATTTAGCTTAACCAGTGAATATATTGAGAAACAACGAGTAAAAACCTAGTAATTTAATCCTTATTTAGTATTAAAAATCAAAAAGGTCACAATTTGATATCTAGAAGGTTTTATAGCTTACTATGATACTATACTTTATTACTTGAAATCTTCACTAAATTGGTAGTCTCTATACAATTTATATTCAGTATAGCTCTATTTCGAAGGGAAAAAGTGCTGCATCCATTGTACAACTCTTTTGTGTTTTTGGATCGAAAATGTTAGTACGTAAGATAATTAACTTTGGTAAAGTTTCAAGAGAGAAAACAAGTAGTTGTGCCTACCGTAGTTTCACGCGTAAAATTTCTTTCTCCCTGTAAATAAATCTGGTACTACTCACAAACTTGTTGAAATTAATCATACAACGGAACTTGTTAAGGATTTCATTAGTTTTAATAAGGTTTTTAATGTTAATAAAAGGTTTTTTGGTAAGAATATCAAGGTCCTTGTTTTACTTATTAATAGACTTGATGATTCTCGTTATTGAAGTTAATAAATTTGCTTCCTTATTACTGAAGGTAATGACAAGTTGGGGTATATGGGGAAAAGAGTTTGATTAACTCATTTGTGCTCAATATTAATCATGACCTTACAGATGCATATAGTGGTGTTTAGTGGCTTTGTTGCTAATGATTTCTTTACTCTTATCTTTACATTTATATTAAAGTTCTTTTTCCATAGCGTATTTGTAGAGTATATCTGCTAGGTGGGATTCTTTTTATAGTTTTCTTGGTAATGAAATCCCTTGCTTATGTAGGTCTACGTTTGGTTTTACCTTAATCTATTTTTCTGTTTTTTTTATATCACATATTTGGAAACCAATTGTTGAAGAACAAAACGAATTAAAACATAGTATTGGGGCTGTAATCCTATTCATTACCGTTTACTTTTAATATTAAATTAGCCGATGTAGTTGATTAGGTGCTTCGCAGCAAACATTTTGTTAACCTTTATAAACTATAAGTCATTACCAAAATGTTTAACGAATGAGGTTTCGAGGGCTTAAATAGTTTGTTTCTAATAGTATTGGTATAAATATCCCTAAAAACGTTGTCTAAAGTTATTTGAATCTTTATTTGCTTACTTTATTCAAGATTTTGAAGTAGAATAAAGAATGGACGTAAAAAGGAGATAAAACATAGGTTTAGATATTTACCGTTTGTTATTTTAACTTAAATATTTGAACAACAGTATATTGCAATATAGTTAAGTCAATTGTACTAACTGTAAGTTGACTGAATTGACTGCACCTAAAGTATAAGCAATGCTCAATTCAAACTAGGGTACGAGCCAAGCAGTTGCCTATACAAATTAGTGTACAGACCTGCTAGTGATCTGATAAACTTAGAAGTGACTCATCACCACATTTGATAAAATATACTAGTTTCTTCCACTATTAATCGAATCAATTACATTGTAATAATAAAGGCCTAGTAATACTGATCCGTGTTTATTAGGATGAACATAGATAAGTTGTGTAGAAAAAGTTATTTTTAGTTTTTTACGTTTTGTTGGGGCAAGTTCAAAGGAAAATATAGATGAAGTGCCTTTATACGCTATATAGTTATTCACGGTAACAAGTAAGGAGAGCTTATAAATTTTGTAGTTATTTGCAGTAGTCCATTTGTATAGACGGTATCTCTATTGACTAAACCATTAGCACATTTTCATGAAACGAGTTTTGGATGAAAAAGAGTTGATATTGAATACCGACAATCTCAAGTTTTTTAAATTACTAGGTAATAGAGGTTTCAAAGTTAGCAAACAGCTAACATTACAATTAATAATTGTAAATTGTAAATGGTTAATTATTATAACCACTTTAACTTTAACCAATGACTTTAATTACAAACTTATTTACATCAACATTGTCTTCTACTCTATTTTAATCTTTTATTTCACTGTTAAAATGACTACCGTAAATGCTAATATTGACGTTCTTATCGACTTTGTTAGCAAGAAAATAATTAAACCCCTCAAAATCATATTCGTTAATTGTTTGAATCGTACTACATATAGTGCAATAGGTCAACTCTACTTATAGTAAAGTTGACTATCTATACTGAACTGTAAGTTGAGCGTATTGTTTTGTGTGGGCTTACTGTATTAGATGTAAGTTGAGTACAGTACGTTCCACTTCACACTAGGGCACGGGCCAAGCAATTGGCTATACAAATTACAGTGCAGACCGGCTAGCGGGTTGCTAAACCTAGAACAATGCATTTACTACTTGACTAATACAATACTACTATTACTTCGATTACGATTCGAATCGACAACGTTACAACGATCTAAGGCTCTACCAATAATAATCAGTGCTTATTAGATTAAGTACAGATTGGCTAAGTAAAAGAAAGGACTACTTTCCGGTTACGCTTTACGTTAAACGGCAGTTAAAGTAAAGGAAAGATTCTTACGAAAGTTCTCTATTAGTACTACACCAATTCATAATGGTAGGAAAACAGAGAAGATTTTTAATTTGCGCCAATCCACAACGGCAATCTAGAAGTAAACGATGGTATCGTTACTAAAATCACTAAGAAATCTTTACAGATATTGTTTAAAGACGTTAAGATTAACTGTTAAAAGTCTTAAATTTCGTCAAGTTAGCAAACGGCTAAGTTAGTACTACTACGTGTATTACTATTGTAGAAAAATAACTAAATCTCTACGCTAAATAACCTATAATACCAAAAGACCTTCATTTTATCCTTTACACCAAAAATTTGCCCCTATTTCACTTTTTTCACTTCCCCTACGTCAATTTAATCGTTAAGGTCGCTACTGTAAGCGAAAATACTAAGAATTTCCAAGTCGCGTCAAGAAAGCCTTGCCGCGCAACCCAACGCTAATTTGCTAAGTTTCTACGCAAATTTACGCTAAAAATACCAAGTCCCTCGCTGTGGATATTACTATATACCCTTACAGATAGTATACATAGGCCAAAGGGCAGTGCACTGTATTGCAAGGTGCACTCTTGCAGGGTACACGATAACGTGTCACACTGCAGGCTGCACTCTTGTAAGACGCAAAAGTTTACCATGCATAGATCGGTTTGAAATGCTATTCCAGGCCGACAGCAATGCGTAGAGCGGTCTAGAAGAAGCATTCCAGAGTCATACGCTCTAAGCGAAGGCTTATAAACCCTCACCTGTAACGTATACCTCTGGATACTTCTTTTTAACCTGCATCTTTATCTTACTTTATATTATAACTACCAATTATTCTGATTACTCCTCAATGACCTTATGTTTACATAAATATTATAAGCTTAAAACCCTATCTATTGGGTAGCCGACTCGATCGACTACAAGCATCTTAGGAATAAAAGATAAGCATTCGTTAAATACCTATAGCGGGATATTATAGCGATACGAACTGTTTGTATTTCAAAACTTCGTTTTTACAAGAATTACACGCCAACGTATATAAAGATTGTAAAGACTAAGCAATTTAAAAAAGGAAAACTTTAACATGATATTATTGACCCTTATTTGGTGCTTTATTTGTTAAAAGCCTTATTACACTACTATTAACCCCTATTTGATACTTTAACGTACCAGAACACTTTTCGAAAAGCGTTATATTACGTACCAGTTCATGTAAGCCAAGTTACCAAATTTTCCGGAACCCTATACTAGGAACTACCGGATACTAAGCCACGTAAAGTTAAAACACCAAGATCGGTTGTACATAAATAAATAACACGATCGGCTTATTAAATGGGTTATATACCAAGTAACCAACCGACTCCTTTTACCAAATTCTATTATAACACGCCAATACGAATAAACTACCTTACCCCGAAGTATACAATAACTCAACATTTCCCTTAATTAACCTTATTTCCCACAACCGCCCTATTTATTTTAAGTCTACCTATATTCGCCTGGTTTGTCTTAAGTTCGGTACCTGTAATATTATGAGTTTTTCTAGACGCTTGGCTAGTATAACGTTACCAACGTTAGCAAAAAAACTAATTTGGAACGCTTAACAAGCTTATAGCGTTAGTAAGCACCTTTTTAATTGTATTGATTACTTTATTCGCTTTGTATTCGTTAAATCACCCTAAGCTTTAGATATACCTAGATACATTACGAGATTACCAGACTTTAGTATATAATTAAAATTCCTAAAGATAATCGTAACTTTAGTTCCAAATTTGAAAATACTGGAGGAGGTTAACGCTTCCTTTGATATCTTGGTAAAATATATGGGAATCAGAAAGGCTATAATGTAGGAGATTAAGTTAGGCCTTTGGGACAATAATATCGATTTACCAGTTGAAAACCTAAAACCCTATATCGTAAATATATATATCTTAGCTATTATATACTATTACTAGAAGTAATAAACTTAAAGACCTAACTTATTAAATGATTTTTATAATGATTTTTTGATTTAGACGTTGGATATATAATATAAAGTAAACTTTATTATTACTAAAGCCTTACGAATTTACCTAAAAACCAGAGGAATTAATACCTTAGAAGGTAAAAATGAGCGTCTTATAGAGGCATTATTTTAATTAGTATAATTTACCGATGAACCAGATTAGGAGGGAAAAGATGTGTAACTTACGGACTTTGTAAAAAATTGTTACCTTACGGAATAAAAGAGGTCAATGTTGGAATGAGGGGAACTATACGTAAAACGATATGGTTTTATACCCCATACCAGAAATAAGAATTACGATGAACGAGAATGCCTACGATCTTTATCCACCATATAGGTATAATATACCCCTATACCAACCCACACTGTAAAGCAAACCCAAATACCAAACTACTTTCTAAACGCAAAAAATAACCCGATCGGTCATAACGAAGTCGGACGAAACGTAAAGAATAATCCGACCGGCTATAACGGAGTCGGCCGGAGCGTAAAGAATAACCCGACCGTTCATAACGAAGTTAGCCGGAACGCAGAAAGTAATCCGACCGGTTATGGCAGAATTATTCAAAACGAAAAAAAAAACCACCTTGGAAATCGACAATCGGCCGGAATATAATAAATAACCTAACCTAGAAAATAATAAACAAATTAAATCACTAATACGTATTATAAGAACTAATTCTTTTCAATTACAACTTTTACCGCAACCTTTTACTATATTGCTTTCCTACAGATAAAAGTAACCCTACGAAATTAATTAACTTTTACAAACTATAGAATAGGGATAATAATTATAACGGCGAGCCGTACGACGTATTTGATAGCAAAAAAAGCGTTATTCTTAATATATGTAATGGATTAGATATTAAGTTATTATAATTTCACGTTATTTTACCCGAAATACTTTTCGTATAAGCCAAAAAGTGATATATGGATCACCTTATTAAGTGGATATATTCGCCGAATGTTATAATTACCTTAAATCCTACTTTAATATCGATATTAATTATAAGTTATACAATAGGGATTAGACTGGTACGACGTAGGAATCTGTAAAAAACTAGCAGGAAAATGCCGATAACAACCCATAAAAAATCCTTACCGCTTTATTGTTAAAATTCCGAAAGTGTTAAACAGCCTTTGGACTGGAATATACAGGTGATAAATTGTTTATTCAAGTAATAACAAAAGATTTCTGTGGAAATCCGGATCTTAACCTTATATTTTTCAAGCTAAAAAAGGACTTAAAAGCCTTTTATATAAGCTTCCAAATATCGTTCGAAACCTTTATACGCCGGCAAATAAATCTCGAATTAGTATTTTTATTTGATAAAACAGGAAGCGAAGCCTAAATCACTAAAGTAAAATTTATCAATATAATCCACCATGTTTTAAACCGGAGGTTTAAGGTTTACCTGAGGTAGAACGATGGCCTAAAGTACAGGTACCATGGAGGAAGCTCCGGTAATAAGAAATAGGTAAAATTGTTCGGAAACGGAAAAAACGTACCGAAACCATAATAATACTTGCGGAATGATATACGGCGCCTTATAAGTTTGCAAAAGCGTTGTATAGAATACGGCAACATCGATTACTAATTTATAAATCATTTTGCCTACGAATAGATTCGGATTAAACGATAATTTTAGGTCGATTACGTACCCGAAAATCGGATAAAAACCAATTTTTAAGCATATGTAGCCGAATACAAAGGTACGAAGAAAGGATTCAATGTCTACTTTTATGATAATATATTCGAAAAGAATATCCTCAAGGATGATAATGCCTATTTACTAGCTTAAAACGATAAAACCGCCTATTGTATCTTTACTGGATTACAAAACGCCCTTTTTAGGTATATCGCTAGATTAGATTATGTAAAAGAAGTGTTCGATACCTATATGACGTTATAATTTACGTTATCCAATAGGTATAGAAATAGGCTTTAAGGTATTATGTTTGATATTGGAATAGCCGAAATTTCGACGGTCGAAAAGTGTTAGTTCGACGCGTTTACGGTGAAGTTTCCAAATTTTAATCTAAACTGTATAGTATAATACAGAGAAGTTTTATTTAGTAAAGATAAAACGCTTTTATTTAGAATAGTCGTTGTAAATATACGTTTCGAGTCGGTTAAGTTTTACACAATAAATTTAAAAATAACATTTTTGTTTTTATTAATTAATATGAATAAACTTTGAATCGAAATCTGAAATATAACTAATTAACTTGTTTTCGCCTTAAATAGTATATTCGTACCGCTTCGGCTTAAATTCAGTTATTTGTGTTTTTTTCTAAAAAAAAAACGTATAATGAAGGCTGCTTACTTAATATAGTCGAAATTACGTATATTATACCGACGATTCAAATACCGGGTTGTAAAACGCCTTTTACGTTTATTTTATGTCGTATGTTATTCGAATATAAGAAAAAACGTACTTAAGGCTATCGAAAAGTTTTATTATAAGTGTCATCTGTACCTATAGGTATTATAAAGGTTTAAGTTCTGCCTTTAGGACTATATAGATTTTAACTACTAGGTAATAGTTAATATTTTATATTAAAATAAATAGTTAGTCTTTTATACCATTGACGTAATAATATCGTTCTAAGTCGTTCAATTTATACGAAAAGTTTTCGCTATAAACTGTTAAAACGCTTAAATTAATTGTTAGTTTAACGTTTATCTAGGGCCTTTGAATCAAATTACATACGATGTTAATACAGCCTTTCACTTGAACAAGTAGCGTATTAAGGCACGGATAGCCGGTAGTAGGTGTAAATAAATTTTAACAAAAGCCTTTTAATGTATTAGAAAATGCGAACGGTATTACGAACCGTTAAAAAGAACGTATATAATATTGTCAAAAGAGCTAAAGGGTAACAGCTTTAAGGAGTTTGTCTTTTAAATAGCGGTTAAAGCCGTTAATAACAATTTTAGCTCTAGTAAGCTTATCTTTACGTTTTTTGTTTTCGGTGCTTACCCGAGGATTTATATAGACTTTACACCATTACTATCTACAGTATAAAAGTTAATATCGTGGTAAAAGTTATGGTAAATTTGCGATTACTACGAGTTAAAAACAACGTATTTGAAGCGTTGGTAATAAGGAATAGCCAATATAAAACCGGCGTTTTGGATTTATCATTACAGTTTAAAGTTTCAATTTGGAAAATAAAAGATAGATAAACTAAATTTTAAAATATTAATGGGTTTAAGGGCTATAATGTACTAGTTAATCTGCCAAACAGTATAAATTCGTTTCGATGGATAATGGTACGTAGGTATAGGAAAAAGGTGGAAGAAATCGGCCAAAATCTTTAAAATAACTAAAACCCCTTATATAATACCCCTTAAAACGACGGAAATGACCAACATCGCCTATACACCACCCCCCGGAACGACAAATTCAACTCGACTCCGTATTTAATTTTAGCCCCAAAATACGATTTTAATCCAATTATATTAAACAAAAACGGTTGATTTACGTTAAATTTACCGAAACCTCGTCGCCAATGACGGCCTTTCGGTTCGAAAATGAAAAAACGCCCTAAGAAATTTACTACGAACTCCTTCATTACGTAAAAAGAATTGGTAAACCGCGAATTCAGCTTGAAATTTCGTTATAAGGGTAATATTACCACCTAAGGTACCTTATTCGAATAATTTACCTAAATAGAGATTTTAGCCTTAATTAATCAAGATGTCTTTCGCTTTAAATAATTCGACTCTATTATCCACGGTACTTATAGGATTTTTCCAATTCGCCTCGTTTACAAGGTAAAAAATAAAACTAAGAAAACATACAAAAAAATCGTTTAATTATTAAAGGTTATATTGAAGAAGGTAAAAACGATATTATAATTTAATTACCTATTTTATAACAAGTTAAACCCCGCCTAATTCTTGTATTTGTAACCTTTTTTAACGAATCGTATAATTTATATATCGAATTTAGGGATATAATATTAGCATATATATAATCTGAAAAAATACCAAAAAACCTTAAATAATATTACTCGCCTGGTATGATCCTATATATCCTAAAGCCTTTTTACGTTTTAGCTAAAACAGGTATATACTAGTATAACACTTATTGAAAGTATTATAAGAAGCGATTTGGGATAACTAATTTTACCTTTAATTCATATTTATTAGTATTCACTACCGGTTCAAAAAGCTTTATACTTACGGAAATATAAATAGACGATATTTTAGCCTTGTGTAACACCTCGTTTTTCGCGTTTAAAGAAAGGAAACTTTTGGAGGCCAACTTAAAGACGAAGCCCAAAATCTACCTGTTGAAGAATAATATAATCTATTTTAATAATATTATGATTATATACTGGAACAGTATTTTAAAAATTACTTAAAAAAAGATAGCTGAATAAGGTAGCTTTTATTGTTTTGGATAATTTGAAATAAGCCGACGAATATAGACGTCAGCGTATATACGAAGCTTGGGTTGCGTTTATAGTACAACCAAAGGCGACGTTTAACTTTTCGGCCGCCGCATAATATCAAACTGACCCGACGGACAAAATATGTAAGGCGTTTAATAAACGCCTTTTATAGAAAATATACAGTTCAAAACGAGGGTTACCATATATACCATAAGATATATGTATTATAAAGATATTTATTTTATTAACGGTTTCTCTACTAATAATGACAACTATAACATACAAATCGGCTTTATCCTCGACCTTTGTAACGAATTACCGGTTTAAAATGACTTTACGTTTTGTAGAAATATTATTTATTGAAGTTTTATCAAGTGTAAAAGGGTTACGAGGAACGTTTTCGTTTCCGAGATTTATGACATAGTTAAAGGTTTCTATTCGGGTATTACTATAGCGATAAAAGTTCATATAATTATTTTTAACTTCAATTTACGCCTTATCTCTCTGGTTATTTATAATAATTCTTTTTCGCTTTAAAAATGTTTAGTTAAATTAGGTATTACGAACGATAACCCAATAATAATCGTTATTATAACTTTACGCGAGTTACTCAAACGACGGGAAATAGAATAAATAAAATGGATTAATAATGAGTTAAACCTAGTAAACGTAATAATAAAGGTAATATCGAACAACGCCTTAAAAACACTTATATCGATAAGTATATTATTTATTAGAGCTATTAAAAAGGTTTTACAATATTGATAAGGCGTTACAACAATTTTCGACAATTTGAATCGGCTTATCGATATTATTCGCGTTCATTTACATTTTCTTTTAACTTATACGACTGTTCGTACCGATTTTTTGTATATTGCCTTTTTATTTTGTTTTCCATACACTAATTCTGGTACATTACCTTTTCTATTTCACATTTTATATTACGATTATTACTTTAAATATTTAGTTTTTAAAAGGCTATAACATTGTTATATAGTATACTGTATTATAGCCGGATCTGCTGGCGCAGCTGAAATGGTATTTATTTACTATTAAAGGGAGAAGGCGACGTCATCGCGTTCTTATTATCTCTCCCCTCGCTTTTTCCCTTTATATTAGCGTTATCGCTATTACTATTAACGATATTATTAACACTAGTAAGGATATAGCCCTATATTTTATTAGTTATACCTTTGGGTAAAGGTATAGGGGAGGGATTACCCTTTTAGCGACGACGTACGATAACGTTGTCGAATTCGCCTGCATAGTATATACGTAAGCCCCGTTTTCAAATAGCGACAGCGATTACCGTTTTCCTAATCCTCTAGTTAATGCTTACTATTAATTAGTATCGGCTTGTCTTAATTACTAACAGCGATTTTTTTTTCTTTTCGATTTGCTCTAAATAGATGTTTTTGTTGAATGATATTTTTAAGATTCGGTTAAAATTTACCCAAAAGCTGGTGGGCGCGTAATACAGCTTCAGCCTATGGCCTTAAAACCACTGGAACGGAGGTATACGAGCTGCTAATCCGTTTGTAACGGTGGTAACGCGCCGAACGATCCCCGTTTTCATAATAATCGTTAATAAACTTACCTGCGGCCGCGGACGCGACATATGATATATAAGGCGTGTTTATTAACGGCTTAGAGATATAGAGCCAAGTACGTTGCTTTAATGTTTAACACATTAAAAAGGCTTTATGACATACCTTAACGATACGAAACTCGAGGCGGCGAAGGAAATCTTTTTCGTATTTTTTATTTACTAAAAAGGGGGTTGGAATATATAAACGGATAAACTAGAAAATACATACCTTAACGTAATTGCGTTAGGCTACTTTTATAGTGTAAAAGGGCTTTTACAGGTAATATGGTCTTTACCCATAGGGAAAGGGTAAGGTTTATAACTTTAAGGACCCCTTACTCCTCCTCTTAGAAGCTAGGGAAGGAAAAGAGAAAGGGGGGGGAGGGGGGCGTAGCGACGGCGGGAGAAGCGGCAGAGGTCGGGCAAGGCGGAGTAGTGGCGTACGGAGTAGCAGCGGCTAGCGGCGTGGTGGTAATTGAGTATATTTCGCCCAAAGAGGGCGGGTTGTTGTTATTGGTGGTAGTGGTAGTGGTGGAAATAGTAGTCGCAATAGCGGCAGCGATGGCGGTAACGGCGCGCTGCCGCTCGCGAATCAGATGGCACCTTAAAATGAGGTTCTCACACAGTATCTGTTCGGAGAAATGGTTTAGTTTGTGTATAGGCTAAGTAACTTACATATTAAAGAGGCTTGATTTATTTATATAAACTAGAAGTTAAGTTGAAATAGGGATTTGTATTAATTGAAATTACGCGCTTTTGAAAAAAGAAAAAAAGAAAGTTTTACTTAGAGCGATAACAATATATCTTCTTATACGAACTTACCACGTGATTACATAATTACCCTATATAATTACCTATGTGTAACCACTCCTGTTAGAAATAACGAAGGGTATTATTACCAACCATATCACCTCTATTTAGCTACACTAACCAGAGCTGACTTATATTCACTACCGCAGCCAAACCTTGCTAATTTCAGCCGAACTTGCTAATTTAAAGCTTTTACGACTAATACGTTAACAATACTATCACTAATGCTAATTTGGATCTTTTACAACTAATATGTTAATAATACTCTTATTATTGTTAATTTAGATCTTTTGCAACTGATACGCCAACAACAACACTATTACTATTATCAATTTAGACATTTTACGAATCATACGACAATAACACTGTCACTATTAGGCTATAAGTACGAAGTATATAAGGGGAAAAAGATTGCCTATGTAGATATCACTTTATAACCTTACAAATGGTATATATAGACCAAAGGATAATATACTATATTGCAAGGTGCACTCTTGCAGGGTGCACGATAACGTGACACGCTGCAGGCTACACTCTTTCAAGACGAAAAAGTGTACCATGCTTAAATCGATCTGAAATGCTATTTCAGGCCGACAGAAATGCATAGAGTGGTCTAGAAGAAGTATTTCAGAGTCATACGCTCTAAGATAGGGCTTATAAGCCCTTAACTGTAACGTAAACCTCTGGATACTTCTTCTCGTCCTGCATCTTCGTCTTACTTTATACTACAACTACCAATAATTCTGATTACTCTTCAAGAACCTTATGTTTATATGAATATTATAGACTTGAGACCCTACCAACACTCACCCTACATACCCCATATGCCTTACACAAGCTAAAAACTAAATCTGTCTACCGCTAACGCTTATTTTAAAGCTATTACCGACCCTGTTAGGAAAAAAAGTAATTAAAACCCTTGGAATCGTCTTTACCAGATACTACGATGAAGACCTTTAGGCGTAAGATGTCAACGAAGGCTTAACCGAATAACACCTGGTTAACTTCGTCGGCAACTTTATTATTAAGCGAAACAGCGGCGAAAAACTTGACTGCGCTAGCCATACTTTCCGTAAGTATTACGAGTTTTTCGAAAACTACACTATTAATATGTGGAAAAAGATTTAAGAAAGTTGTCAAGTCTAAATTAAAAGAAGAACTTGAGCGACGATGTATTTATATACTAGAAAAGAGCTTTACCAAGTTGCAAAAGATTCTATTCGACCTGGTTTAGCTTTAGAAATGTCTCTAAGATCTATACCCTAAGAGAAAGAGTATTAAAAAACCTTAACGCCTCTATACGCGTTTTAAGGAACTACTTTTATATCTACAGCTAAGTTAAGCATTTTTACGCGTTAACCATAAGGAATCTGTTAACTAGATCGGCAGCTTAATACTTCTACACGGTAGCGCGGAGTACGCTTTTAGCGGTTGTAGAGTGCATGAAGCAGTGGCTACCAACGCGGCTAAAGGTATTGATGTCGGCCTTCTACACTAGTTAATTTAAGTAATATCGTTCAATCACTCACAACCTTTGGGTCCCTTTTACCCTTTAACATGTTAATTGACAAGCCCTCCAAAAATCTTCATACAGTAGTTTTGCCTATATGCTAAAGCCCACTATAGGTTTTACCACAAGACTTTATCTTTTGGGCCAA
Organism: Anisogramma anomala; assembly: GCA_038502455.1. Taxonomy (NCBI): domain Eukaryota; kingdom Fungi; phylum Ascomycota; class Sordariomycetes; order Diaporthales; family Gnomoniaceae; genus Anisogramma; species Anisogramma anomala. The sequence goes on along the minus strand of JASMMZ010000002.1, from coordinate 32,410,876 downwards.
ACGATTGGCAATTACCCTTCATACCGTACCTCGGAGACTCTAAGGCTTAAACTACCAGGAAACACTAAGGAAAACTGGGATGACTATCGTTAATTGCCTCTAAGACCTGTTAAAATGGTTAATATTAATTACAAACTCCTTATGCACTTTACCAAAATCTAAAACGACGTAGAAAAGTATAAAAGAAATCTTTAAAACCTCATTAACACGAAAATAATACCCTTTTTAAATATTTTCAAGTGGATAGAGGTTTTCCTTTCTGGTTTTCACTTACTGTTTCCTGAAATCCTTACAGATAACGTTAAGGATTACTACATAAATTTCTTAACTCTAGTAACTACCTTTTGCGAAGTTTATGATAACATCAAAACCCACGTCGAATACGACGCACACCTTACCTAATACCCTATATATTGTGCTACTATACAGTAAACTACGATAATAGCGAAGAAGAAAGAGGAGGAAATACTAATGGATATCTTTAATTAGATACTTGACAAGTTGATGTTCTGCTCATAAGTAATAGGAAAAGCCTACATTAGCGAAGCCATACCTCGCGAGCAGGTATGGGTAGTAATTACGGGCGTTAGTGAGTTTGAATACGTTCTATAACGCCCAAATACTACCTGCGAAGGCTTTTTTTAGCTAGTTGCATTCCTCGTTTTCCACTGTAATAGCATGTATACTAAACTCGTTTGCTATATACCCTTAAGCCGGCAACTTTCTTAACGTAGATAAAAAAGACCTTACAGTAGTTAATTATGTCGACCGTAAGTACGGCTATGGACACCTTTAACATTTAAGGTCTAGCTTATTGACTACAGACTAGAGGTAGCAACTACGCTGGTATTAATAAGACCAAGATTCAGGCGGACCGGCTAGCCGCAAGTACTATCGTTGTAATAGTGGAAAAAGATGTTAATTTTTTGGAAAGTTCAGTTATTAGTTAACTCGGCATCCTTCCGTTGAGCGAAACAATAGAAAGGTGATATATTACATCTAGTACCCTATTGCTTCTAAACAGAACTATGTGGATCAAATCTTAAATTTTGAGGGCGACGAGCTAATTAACGGCAACAATTCCCCTAAGAAGATCAAGTGGTATAAAAATACTGCTTCTAACGTAGCTTAGTAACTAACCGACCACGCCTTCCTACACTGTTTGGGTGGTAAAAACCCTTACCTCTACCCTAACCAAACCCTCAACCCCTTATATACCTTTAACCTTTACAACCGTTACATGGATCACACGTTTTAGGGTATTATACCAGACACAGGGGCAGTAAAATACTTAATAGGAGATTATTTTTAATATGTTGCCTTGCGGAGGGAAAGTAGTATAGCTACTAAGATTAATCGTTACGATGCTAATAAGGCTAAAGTAGGCTTTAAACCAGGCGAACAACTATTGTTGCTAGGGATAACGGTAATTTAAACTGTTATAGGATAAATTGAGTTTTATATTCTTAAGTCTCCTACCTCTTTCCTCTTTTATTTGGAGGAAATAAAGACTCAGCATCAACGTCGATGTTAACGTAGATGAGCTGGTTAAAAACGGCTAGAGGTTTACCCTCACTTTTAAGTAGGGGTACATTTAGTTTTACTTTTAAGGACATAAAGTATTGGTATTAAACCTGATAAAGTTGGAGATGCGTTAACTACATCGACGCTTTAACTATCCAGCTATTAATAGACTGTGCAAAGTTCTAAAGTCCGCAGGATATAAAAATATAGAACACTTTATACTGGGGGCTATTAAAAATCTTTGTCATTCCTTCCAAATATATGTTTAAGTCCCCTGGAGATTTAAGTTTACACTCAAAGACAATAATGACTTTAATTACGAGGTTTTCATTAACGTATTTTACTTGGATAATAACCCTATTTTTCACGTCATTAACTCCGCAACTTCTTTTTACAGAGTTAAGTTTTTAAAATCCCTTTTAGTAAAAGATACATAGGAAGCATTAATAATTTTATAGATTAATACATACTTAGTACTACCTAAAGTCATTGTCTACGATATTAACAACAATATTACAGTGGCTAAATTTTAGGAATATGCTAAGATAATGGGTATCTAATGAAAATAGGTACTTTTAAAAGCTTATTAGAGTATTAGGAAAGTTGAAAGGGTATACTCCCTAATTTTCCGAATGTATAATATTTTTACGCTGGAAATTAAAAGCTTTACAAACCCAGAGGTACGCCTATTAATGGCGGTGAAGGGCTGAAACGATATTATAGGCCTTAACGGCTTAGTGTTAATGCTATTGATCTTTGGAGCGTACCCATACCTGACAAGTAAACCTTCTTCTTCGGCAAATACTTAAAAGCGTATTACGGCCTACAGCAAAGCTTTAAGAGAATTACGAAGGGAATCGGCATGCCGCCAGGTCAATAATATCCTTAACACTAAAGAAGGCCCCATAACAATCGACTTATTTGTTTTACCGTTCTAAAGTAAAGTCCTCATATAGCGGGAGTTGGGCAAATGGGAGGGCCCGTATAAAATCTCAAGTATCGCGAATTCTGCAATGGTTGTTAAAACTGTTAACGGTTCCGTATCCTTTCGAATTACTTAGGTTAAACCTTATATTAGAGCTATTAATAGTAAAAAAAACTTAAGATAAACGACTAAGTTAACACGAACCTCCTCCACACATTATCGATAAGCTGAAAGAATGTTGTGGATGCGGACAACCCCCGAAAAAAACGACAAACATTCAAGAAAAGGAATATACACCAGACCGTATCTATAATACTATTTAGGTAAATAGGAAAGAGAAAGATAACGAAAACTTAATATTAAAGCTTCGAGTACAAAAGAATATTAAGACCTTAGTCAAACCTTTGAAAAAGAGTAATAGAGTTGAAATTAACGGCCAGTTAACTTAAAGGGCTATATAATTTGTACCGAAACCTAATTTTAACTTTTAAAACCTAAATGTCACGACCTTTAAGTGGAGGATGGTCTACAAGGTTAAGTGTACGACTACAAGGCGGCCATAAAAAAAGTCACGTCCAATCGCTTAAGGATACAGCCATAAAGGCAAAGATTAGATCCTCACGTAGTCGCTAACTATTAAGAAGATCATTCAGCGCCTATTAGTCACTTTAATAGCAAGTTTATTAACTAAAACTAAAGGCAATTTTACGTTCAATAGCTGTAATATAACGTAAGCTTATATGTAATTAGTAACAGATTTACAAATATTTGTATTACTAAAATTATCACAGAAACTATATGTGATTTACAATTTGGAAACGGTAATACGATATATTAAGTTATTATACGGTTAGGCCAAAGCAGGTGTCTATTAATCCTTACCTTACTAATTATACTTTAAATTACGGTTAACTATAAAGTTTTGAACATACAACCTATATTTACTGGTAATATAAGAGAAAGACTTTAGCTTAGTAAGTATACAAATTAATGGTACCCTTTTCGTTAAAACGGCTAGCTTTATAGCATTAAAATACTAGGTGATTAAGAACTCCAAGTTTTAGAACTATGAACCGGTAACGACGTTGGTAATAGGCAATTAACTTAATTTTAACGGATAGTCAATCTGTATTTTTAATATTGATACTAGCCTTAGTTTTTTCCAAAAGGGTCAGGGCACTATTCTGGCTACAATCGACAAGACTAACATAGCTAAGGCCTAACGGTACTTTAAGTAGTGTGTTTGTGATAGTTTTATTATCACCTTATGCCAACCGGAAGCCGTTTACGACCTTTTCATTACGATACAAGCATAGAATCCAGCAAATAAAGACTTGAACCGGCTGAATAAAAAGCTTGAATAACAGATACAAAATCTGAATCACAGAATTAATATTGTTTTGATCGACCTACCGAAGGCCAAATTGATAATCTTAATGGATGAGCTTTTTGTAAATAACACCAAACTATCTTAATAGATTGGTTTTCTAATAAACCTCGTTAACTAGGATAGGCAGGAAGAACAGTTTGATATTATCGGTAGCCTAATCCACTAGAAAATTATCAAATGTAAAAAGATTATACAAAACGTGCTAGCTTTAAATGTTTATGGCATAATAGCAGGTTTCGAAGTAGATAGAGTACTATGGAAAACCCTTAACTTTATTATCAGGTAATTAAAGATTCCTCCTGTCCCGGTAATGATTTATACCAACTTAAAAGGCCTTTTCGAATGCCTTTCGAAGTTCGAAACTACTAGCGAAAAACGCCTAATGATTGACGTAATAATACTTCGTAAAGACTATAAAGGGAGGTAGATTGAGGAGTTCCGATAAATAAATAGCGAAGATAATCCTACGGAAACCATAACAAAGGTAACACTGAACAAAGCCCTGCAAAGGTTTGTAGAAAGTAATAGGCTGACTATACGTATCGAAGGATACGTTAATAGGCTGCTTGGTAAGCCTAAGTCGCGTGCAAGCAACCAGCAATATATTAGAAAACTGGAAAACTGCCAGAGAATTGATGATATGGATCTTTTTAATTAGCACGGCTAAAGTAAAGGTTTACCAAAACCTATAGCGAACGAACTTTTTATGGGAATTGATAGATTTGAACCTCATAACTATAGGGCAATTGATGGTAAACGGGGTAAATTTGGGGTCAATTTATATATAATTGGATGCAATTAGGGATGGAGATCATTTGAAATTAATAGGGAATTGGCAAGATGATGACGTTGTTATTTAACGCTAACCGTAAAAGATTGGTTAACCACACTAGCGTACGCGCACAAAATAAAAAGTCGCCAATGTTCGAATAATACTACATATAGTACTATTGATTAATTCTACTTACAGTAAAGTTCACTATACCAAACTGCAAGTAGAGTGTATTAATTTGTATGGGCTTACTATATTGAGTGTAAGTTGAGTACGGTATACTTCACTTCATACTAGGGTACAGGCCAATCAATTGGCGATACAAATTACAGTGCAGACCGGCTACCGGTCTGCCAAATCTAGAATAATACATCCACTACTTGACCAATGCAATACTACTGTTACTTCGACCACGATTCAAATCGACAACATTGCAACGATTTAAGGCTCTACCAACATGAAGAATTTTAACGATTAACTCTGGTTTACAGACGCCGACAAAACTATTACAATTAAGTATTTAACAAAAGTAATCAGCCGCATTATTATCGATATAGATTAAATCAAAATTAATGAATGATCTATTACTATAAACGATCTTTGCGAATGATAAAACGATGAGACATTGGATATATAAAAGGAAGTAGATGAACAGGTAAAAATAAGGTTGAAAATTAAGCTGTATAATAGTGAGATTGGCCTTTGTGTAAGAAAAAGAATGAAATTCTATTTGTTTAAAGTATTATATGAATGTGCTACAAATTAAAAACCATAGTATATACGTCAAAATAAGGGTAAATATATCTTTAACGATAACATTCCTTAATTCCTTTACATACGTTTGTAGAGTTTTTCTTAAGATTGAATAAATTCTTTGAACCTTTTAGTATAAATACCTCAATATGTTAACTCCATTGGTAAAGATAACGACTTGATTGATCCAAACATGGCAGGTCTCTAAGTCCACCATTTTATTCAATTGAAACCCCATTAGAAATCACCCTAATTATAACAAGACTATTTTCAAGTTCATGGTAATCTTTAAGTATATTAGCATGTGTAGTTCTAACAAGTTCACTAGTAATATTAACTATAATGATGAAATAGCTTCATAAGCGAACTTATTATGAGTATAACTACTATCTTTTTCCCTCTTAATTCTGATAGAGGTAACTATCTTGACCATTAATACCAATACCCTTAACACCCGTCATGAAATAACCTAAAATGTTTATACAAGTAATACATTACTTTTTTTGTTGAAGATATTCCTATTGTATATAAAATTTTCAAGGAGATTATTATTTTAGTAACGATTTAAATGCGTAAACAAATTATAACAGTATACTGTAAAACTTCTCCAACATTTGATTCCTACCTTTTTTTCAATATTAACTATTAGATTCAAATTACGTCAACAGTTTTCCACTCATTTTTTCACAATATTCTTATCAGCCAAGCCGAATACTACTGTTTTTGAAATTAAACGAATTGCTTATTGTTTTGGCATATTTACAATACTTTTTAAAATTACTTCGACTACAATATTAATCTCACCTAGTAATACATAAATTTGAATATTATTCAGTGGTTTTATATATTGAATCACAAAGAAGAAGCGGAAACTATGATAGACCTTTTTAATTAGTTATTCAATATGCTTATACTTTGTTAATATGTAATAGGAAACGTAGAAGCTGGTGAAAACCAACTGCGCTCGGAAGTCCGATAAGCTGTTACGGGTTATAAAAAGTTTTAATACGCTTTACAATGCTATAAAGCTGCTTATAAAGGCTTTTTGGCCAATTGCGTTTCTCGTTTACAACTTCTATGATACAGGTGTCGAGTTCGACTACTATATACCCCCAAGTTTATAACTTTAACGACGACGATAAAACCCCCTCAAATATCCACGACATCGATCTCAAATATGTTAGGCACTGATATTTTAATTCATGAAAGACCATGAATTGGAATTTTGAACGGTAATATACGTAAGAAGGATTATATTTTGATACATAGTTTCAAATCGACCCTATAAAGTTTCGTAAAATAAAGTTAAAAAGTACTATATTTATGGTAAACAAGGTTGTTGATGAAGACGTTACAATTCTGCCGAATACGAATAGAATCAAATAATATATTACATTTAATACTCCTTTACTTCTGACTGATACTATATTCAACGCATTGCAAACTTTGAAGGTACGGAGGTTAAAAATGATAAAGATAAGCCTAAATCTATTAACTAGTATAGAGATACTAACCCTAACCCTAAAGTCATATAGTAACTGGCTAACCATGTTTTTTCATATCGTTTAACAGTTAAAGACCCTTATTTTCATTATAGCGATAATAATTCCGACCTTATATACTTATTCATCACTCGCGATCGTTATGTGAATCAAGTCTTTTAAGGTATTATACTGGATACTCGCACAACTCGATACTCAAGAGGAGGTCATTAGTAATACATTGTATTATTAAAAGATACTGATATTAATATAGTATTAGAATAGTATGTTGGTGATAATGTTTGCAGTATATTGAAGGATGAAGAACTAAGTCTAAGTCTAAACACTGCAGACTGCAGAGTTTGCAAGTAGGTATGTACAACAATAAGAAAGGTAAAGGGTAGGTGTGTTATAGTACCCCATCTTGGTTTAATAAATGCCGGGAGATAAAGAAAGCATAATATCCTTATTATAAGAAAATGTGCGAGAATTCCATCATGTTTAGTGAGAATAGCTTCTCATAAGATGAGATAATTATGAGAAGCAAAACTCGTGAGAACTAAGATTTATCTCAAACTCTTTTTGAACTCCTTAATTAATTCTTTACAATGTTATAGATCTTTGAAACTTGGCTATTAGTCATATTTTGCTGTAAATCCCTTTTTTTAACAAGTTATTGGACTTTTAACTTATACGGAGGCGATAGTTAAGCATCTTGTCTAATATCCTCTTAATTTTGTATTCATTTTTGTTGTTTTTGTATTTAATAGGTGTTAGAGGCGTAACAACTCGTTTAAAAGTTTTATTATTTCGAGTAGACGATAGTTATGGAATAATAACGATGGGATTAATCCTTGAATTTAGAGAGAAATCCAAAGTTAAAGCTAGTTATTCAACCTTTTTGATAATAGTAAAAGGTTCCAAACAAGGAGGAACGAGTTTTTTCGGCAATGAAAAGGCTTATATACTCGATAAGTTTTAAGTTAGATTCGATTACCTATTTTGAAATTTTGCTTTTAATTCCTTGAATTATACCTTTTTTTGGCTTTAATAACTATAGTGTTTATTATTGATTGAGTATTTCGTCCCAAAGGTTCTGATAGAAATAATGTTGGTTTGTTGGAAAAATATAAAAGGAATAAAATATTTAATTAGTAAGCGAATTTTGAATTGTGATGAAGTTTTATGAGAATTATAAACAATGGTTTGACAATAGGCATTGTTGAGATGTAAATATAAGATAGGAGTGTAATCAATTTACAATTGGTTAGGATATTTGGTTATATGAAATCGTAATACGAGTTTTATAAAAAGAAAACCGGGTTCAATTTTTGCCTAAGTATGGTAAATTGTTGTTATTATTTACTTTGTATTCAATCTTTTTGAAATACATTGCCAAAATTTCAATAAATATTTAACGTTGTGATTGGAAATGAGGTAATATGAATATGGCCAGTTAATGAATACAAATTACATTACTAAGATAACAACCCATTTCACGGCAATAAATGTGATATGCCTCGATGAAAAAAAATGTTTTTGGGAGTTCTGTAAGTAATTAATATAATAAAATTTAATTTCTTTAGTATAAGAAGATTTTATAGCGTTTTACCTACCAACAAAATTGTTAAAACGATAATAAAATCCATGTAAATAGTAAATATAGGGGTTTAGGACTTTGAATTAGTTTAAATTTGCCCATATTCTTTTGATTGTTATTTTTCAATGATGTTGGTAGGGATTTAAACGTTGCAACATTGTCGATTCTATTGGTCTAAGTAATAGTAGTATTGCATACTCAAGTAGTGAATGTATTGTTTTAGGTTTGGCAGGTCGCTAGCCTATTTGCATAGTAATTTGTATGGCCAATTGATTGGCTCTTGCTCCAATTTGAAGTAGATATATACTATACTTAACTCACAGCCAATACAGTAAGCTTACAAATAATACACTTAACTTGCAGTCAACATAGTCAACTTTACTGTAAATAAAGTTGATTTACTATATTGTAATTACTATTATTCCAACACTAGCGAATTTTTATTTCACAACCGTACGCCATTATGGTTGACCAATCTTACTTGGTAACCGTTTAATTATATCCTTGTTAAATATCCAAAGCCCGATTAATTCTAGTTGACTTCTATATTAAATTAAACTCATTTTTACTTAAATTGATCCTATTCACATATCATTACCCTATAGCTCTGAGGTTCTAATTTATCGATTCCTACAAAAAGTTCTTCCCCCATAGGCCTTTGTAAACTTCCAATTTATCTGTGCTAATTAAAAAGGTTGTCATTGTTAGTTCTCTGGCAGTCTTCCAGTTTGACAGCATATCCTTATCTATTAGTATATGATTTGGCCTTATTAGGTAGCCTATTAAAGTAGCCCTCGATACGTATAGTTATTCTATTGCTATCTATAAACTTTTTAAAGGCCTTGTTCGGCAACGCTTTCATTATAACTTGAATAAGGTTATCTTTCCCATTAATTCATTAGAACTCTTTAATCTCTCTGCCTTTATAGACTTTGCGACGTATTATTACATCGATTATTAGGAGTTTTTACCTAATGTTTCAGAGATTTAAAAGGTATTCGAATAAGTTTCTCGAGTCGGTATAAATTACTACCTGGATAGGAGTAATCTTTTACTACCTAGTAATAACTTTATGTGTTTTATATAACGCTTTACCTATATTAAAGCTAGTTATTATACCGTAAACCTTAAAAGTTATTATGATTCATGCAAATTTCTCATATTTAAGAAGGGTTTGGTAAATTAAGTTATTGATAATGTTAAACTATTTTTTTTCGCTGGTTTTTATTAATGAGGGTTATAGAAAAGACAACTTATAAGAATAAGTCGATAATGTTTCTAAAGGACCGATTCGTAAAGATTATCAACCTAGGCTTCGATAGGTTCATTAGGATTATATTAATCCTTTCACCTAGGTTTCACATTAGCCACCTATGCCGTAATAGATAGGTCGTAAAAGGCTTTTGATTGGCATAAGGTGGCGATGTAACTACTATGGGTACGTTATTTTAAGTATCGTTAGACCTTAGCTAGGTTAATTTTATTGGTTGAAGTTAAATTAGCGCCTTAGCCTTTTTGTCGAAAACTAAAGTTGGTATTAATACCAAGTATACAGATTGACGATCCGTTAAAGTTAAGTTGATTACACTTCACTAATGTTGTGACCGGCTTATGATTCCAAATTTGGAGTATTTAATCGTCTGTTATTCCGATATTATAAAACTATCCGTTTTAACGAAAAGATTATCGTTAATTTATATGCCTATTAGGCCGAAATCCTTTTCTTACGTTACCAGCAGGAACGGGTCGTATATTTAGAACTTTAAACCTAGTTATGGCTTAAAGTATGATGAACGAATTAGAAGTTAATAAAGGCTTATTTCGGCCAATCCTTATAGTGGATTAATATATCGTATTATCGTCCGCGGATGGTATTTGGCATGTAATTTCTGTGGCAACTTTAGTAAGACAATCCGCCGTAAATCGGTTGTTAATTACGTATATACTTACGTTATATCTCAGCTATTAAGTGTAAACTTGCCTTTAGTCTTAACTAGTAAAGTTTTTGCCAAAACAACTATTAAACGTTGACTAATTTTTCAAATCGTTAACTACTACGTAAGGATCTAATATTTATCTTTATTATCGTATCTTTAAGAGATTAAGCGTGACTTTTCATACGGCCATCCCATAGTTTTGCCTTTAACCTCTTATATAATCCTCGACATAAAAGTTGTAATATTTAGGTCTTAAAGATTAAAGTCAGTTTTAGGCACGAATTGTAAAACTTTTCAAGTTGAAAGACTATCTATTTCGACCTTATCACTTTCTCTAAAGTGTTTACCGGAAATTTTAATAATACTTTGTGCTTGAGTCTTTAATACCAAGTCTTCGTCGTGCTTTTCTTTCCTACTTACCTAAGAAATATTGTAAATAAGACCTAATGTGTATTTTACTTCTTTAATATCCCTCTTTTTTGGGGGTCGTTCATCTCGACAGCGTTTTATAAGCTTGTCGACAATGGGTAAAGTAAAATTATATAAACTCGTTACTTAGATTGAAGGTATTTATTGTTAGTCAACCTAATATAAGGCTTAACTTAAGTGGTACGAAACGTTATAGAATTGTCAGCAATTATAACAATTACTTTAAAATTAGCGACACTTAAGGTTTTTATAAACTCTTCTATTTATTCAGCTTCCGCCATACAAGAATTTTAATTTATAACCGCTAAGAAAGTACGTCGATTATCGTAACGCCATTTCGGTTTTCAAAAGCATCGTTAACTTAACACCGTGCCGATTCCTTCTGAAATTCCTTTAGTGCTTTACCGTAGGCCAAAGCTCTTTTTTAAGTGCTTGCTCATGGCGGAGATTCACTAGTCAGGTATAGGTATGCTTCAAAGATTAGTAGCGTTGGCAATAAATCATTAGGGCTCATAATATCGTTTAGGCAATTTACCATTATTTAAGAACGTGTCTTTGGGTTAGTAAAGCTTTTAATCTTTAACATAAGGATATTATACGCTTGGCTAAGTAATATATATATACTATTAACCTTTCCAATCCTTTATTTATCCGTTATAAACACTTATTAATACTGGATTCCCATTATCTTGACATTTTCCTAAAACTCTGCCGCCATAAATTTAATTTTAGTATCGTGGACGACAACGTTAGGTGGGTATAAATACTTGTTAATCCACAATATCCTTAGCGTTTTCCACGTATACTTTACTAATAAGGACTTTAAAAACTTAAACTTATGAAAAGAAATTACGGAATTGACAACGTGGAAAAATGGCATATTATCCGAGTAAAATACATGAATAAAAACCTTAAAGTTAAAGCCTTTATCTTTTTTACTATAAACTTAAATCTTATATGGGCTTAGGTATAAATTTAATAGTGGTAAAAAAGCTTTGAGATACCTTTTAGAATAAAGTATTCTATGTCTTTATACCTTGCGTATTTTAAGACCTTATATAGACTGTTAACATATATGTGGTTGAAACGCTGGTATAAATAACGTATCTTTAAATTCTTCAGGTTTTATACCATTTATTGTTAACTTTAAAGGTAAAACCATAGGTACTCCTACTTAAAGTTAAGGGGAAATTTCTGGTTTTTTTTAATTAGCTTATTGGCATCAATATTAACGTTGACGCCAAAGGTCTTTATATCTTTCAAGTAAAGAAGGAAAGTGGTATGGGACTTGAGGATATAAAACGTAATTAATCTAATAACAATTTAAACTACCATTATTCTCAATATCAATAGTTTCTCGCCTGGACCAAAGTCAACTTTAGCCTTACTAACATCGTAACAATTGATTTCGGTGGCCGTAATACTCTCTCTCTGAAGTGCCATGTATCACAAATAGTTTTCTATCAAGTACTTTACTGCCCCTGTATCTGTTTTAATACTTTGAAACGTGTGGTCCGTGTAATGATAGCGAATGTTAAAGATGTAAAAGGAGTTAAGGGTTTAGTCAGAGTAAAGATAAGGATTTTTACCATTTAAACTATATAGAAAAGCGTGGTTGGCTAGTTACTCAACCGCATTAAAAGCAGTGTTTTTATACTATTTAATTTTTTCAGGGGAATTATCACCGTTAATAACATCGTTGCCCTTGAATTTTACGATATAATCCAAGTAATACTATTTAGAAATAGTAGGGTATTCAATGTATAATATTAACTTTTCATTATGACGTTAGGCAAAGTAGTGGTGACTTAACAAATAAGTAGACTTACCATAAATATAATATTTCTTGCTATTATTATAATACTAATTCTTACGGTTAATAGGTCCGCTTAAATCTTACTCTTATTGGCGCTAACGTTATTATAACTTTTAATCTACAGCCGTTGTACCAGATCTTAGATATCAAGGGCGTTTATAACCGTACTTACGGTCAACATAATGAACTACCGTACGATATTCTTCCTTTACGTTACTAACTTAGTCATTTGCTGACTTGACAAACTTGAAGACTTTTAACAGTTAATCTTAACGTCTTTAAAATGGATTTGTAAAGATTTCTCAGTGTTTTTGATAGCGATACCGTCGTTACCTCTAAGCTGTCGTAAAAACCGACGCAACCTAAAAGTATTCTCTACTTACTACCATTGAAACCGACGCAGTTCGTAGGGGCATTTTAATAGAATATTTACTCTTTCTTAGCCATCGTTTAACGCAGAGAGTAACGAGAAAGTAGCTTCTTCTTCTACTCAGCTTATTTTTATTTAACCTAATAAGTACTAATCAGTATTGGTAAGGTCTTGGACGTTGCAACATTATCGATTCGATTAGTCGAAGTAAAAGTAATATTACATCATTAAGTGGTTGATACATTGTTTTAGGTTTTGCAAACCGTTAGCCGGTCTACGCAGTAATTTGTATAGTCAATTGCTTGGCTCGTGCCTTAGTATGAAGTCAGCACATACTGTTCTTAACTTAAAGCTAATAAAGTAGGCCCACAAACAATACACTCAACTTGCAGTCAATATAGTTAACTTTAATATAAGTAAAGTTGACCTACTGCATTACAATTACTACTATTCCAAAAAATAAACTATATTTTGGGTAGTCTCGACAATAGGTTTTTATAAGTTTATACTTAAATCGAAAATAAAAGTTATTCAAAGTGATTATTATATTTTAAAGATCGACATAATGGCATTTATTTAAATATTCGCGAGAAATTTATAAACAAAGGTTAAGAGTATAATAAAGCATTTATACTCCGTTAAATTTAGATTTTATTATAAATGATCATGAAGTTTGAAAGGGTAGCGGAGTTTTGATATGAAAATAACATTCTCGTTTTCGTTATTTAATCTTAGTTTATATAAAATCTTCGTTCACAAGGGATAAGTATTATATTTCGATTGAAAGCGTAGTTTTGAATTTTTTTATTTTACTGTTAGCTAAATTTATTGTATAATAGTATGTAATAATAATTACTAGAAAATCATTCAATATTCGATCGAAAATAGGAGGATTTTTTTATGTACGAACTTTTTTATCTCTTGGTTTCGGTAGCTTTAATAACGTATTAGGAATGAAACATAATCTTGGAACGAGATAAATAACTTTTAGGTTATAGTTACTAAGTAAAATGAAAGTATTAAATATTTTTATTTGTTTTATACATACAAGTTTCATTGAATAAAGTTTATTTTATAATTATTCCAGTTAATTTATAATTCGTTAGAATTAGAATTGTGTGCGTATTACCAATAAAAGTTGTTTGAAGGCGATGATAAGTTTATCCGAAGTAAGTTACCTCAAGATTTAAAAAATTATCATGTAGTTATGCTTTGGTGAAATATCGACCAAGGAATAAAATAAGTTTCATTTTTATAGTCGGAATATGGTAACCGGAAACATAAATATAGTTCTTTATTTATTGGAAAACTGATACGTTAAAACCGAATTCAAAATTTTTATTAATTGAAAAGAAAATAGGGCGATGAGGGTTATGATAATATAAGTATAGGCTTTCGTATAAGAATTTCTGAAGTTAATTGAAAGAATATTGTTGTTTGCGCATTGGAACGATTTTCGTGTGTTATCTAAAATTCTATAATTTATTACGATTTCCGATTTTACAATTTCTTTTATGGCGGTTTTAGGACAATAGATCGGTTTTCAACGTTTATAAAGTATTCGATAATAACCCAAGTATAATATTATTTTTATTAAAAATCAGTTGTTTTCTAGTAGGTTTTAGGTGTTTTTGTGTTTTCAGGGGATGATAATTTATGAAATACTTAAAAACGTTGATAAATAGTAAAAAGAACGAGATTGTCGACATGAAAATCTAATGATTTCATAGAGTGAAATATAATACAAAATTGGTAGGTAATGAAAATAAGTTCTTTTAGCAAAAAAGGGGCCATTAGCTGTTTTAAATAAGTGAGGTATTTGTCGAACGCATCCGAGAATAATATTATATCGTTGATAAAATCTTAGTAAAACTGACGAAATGGCTTAATCATACGGTATATATATCCTTATATATGAAATGGTGAATTGATAAAACCTATGAGTTACCTGGAAGCGTTCCAACCTTTGAAAGCTGATTATAGTAAAGCGATTTCGGTGATTTGGGAAAATAAATAGTTCAAAACAAATTTTGTGGCATCTATTATTTAAATTCATTTTTAACTTAAAAATTCGATAATTTGGATATCAAATGATAAAGGGTAGTTTTCCAGAATATTTTTTTTTAATCGTT
Organism: Anisogramma anomala; assembly: GCA_038502455.1. Classification (NCBI taxonomy): domain Eukaryota; kingdom Fungi; phylum Ascomycota; class Sordariomycetes; order Diaporthales; family Gnomoniaceae; genus Anisogramma; species Anisogramma anomala. The sequence goes on along the minus strand of JASMMZ010000002.1, from coordinate 32,395,747 downwards.
TAAAGTTTATGGGTTTTTTTTTCTTTTGGCTGTTATATATAGAACGCTTATTAAAGAATATTGGTGAGGAAAACGGTGAAATTTTATTAAGTATTATATACGATTCTACTTAAAGGTTTTATCTGATGATTAGTAGAGAAGTTATTCGTTACGTTTAAGAACCGGACAAGGGTAATAATTTAGCTTGATATGCTATTTACCTTTCATGAAAAGCACATTTATTATTCAGTTTTTAGCAACCTTTATTAGACTAATATCCCTTCACATATTAGAAAATAACTCATAAATTCTTGAACATTATGATTTTCTTTTTCATTGACGGTATTAATATAAGTACGTTAACCAGTGTTAATTATAAATGTATTTCCAATTGTTTCAATGTCTAATAAATAATTCAATATGCAAGGAATATCATTGTTTAGTGAAGTTTCGTTAAAATGATATTGATTTATTTTCGATAATACGTATATGATTATATCAGTAAATGTAATCAATGTTTTAGGATTGATGTGAATTTGGTCAAGTTTAGTGGGTCGTAAGCAAGTTAAATAAATAATATAAAGACTTCGGTAAAATGTAACGCCCAACGTAGTAATTGGAACTTGAAATTTAGAATTTTCAAAAAACAGAAGGTTTATTATATAATAACCTAAATAGACTATAAATTATTATGTACCCAACTAAAAAAATATCATTAACTTATTAGCCTAAGTCAACGTTTGAATACCTTAGTTCTAAACAGTTAAAAAAATATAACGAATTATTAAATTCGGTTATCATTCCAAATTTAGTACGTTTAAATTTTTTTATGATTTTTAACAGAGTTGCATAGCTAAATATGTTGCAGTGAAGTAAAACTTATAACAGTATTTAAAGCGACGTGACACTAAAAAGTAAATATAGAAAATTGTTTTTTTAGGATAATCGATGTATTTTATAGTTATTTGAATTGTTTGGCTGGGATATATGGACACCGTAGCTTGGATTTTCACTTCTCAGATTGTCGATTTGGAAGTAGTATTGTAAATAGTGAATAGCACATCAAACTTATTTCTTTGGAAAGAAATTACATTTGGCAACATAAAAACATCAGCTTTACAAGGCTTTAACAAAAAGTTTGAGAAAAGTGTATTAGCTTTTAACCGGTTAAAAACCTAAACTTTAGTTGTTTTACATAATAATCCTAGAGTATTATTTGACTTATAATTAGGAGTTAAAAATCTATCGACTTTTGTAAGTTAATTAAGTTAACGGTCTTATAAAGTCAGCAATATTCTCGCAATTTTTGAAAGGTACCTTAGACTTGACGAAGTTTGAAAAGTGTTTCTTGAGGAAGTAAATGTCTACTAAAAACAATTCTGTATTAGTATCGATATTATAATATTTTCAGCTTTATAGAATACTTCATCTTGGTCGTCAATAGTGATTTATAAGTATTAATATCTCTTTATAACCATAACAATTGTATTATTAATATTGCAAATAATTATAATATCTAATATTTAAATATTATTGATAATGTTATCGTAAATACAAGTATAAACTTTTTATAGGTAACGGTATATTTATCACTATAATATTGAATAATGAGCTCAATAAGTCTTAACGTAAATAAATAACTGGTTTCGCAAGTTGAATAATGTAAGGTAATAATTACTAACTTTTTTGCTTAAATTTAAGTTGGGGAAAATAATTAGGTTACCTACGAAATATTTAGAATTTATCGATGAGGTTTTTGCTAAATACATCGAGTAATTTCATAAGGAGGTTCGAAAAAACTATAAAGTTTGTTTATTATTAGTTTTAGAATTTAAGTTATAATTGCAATTACACCAACGACTGTGATCAAAATAACGGTTACGACTCCATGGAAAGGCGTTACTGTTTTATTGGTGATTTCCATGGTTTTATTCTCGTAATGAATCATTACGGTTACTCTCTCATAAACGATCGTTCTTGCTTCGCAAACGATAATCTCGATTTTAGTTTCGCTCGCGAGAACAATCCTTATAACGTTATCAATTTTTATGATACTTGTTTTTTTTTTCGATTTTAGTAACAATTGTTAACTTCAACTTAACCGTGCCTTTGATTTTTAAAATAGCAATATTGTTATACCTTTTGGAAGGATATTTACAGTTTTAGCAAGAATCGTACCTGTTTTTGGTATTATTTCTAAAAGGTATAGAATAGTAAAACGGGAATTAGTGGTCCGCGGCAGCTAATAGGGTTTTTTCAATTTCCCTAATTTTCGTTATATACTTCTGTATAGTTTGACCGCGATAAATAGGTATTTCATATCATTAGATATAGAATTTTATTATACACTATATATCTTTGTCAATGTTTCGCCAATTCTTATTATACCACTTTAATATTCTAATAACGTAAATATACATTATTTTGGTTAAAATATATTTTGAAACTATAATTATTATTTAGAAGATCCTGTGAGCACCAAATGCAATTATGGTACTTAATAATTTTTTGTCCGGTATATATAGAAAACCTGGCAATAAAAGTATTAATAATCTTTCGGGGGCCTTGAAAGCATTTTTTTCGATGATAGTAGAAAATTAATTTAGAATTCTACCTGTATACCAACAAGCGTTATAAAAATGTTTAAAAAGCTTCTACTAATTAATTCTTGATATCAGGATTTGGATTCGTAAAACAGTCAAACCTTTGCTAAAAACTCCACATATTGGTAAAGATAATACGTTTATTTACGATAATTATATTCAAGTAGGCGGGGTTGGGGTACTTGCAATGAAATATTCCTATTTTTTCTCGCTTTAAACAGAGATTTCTTATAAGATATTGAAAAATGGATTGAAAAGGTTCTCGGGTAATACAGGAGTATTCTCGGGAGTAATTTCGTTCGGTTTATCCAGCTTATCAGTTATGTTTACGAGTAACTCGGTTTACTTTAAAGGCTTGTTAATTGTTCTTACGAATACGGCGAAGATTATATTCCTCGCAAGGACAAAGTGACGATTTTTATCGACGAGGACGATGGGGCGACTTTTGTTGACGATGAATACTTTTATCTTTGCGGTGAGGAAGGGGGTTTTTATGATGAGTAATACGATTGGCTATGCTTTTCACAAGATTTTGGAGATTGTGAAAGCGTTTAACAATTTTTTACGAAAGCGTGCCAGATACCTATCTTTAATTAAGGTAAGAGCGTTTGAAGTAGCAGTAAAGGATCGTTTAGCAGCTGACGATATTATTTAATGTGGTATATAAAGGGGAGTATAAAAACGAATTAAAATTAGTAAAGGCGATAGAATATAAATATTTTATAATAGCTTATTGGTAGGTGACATAGTAATAAAAGGAGTGGAAGCTTGTTAACCCTTCGTTTTGCGTAATGGGATAATGTGTAATAACTAATCGGCTAACAAGGTTTAAAATTTCCTGCTATTTATAAAAGTAGAAAGTAGTCTACTTAATAGCTTAAATAGTAGGGGAAGAAGAGCTAAGGAAGAAGAAATTATAATCTTTGCTGTAAGGCGACTTTTTATAACTGGTGATAATATCAATGAAAACAACAAAAGTTTGGTAATAGTTTTTAAAGTCACGTGTCTAGTGTTAACATGATAGTTGTTTATTCATTGGAACGGTGTAGTAGTGATGGTATTTGCAGTGTATTGAAGGATGAAGAACTAAATCTAAGTTTAAACACTACAAACTGCAAAGTTTTCTGGTATGTATGCATAGCACTAAGAAAGGGAAACAACTGGTGGGGCATGATACTCCACCTACTTCCAATATACAGAATTTAACCATGATAATACTGATAAAGCTCAAGTTGGATTAAGCTTTGAAAAAACTCTCTTTATTTTGATTAACGATTATAATCATAGTTGTTAGGCACATTATGTTCCATATTTTAGAATCGCCTACCTTTTACCCTCTTTCTTCTTTACCTTAAAAACATGAAAGACTTAGCTTCAACGTTTATATTGAAACTAATGAAATGGTTTAAGATGAAGATCAAATATTTACCCTTAAATTGAAATAGAGATATTTATGGTTTTACCTTCAAAGGCCGAAGGTAATAGTATTGTAACTAACGAAGTTGGTACTTCATCAATTATATAAACGATTCAATAACCCGGTGACTAATAATTTATTTATAGCTCTTAAGGAAATGAATCATAAAAATGTGGATTTTCTAGCGTAAGAAGCAATTAAACAACTGTGTTATTGGTAGCGATTTAGACGTTAGAATGTTGTCGATTAGATTGGTTGAAGTAACAGTAGTATTACAGTAATCAAGTAGTAGATGTATTGTTATAGGTTTGGTGGACCGCTAGCCAGTCCAAACAGTGATTTTTATGATTGATTTATTTGTTCGTACCCTAATATAAAGTGGGCGCATATTGTACTTGATTTATAGCTAATACAGTAGACGCATACAAAACAATACACTTAACTTGCAGTCAGTATAGTTAACTTTACTATAAGTAAAGTTAACCTACTATACTATAATTACTATTATTCCAATACCAGCGGCTTTTGAGTTCATATGCGTACGCCAGTATAATTAACTAATCTTTTCCGGTAAACGCTAAATTGCGATCTCATTCACTGATCAAACCCCTATCGATTTCAATTAACTTTCATATTAAATTGCACACAAATTAACTCCAATTACCGTCGATTGCCCCATATTTCTGAGCTTTGACTTTATCGATTTTTTTTTTAAAAAAAACCTTACAGGTCTATATTAACTTTTCAACCGTATCAATTAAGTAAGTTGCTATCATCAAATCCTTAACAATTTTCCAATTCATTAACATATCCCTAAATGCCACTACGTGATATGGTCTTTTCAGGCAGCCTATTAAAGTAGCCCTCGATACGTATAATTATCCTATTGATATTCACAAACCTTTTACGGGATTTATTCGGAAATACCTTTGTTATAACGTTAGCAAGATTGTTTTTTCCGTCAGTCCACTGAAACCTTTCGATCTCTCTGCCTTTTTAAGCTTTAATAAGTGCTATCACATCGATTATCAGACAATCTTCGTTCATAGTTGCGGGCTTCAAAAGGTATTCGAATAGATTTTTCGAGTCAGTATAAATCACCATGGAAATAGGATGAATCTTTAACTATCTGGTAATAAAGTTAATGGTTTTCTATAACGCCATGCCTATATAAAAACCTATCATTATACTATATCCTTTTAAAACTAATACACTTTATATAATCTTCTGACATTTGATAAAGGTTAAGTAAATTGAGTTTCCGAAAATATTAAACTAATCCTTCTGTCCGTTTTTATTAACGAGGATTATTAGAAGAACAGTCTATAAAAACAAGTCTGTATTACTTATCAAGCACCTGTTAGTAAATATTATGAATTTAGTCTTTAATAAGTCTATTGAAACTATATTAATCCCCTTGTTTCAGTTTTGTATCTGCTATTCAATCATTTCATTTAACCGGTTAAAGTCGTTATTTATTAGATTTTATGCTTATATCGTAGTTGATAAATCGTAAAAGGTTTTTGGTTAATATAAGGTAGAGATATAATTACCATGTGCAACGTTATTTTAGGTACCGTTAAGCCTTAACTCCATTAGTTTTATCGATTATGGTTAAGTCAACGCCTTAACTCTTTTGAAAAAAGTTAAAGTCAACATTAATAACAAATATACGAATTAACTATCCGGTAAAATTAAGTTAATTGCTATTCGCTAATGTTCTAACCAACTTGTAATTTTAAAACTTAGATTTTTCAATTACCTGTCATTTTGATACCACAAAGCTAGCTATCTTAACGAAAAGAGTATCATTAATTTGTATTCCTACTAAGCCGAAGTTTTTCTTTTGCATTACTAGGAAATACGGGTCGTATGTTAAAAACTTTACACCTAACCATAACTTAAAATGCGATTGGTAGGATTGGAATGAATAAACACTTGTTTCGGTCAGCCAATATGTTAGTTTAATATATTGTATTACCGTTCCAGCAGTGTAAATAACATGCAATTCCTATAGTAATTCTAACAAGATAATCCGTTATAGGTCGGTTACTAATTACGTATATACTTACGTTATATATCAGCTATTAAGTGTAAATTTACCTTTAGTTTTAGCTAGCAAAAATGTTATTAAAACGACTACTCAACATTAGCTAATCTTTTAAATCGTTAACGACTATGTAAAGATCTAGTTTTTACCTTTATTACTGTATCCTCAAGCTATTAAACGGAACTTTTCATATGACCGTTTCGTAGTTTTTCTTTTAACCTAGTAAATAATCTTCAACTTAAAACCCGTAATATTTGGGTTTTGAAGGTCAGAGTTATTTTTTTACACAAATTATATAACTCCTAGAATTAGTAAACCGTTAAATTCGACTCTATAGATTTCCTTGAAAAGTTTACCAAAAGTCTTAATAATATTTTGTATTCAGAACTTTCATTGCAAATCTTCGTTATCCTTTTATTTTTTTACTTCATTGAATAGTATTATAAATATAGGCAAATATATATTCCTCCTTTTTAGTATTCCCTTTTTTTGGTAGTCGTTTGTGCTGGCGGCATTTTATCGATTTATTCATAATGAGTAAAAAAGGTTTGTATTAGCTCAATCGCTTCACTTAAAGTTCTTTATTGTCAATTACCCTAATATAAGGTTTAACCTAGGTAGTACGAAACATTACGGAGCCGTTAGCATTTTCAACAATTACTTTAGAATTAGAGATACTTAAAGTTTTGTATAAACCTTCCTATTTACCCTCCTCCTACTATAAGAGAACTTCACTCTACAATGGAAAAGCAAGTACGTCGATAATCGTGGGGCCATTCCTGGTATTAAAAGCGTCGTTAACTTAACGGCATGCCGATTTATTTCGTAGTTCCTTTAATACTTTTCTATCGGCTACATCTTGTTTTTGTGTACTTATTAATAACGTAGGTTTAATTGTTATTCATGTATACATTCCAAAAAACAATAACGTTGGTATTAGGAATTTAGGGTTTATAATATCTTTTAGGCAGTTTACTATTATCTAAAAACGTGTCTCCATGTCTGTAAAGTTTTTGATCTCCAGTATAAGGATATTGTACGTTCGGGTAAGTAGTGTATATATCCTTTTAATTTTTCTAATACTATAATAGTTCTTTACAGACAGAGGTTTGTACTAAATACCTATTATTTTAATTATTTTTAACCTCCGCCACCGTAGAGTTAGTATTAATATTGTAACCAACGATGTTAAGTAGGCCTAAATACGTATTAATCTATAGTATTCTTAGTATTTCCTACATATACTTTGCCGATAGAGACTTGAGAAATTTGGCTTTATAAAGAAAGATTGCTTAGTAAACAATATTAAAAAAAAAGTTTATTATCTAAAAAAAATACATTAATAAATATCTTCTACTAAAGTCCTTATCTTCTTTCAATGTAAACTTAAATTTTCGGGTGGCTTAGATATATATCTAACAGTAGTAATAGAGCTTTTCAATAACTTTTGAGTCAAAGTATTCCATATCTTGATATCTTACAGATTTTAAGATTTTGTATAACCCATCGATATCTATGTAGTTTAAATGTTAGTATAATTAATGTATCTTTGGCTTTATCAGGTTTAACACTATTACGTTAAGGTCTTAAAAGTAAAACCATAAGTACCTATATTGAAAGATTAAAGGAAAACTTTGGCCATTCTTAATCAACTCATCGGTATTGACATTAATATAAATTCTGAGGATCTTTCTATCCTACAAGTAAAAAAAGAAAGGAGTATGAGATTTAAAGATGTAATATGTAATTAATTCTATAATAGTTTTAACTACTGTTATACCTAATAATAATAATAATTCGCTTAATTCAAAGTCAACTTTGGCTTTCCCAACATCTGTAATAATCACACTAAATACCCGTGAGTAAATAGAAGGTTTCAGGGGGTTTATGTTAGCAGTAAGGTAGCAGAGGTAACAAAGGTGCAATATCAGAAGATATTTGTTTATGCTGTAAAATGATCACTAGCCGTTAGGCTATTCAAGTGTGTAGACTGAATACTCAGATTGACAACTGAAGAGCTATGAAGGAAATACTATCTATGTGGTACTGACCGTGTCCTTATATCCCTATCCTTCATACCGTTTTCAGTACTGGACCGCTGGAGTTGCTGTCGGTCCCATCGGTCCCATCGGTCCTTCCTTGTCCGGGATTGCTGACATAAGAGAAGTTCCCCGCCTGATTATAGACTTCAAGCTTTCTAGTGGCGTAGTGTTGCATACTGACCTGCTTCCTAGCCCAACCTCTTTGTCTGGGTTATAACAACATCGTAACGAATAATCCCAGTAGCTTTAATACTTTCCGTCCATACTATTATATATTAAAAATAGCCTTCTATTGAGTACTTTACTACCCCTATATTTGGTATAATATCTTAAAACGTATGGTCCGCGTAACGATTGCATAGCTTAAAGGTATATAAGGGGTTAGGGGTTTAATTATAGTAAAGGTAACTGTCTTTAACGCTTAAGCGACATAAAAAGGCGTAATCAGATAATTATTAAGCCGTATTAACAACTATATCTTTATACCACTTGATTTATTTGGGGGTATCGTTGTTATCAATTATTTTATAGCCTTTAAAGTTTACAATATAATCTAAGTAACCCTATTAGAAAGTATTAAGGAATTATATGTAGTGTATTACCATTTTGTTATTACGTTCGACGGGGAAGTAACGAGTTAAATAACAGTCAAACCTACCATAAATCCAACATTTTTTACTACTATTACGATGGTAGTTTTTATAATTTATTCGTTCGCTGAAGTTTTAACTTTATTAAAGTTAACGTGGATATTACCTTTAGTTTAAAGCTGTCAAACTAGATTTTTGGCATTACAAGTGCTTATAATCGTACTTACAGTCGACGTAATTAATTACCGTAAGGTTTTTTTTATCTACTTTAAGGAAGTTGCCGACTTAAGGGTATGTACCAGGTGAGTTTGATATACGCGTTATTATAATTATAAGCGAAAAACGCAGTTGGTTAAAAAAACCTTTAGAGGTAGCATTTATGAGTTGTAGGGTATATCTAAACTCGTTAACGCTCATAACTATTACCCTTACCTGCTTGCAAAGTGTAGCTTCACTAACGTAGATTTTCTTCATTATCGATTAATATAATATTAGCTTATTAAGCTTTGGATTCAATACATCTATTGGTATATCCTCCTCTTTTTTTTCGCTATTATCTTGGTCCACTTTATGGTAGCCCAATCCGTTTAATGCCAAGTAAGGTAAACGTTGTACTCGAAATAACTTTTCATATTATCGTAAACTTCGCGAAAGGTGGTTGATTGGTTTAAGAAAGTTAGATAGTAATTCTTAGTGTACCCTGTAAGAATTTCAGGGAATAGTAAGTGGAAACCAGAAGAAAGAACCTCCATCTACTTACAGATGTTTAAAAATAGCATTATTTTCGTATCGAAAAGGTTATAAGGCTTCTTGTTATACTTTTCTACATTGTTTCAGATTTTTTCAAAGTTTGTCAAAACCTTTTAATTAATATTAACTATTTTGGTGGGTTTTAAGGGCAGGTTGCGATAATTATCCCAGTTTTTGTTGATATTTCCTGGTAGTTTAAGTCTTGAATCCTTCTAAACATGGTGTTGAGGGTAATTTCTAGTCGCCTAACTCGAGGGATAAAGTTTTTTAATAAGACTTATAATAGGTTTACGCGTGTAGGCAAATCTACTATATAAAGATTCTTAAGTGGCTTAGCGATTTTGATTTAAGGGAGAAAGGGTAATAGGAACTTGAAGGTTTTGAGGAAGTTATTTTCTTTGTTTAATGAACTGGTGAAAATCCCCGATATCAATATCTTTTACCGCATTAGCAGATGTTGCTTTTCGTATACTGCTACCGCTAAGTGCGTATTCCGCGCTGCTATGTAAAGGTGTTAGATTGCCGAGAAAATTAACAGGTTTCTTATTATCAACGTATGAAAAGACTTGACTTGACTATGGATAAAGGGGATATCTTCTAAGACGTGTATAAGAGCGTTAAAAGTATTTAATTCCCTTGCATTTTCCTTATGAATTTTGAGAATTAGGATCTTAAAGGGGGGTTTTTACGTTAAGCCAGTTTAAAAAAGGTTTCAGCTAGTTCTAATGGAGTTTTCTATGGGATTTAAATATCATGGCGAGTAATTTTTTTCTGTAGCTTAGCCTTAATCATACGTTGGATTATCTTCCATATATTAGACGCCTAGTGGTTTAAGAACTTACATAAATCTTGAAAAGCTCGAGCGTTACGACCGTAATCGTTACCGAGGTTTGCGTCGAGGGTATATTAGCCAACCTAATTGCTTAAACAAGCCTTAGTCGAGGTTTCGTTAACTTTTGTGTTCTAAATCTATTAATTATAGTAATTAACTAAAACTGTTTCAAAGGTCTAGATTACTTCCTTTTAAGCGGAGTCGGTAATAGCTTGAAAGTAAGTACTTACGGTAGCTATCTTAATATTCTGGCTTGTGTAGGATTTACAGGGCGAGAGAGTTAATAATCTTTAAATATGGAAACTTAGTGTTTTGGCGTTGGGTCGCACAACATGGATTTCCTAACACGTTTTAACGACTTTTGGTGTTTTAGCTTAAGGTAGCAATCTTTACGATTAAATTAATGGAGAAGAAGAAAAAGGAGTAAAATTGGGGTAAAACTTAGTATTAAGGGTAAGGACGGAAGTCGTTTGTTATTATTAGTAGAGATCGAAGGTTAAAAGTTTTAGGACGTAAGACTTAGTTGATTTTCTAGTAGTAGTACCCTTAGTAATATTAACCTAGCTGTTTGCCGACTTACTGAACTTCAAGACTTTTAGTAGTTAATCTTAACATCTTTAAGTATCTTTGGTAAATATTTCTTAGTGTTTTTGATAGTGATACTGTTGTTACCTTTTAGCTACCGTAAAAAACGACGTAACTTAAAAGTTCTTTTTACTTACTGCCGTGAAAACCGACGCAGCAGTAAAGACTCTTCGCAAAAGTTCTTCCTCTACCCTAGCCATATTTTAAAGTAAAGAGTAACTAGAAAATAGCTTTTTCTTTTATTAAGCTTTTCTATGCTTGACTTAATAAGAAATGATCAGTGTTGGTAGGGCTTTAAATATTGAAACTTTATTGATTCAATTAGTCGAAGTAATATTAGTATTGCAGTAGTTAAGTGGTGGATGTATTATTCTAGGTTTGGCAGACCGCTAGCCGGTCTACACAGTAATTTGTATAGCCAATTTCTTGGCCTATGCCCCAATATGAAATGTGCACATACTGTACGTGATTTACAGCTAATACACTAGGCTTACAAAAAACAATACACCTAACTTACAGTCGATATAGTTAACTTTACTGTAAGTAAAGTTGACCTACTGCGCTGCAATTAATACTATTCCAACATGCGTTATTATTGCTTAATACATTTTAAATTCGTCTTGAAATTCAATCCACGTTAAAGAAAACCAAAACTTTCACTTTAAAGTTTTCGTTGTGGTATTTTATTCGAAAGACAAACCTATATTTAACGTTATTAACTTCGTAATAGTATTTCACAGTTTCAAGTTTTTAAAGATCATTATATCAATAAAAATATAAAAAAACTTTACATACTTTATGAATTAACACGTACTTGAAACTTGAATACACTAGTTGACGATACTAATACCAACTTTTCTGTAATAAAATTCTAAACGAATGCTGCATCGATGAAAATTCAGTTTAACAAAATTCCTGTTAAAGCCTACTAAGACATTGGTAAGGTCAAAAATACACACGTAGTATTACATAAAAATTATAGTATACTTAAATTAAATATTGACTATTTTACAAACTTAGAGGCTAAATTATAAATAGCAGTGAAAGAAATAAACAATACTATTAATCACAATGATCTTATACTAACTTTCCTGATATTTGAATCGTAACCACATATAACGACTGGATTGTTACCAGTATTTAGCATCTAAAAGCGAGTTTTAACATATATCAATGCCCTCAAGGAATTGATTAAAAAATACGTACTCTGTTACATAAACGATGCCCTTAACACCAAAAATAAACCATTGATAATTAACGTGATATATCTACCCCTTTGAAGTAAAGTATTTATGTAAAGAAAACCAGGTTGATGAAACAGACCTTATAAGGTGCTAAGTATCGTTAACCCAAATATAAAAGTTAAAACCCTTAACAGTCTTTTCTCTTTTATTATTACGTAAGTCAAATCATACAGAAAACCTCTCAAGTTCAATACAAATCTTCAAACCGAATGAAACAATTAATATAATCTTTCCAAACCGATTGTTAATAACATAATAAAACGAAAACGGCGCAGAAGACTATATGGAAGTAAGATATACACTAAAGATGAAGATAGCGATAAGAATTATGAAACTGGCAAAATATATATAATAGTCCAAGTATAGTAAAATAAAAGTCTAATGATGATTTAGCCTTTAAACTATGTGTTGAGGATATTATTAATATACCGAACAAATATTTAAAGGAAAACGATCAAGTTGAAATTAATGTTTTCGTCATCTATATAGTTGTTCAACTTGTATTATTGATAAAATTGGAAAGGCAAAACCTAATGGTTTGCAAATTGAAAATAATCTACGAAATTGAAAGCAAAATTATGAATTGGCCGTACAAAAAGTTATTTTTAATCGTGTAAGGATACAATAATAAAAGCACAAACTAATTTTTGATTTAATCGTTTATGATCCAGAAAATCAACTATTGTTTAATTGTTGTAATTGCTGTTAATTTAACTATTGACGTAAGCGATGAGTATATATTTAATAGCCGTAATATTATAGTAACGCTTATGTTATCTGCCATAGATTTTCAACAGATTATACAATTAAAATTACCAAAAAAGTGAAGTGATCGGTTCCCTATTAAAACGATCATACTATACATTAAACCTTTTTACGGGTTTACCGAAGTAAATATCTATTGGTTTTTAACGTACCAAATGCATTTTTTGAATAAACTAGGTATAAATACGTTAATGTTTCATATATACATATTAATTACATTAAGTGAAGACTTCAGTATCGTTGATATATAAACGAATTATATACATTTTCTTGGAAACGTTAGATTTATAATGGTTAAATAATGTATTAACAAAAATAGGAATATTAATTCAAAATAAATTATTATATTGTAATGGATCGTTAATGAGTATTCATTCTGTTTATAATATACATAGGACTTATAACGAATTATATCAAGAAGGGCAAATCATGAGTTTGGCGAAAGTCGATAAGACTGACAAGGTAAAACCATAACGTTACCTCAAGTAAAAGCCTCTATTAATTTACATCATTACGTTATGTTAGCCGAAAGTAATTTATGAATTTTCAATTGCGGTAAAAGTTTAATATTTATTACATAATGACTTTAATACACTAAGTAAATATATTAAGTAATATTTGGATAATTTGAAAAATATTATGAATATAATATCAGTGGATTTGATAATAGTAAAGTTGATAAAATTTATGTATAGCTTTTTTATAAATAATACCAACTTCACTTTTTAAATTGGATTACTTATAATATTCGTTAACGAAAAAAAGTTTCATAGGTAATTTACAATTACTACATACGTTGTACATTAAATATCAATTACATATAAATTTATAATATAAAACGTACTAACATCGGATGTTTATGACATAGTAGCAAGCTTTAACATTAGTATAATAAGCGACGGCACATTAAAAATTGTTATCAAATCATTATAATCACCTTCAGTATTTACAATCGTTTATATTAACCCCTGAAGCCTTGATAAATACCTTTCTAAAGTCGGTACAACTAATAAAAAACGTTTAATAATAAATGGCGTGGCTTTAAAAAAAAGGCATAAAAAGCCTGGAAAATGAACGAATTCAAGCAAATTAACAACAAAAATAATCCTATCAACGCTAAAACTAAAGCTACACTTAATAACGCCTTAAAAAGGGCTATAAAAAGCAATAAGCTGACTGTATAAATGAAAAGATACCTAGACCAACCGGTACATGACCTAAAAGAATAGGGATATCCTATCAAATAAGAAAATTACTATAGTAATGTGTAAGAAAAGCGTGCCTAGATTTACTAGCAAAAGGTACCCAATTGGTAACGCTCAAGTTTGTAACAAAAGACTTCTATATGAAAGTTGTAGAAGTTAACATTTAAAATTGTAGGGCGAAAACTGAAATTTGTTATAATCCAGACAGAGGTTGGGCCAGGAAGCAGGCCAGTATGCAACACTGCGCCACTAAGAAAGCCTGAAGTCTAGAATCAGGCGGGGAACTTCTCTTATGTCAGCAACCCCGGACAGGGAAGGACCGACGGGACCGACAGCGGTCCAGTCGATTATACAGGACCGATGGGACCGACAGCGACTCCAGCGGTCCAGTACTGAAGGTGGTATGAAGGCACGGATATATAAGGACACGGTCATCACCACACAGATAGTATTTCCTTCATAGCTCTTCAGTTGTCAATCTAAGTATTCAGTCTACACACCTGAATAGCCTAACGGCTAGTGATCATTCTACAGCACAAACAAACATCTTCTGATATTGCACCTTTGTTACCTCTGCTACCTTACTGCTAACATAAACCCCCTGACACCTTCTATTAACTCACGGGTATTTAGTGTGATCATTACAAAATTGAAGTTAATCTAGGCGCGAAACAGACTAGTATTAATAAGGGTTATACCGACAAGAATGGAAGGGATTTCAGCAATTACCACAACTTAGTGATTAGCAACGTTAGTGCGTACGTACAAAAATAAAAAGTCGCTAGTGTTGGAATAGCAGTTAATTCCAGTACAGTTGAGTTAACTGTGCTAATTATAAGTGAATTATACTAACTACAAGTTAACTATGTTGTTTATAAGCTAACTGTATTAATTACAAGTTCAATATAAGGAATACTCAACTAAGACTAGGGTACTGGCCAAGTAGTTGCCCATGCAAAATAGAGTATAGACTGACTAGTGGTCTGTCAAACATAAAAGTAACTTATCACCACCTTCTGTGCAATATACCAGTTACTTCAACCATGATTCGAATCAACTACGTTGCAACGATAAAGGCCTACCCACATTACCGGTTTTCAATAATAACTTAGCCGTTTGCTAATTTCAAAAGTCTTGGCAAATTGGTTATCGCTTTTTAACTTCAAGATTTTTTAGACTTTTGGCGGTCAATTTCAACGCTTACATTTGAAAAGTAATTTGATAGAAAATTCTTAATCATGTAATGATACTGCTGGAATGTTAATTAGTGGACTAATGACTTCATGTTATGGACTTAGGCTGTGAGCCGTACAGTCGGAGTCATGAGTCATGTGATTGTGTATAATGTTGTGTTCTGTATGTCGTGTCATGTCGCCGCCCCTTATAGTGTGGTTAGCGTAATCCACAAGCGTTCTGGATTATTAGTACTTTTGACTTGGTGCAACGGTCAACAGGGCTGACTTTGGTCAGCTGATGAAAGCCACGCTAACCGGCTTGAGCTTACTTAGTAAGACCATCACACTTCAAAGCAATGCAGCTGGTTATTTCTGATTGCATTGCAATATAGTCGACTGTTGTCAACTATATCAGTCAAATTCCATGCCAACAATGTGACTCCGATTTCAGTCACTTGCAACGAAAGTTATAAGTGAACTGAAATACATGTGAAATAAGTTACAAAGCAGCTTATCAGTCACATATCCACCGACCAATAAGTTGCATATCAACCAACGAGTCACACAAAGATTGATATTCACTTTTGTCCATAAATATAGATATCTAGGCCACTGACTAGCAGTGGCCTAACTTTCTTTCTTTCAATGACACACACTTTTGATTTGCACTTGGGTACAGTATACCAACCATCCTGCTAGCAAGGAGAAATATTAGGACTTAACGACCTCACCGGTCCAGTCCTACCGACAGATACCGTCGTCGCTGTCAAGGACCTACCTATAAACAGCAACACAATTCAAAAGGTTCTCCCTTTTTTACTGCCTGGGAATATCAGCGTAATAGCCAGGGAGGGCACTTCGTAAAGTTCTTCCCTTGACCTTACGCAATTGCATTGATCGAGTGTGATAAGGTGTTAGTTACTTTTCAAGTTTGTGCAGACCGCGAGTCGGTCTGCACACTGCTTTTTGTCTGGGCAAACAAACTACTTGGCCCCGGGCCCCCACATCGAATTGGGCACACTCCACTGCAAGTAATTGATTGTCTTGCAGGTGGTCAATACGGTCGGTCAGTCAGTTCAACTTGACTGTACTGACTGCCATTTATAAGCCATCCATGGTAGGGACCCACTGTTGCATGTTCAAGCGTGGCTTCGCGACTTTTGCAGACATCCCACAACGCCCTCCCTCCTACACCACGGTGGAGGGAGGTTTTGTGATCAGTTGGAGGAGGCGTTGGCGAGGATGGGAAGGCTGCTGTACTGTCTCGACTACCTCAGTGGGCGTGCATAATGCAATGTGGCAAGATGGCACGATTGATGTGTGTGTGCAGTGCAAACTGATATTGCCATGGTAGTTAGTTAGTGAGTGCAATTGCGTTGCCACAATCGCAGACGTCCGCTGTGAATAAGCTGTCCTCCACCACAGGCAAATACCTCTACTAGCAAGTAGGATAGATGATGGCCGGACCGGCAAAAGAGTCCCAAAAGTCCCGGGCTTCCCCCACCCCCGGCCTTCCTCTCGCCACTCGAACGCCTGCTGCTCGGTCTGGTCCATGACAATCACGACTGTATACAGTACCGCGACTACAAAAAAAGGGCAAAAAATGCGGAAAGAGAGGACCATCCAAATGATCACCCAGCTCGCCCCGGTCACACACCACAAAAACAGAAAGAAGACGAAAAAATCACTGCACACTCAGGTACAAATCGCCGCCCTTCCGCTTCGGCGTCAACTGCATGGGCTTCCACCCAGGCGCTTCCTGCCCCGCCGTGGGCGGCGGCAGCAGCCGGTCCAAGTCGTAGCGGCAGCCGTCGCCGTCCAAGACGCTCCCGTACTGCTGCTGCTGCTGCTGCTGCTGCTGCTGTGACGGCAGCTGGGCGCGGTCCGACGCGGGGCGCAGCACCTGCTGCTGCTGCTGCGGCGGCGGCGGCGGCGGCGGCGTCGTCGTCGTCGTCGTGGGGGCCGGCGTCCCCGCCGGTCGCAGGTGCGGATTCCTGCTGCTGATCGTCGGAGGGGGAAGAGGAGAGGTGGTTGCTTGCCGCGCGGCGAGCACGCCGTGTGTGGCGGGGCTGCTCGTGGGCGGCGGCGCGTGCTGCTGCTGCTGCTGCTGCTGCTGCTGCTGCGGGCCCGCGGCGAGCCGCGCCATCCGCGGGTTCGGCAGTGGTTGCTTGCTGGGGCCGAGCGCGCTGTACCTGTTGCTGCTGCTGCTGATAGTGGTGTTGGTGGTGGTGGTGGTGCTCTGCGCCCGGGGAATGTGTGGGTAGCGCACGGGCGAGGCCCGGCCGGCCGCGGGGGACTCGGCGACGGGGGAGAGATGGGTGATGTTGGTGTTGTTGTTCTGGTGGTTGCTGCTGCGTTGCGGCGGCGGCGGCGGCGGCAGCGACCGGGGGAAGGCAAGGTCGTCGAGCGCCGCGTTGATCATGGCCTCCACGGGGCTGCTGTCTGCCATGGTCGCCGTCGTGGCCGAGTCCATGCTCATGATCGTCGATGCGGAGTCTCGTGAGGCCTGCCGCGCCCGTGGTGGCGGCGGGCGCCGCGCGTCGTGCTTGGACGATCGCCGCCATGGGCGCCTCCCGCCCATGCTGCCGTGGTGCCACGCCGCCGCCACGCCGTGGCCGGCATGCGCCGGCGCGCGCGGCAGCATGGGCTCCTCGGGGCTGAGCGCGACGTGCTGCGGCATCATGCCGGAGTGGTCTCTCCGCCCGCGGCTGTTCACCGGTAGGCGCCCACTCTCGGGCGTCACCAGGCGGATCGTCGGCCTGGCCCCTGCTGCACCCGTCCTCGTCCCATCCGACCCGGACGCCGCCACCGCGTCTGGCACCATCGGCGGCGGCCGCGCGCGCTGTCGCCGCTCGCGCGCGGCAGCGCTGTCGATCACCACCACGCCCTCCCCCTCCCCCTCCCCCTTCGACTCGGACACGGGCCTCACCAGCCCCGCAGCCTCGCGCGATGGGCCGGCAGTCGCCACGCGCTGGCCACTGCTGCCGTGCTCCTCCCGCAGCACCCAGTTGCCCCACTTGTCGGCGACGTAGTACTGCGTCGCCGCAGCGCTGTTCGGGTCCGCGCTGCGCGGCGGGCGCCAGATCTGCGCGGAGCCGCGCCCATCCTCGCTGTCCTCGGCGAACTCGGTGACGACCGAGTCGTGGCCGCCGCGGCGGCCGCCGCGCACGGAAACGCGCTGCGGGATCGCGAGCGCGAGGGTCGGGCGACGCGGCTGCGGCTGCGGTTGCCGTTGCGGTTGCGGACGCGGCGGGCTCTGCGAGAGGAAGTTGAAGCTCGACAGCGCGCGGTCCGGGGACATGGGCGGCACGGGCGGCGTCGGCGGCAGGGGCCGCTCCGGGCTGGACTGGACGTGGACGTAGACGCTGCGCACCGCCGGCGGCGGCGGCGGCGGCGGCGGCGGCGTGCCGACTGGGCTGCGCTCGACGCGGTCCAGGCCCACGCCCGTGCCGAGCTTCCTGCCGCCGGCGGTGCCGGCGGGCGAGATCGCCAGCCCGTGGCTGGGCCATGGTCGCCGGCCCGGCTTGCTGCTGCTGCTGCTGCTGCTGACGCGCTTGGCCAGCGCGCGGGTGAAGGACATCACTTTCGGCTCCAGGTAGCGCGGCTGCGAGATGGGCAGCGAGTCGCCCGGGCTGCCGTGGGCCATGGGCTTGCCGGGCCAGGACGAGTCGCGCATGCGGGAGAAGGCCGGTGACAGGCGCCTTCTGCGGCGGCGGAGGCAGAGGAAGAGCGCCAGCAGCGCGGCGAGGACGGCTGCGGCTGCGATGCCACCCACTATGCCGCCGATTTGGGCACGGGTCAGGCTCGAGCTGACGGTGGCAGAGGAGGATGCAGATGGCGTCGCTGCGGCGGTGCCCGAGGTTACGGCAGCGGGTGTCAGTGCTGCTGGTGGACGTGTGGTGCTTGCCGAGGTCGAGGCTGGCGTGGGCGTCGGGGTCATTGCCGTCGTGGTCGAGCTTCGATTCGCGGCCGGTTTTCCTGTGGGAGACGCCAGGACGATGGATCCCGAGTGTACGACCAAGGTCGCCACCAGGGTGGCGTGTGTTTTCGGCGCCGCATTTGGAATGTTATTGCACATGCCATATGCCTTGTGGACTGTCTCGGCTGCTCACACTGTCAGTCCTATCAGTCCGAAAGGAAGAGGCGGTCACGTGGCAAACCCACATCTATAGCTGGCATTGCGGCAGTTCCCAATACTGTTCTCTGCCACGATGCACTCCGTGGCTCCCTCGCCTATCGTATACCCGGTGGAGCTGGTATGCTGGCACAGACATGGCAATGAAGGCGAGAACCCGCAAGCGTTAGTATTAAAGTTGATTTTGACAAACGATTGAAAGCATGCGAGGGCGCAGGATGGAATAAAGTTGGTAATGTCACGGCCAAAAGTGAGACCTGCCGTCGCGGTGGTAGACGACGAGGCCGTTGTTGTAGGCGTAGGCGTAGGCGTAGCCGCGGCGGATAAAGTGTTGAAGATCGCCCATAGAAACAGCAGCCTCTTGGCCCTCGAGTGTGCCATGCTAAAGAGGGTGGAGAACATCTATCTGCTCACCGGCGACATGCCACAAGGTCAGTATCCTCCCTATGGTTTCTGGTCTCAGGCCGAGATGATAGCACATATCCAGTGTACACCGAGCCCGAGCCCGGCCAGACAGCACTTGCTGACCCGATGGGGAAGAAACACGACCATCCCAAGATGAAAGATGGGTGGGATGTCCGATGGGGATGGGATGACAAAGAACCACAGAGCAGACGAACCTATAAGAAGAAGTCCCGTATTATGGGAGATGACCGGCATCTCAGCATGTCTAAATGGAAATGGCCTGGGGAGATAAGTTTACAGAATACGGCTGGAGATGAACGGCACAGACAAGATCGTGACGTGGTGTCAAGTAAAGAATAACGGCGGGGGGGAACATCAAGTTTTGGGCCCAACACCACAAGACTGTGCTTGGAAGCATGCAGGACATGGAAGGATGTGAAGCTCGACAAGGTCTCAAAAAGGATCCATCTCATCTGGAGACCAACAAAGAAGAGAAGCCAGAAAGACAGCAAAGGCAAACGTGATAGTAGATTGGGAAGAACGGGAGAAAGCACAACACAGCCAAAAGGCCCAGCAAGAAGGAAGCAGTGGGTCATCCACCTCGGGCCTCGGGCAGCCATCATGACCACAGTGTGAACGCAGCAAGACCCCATGTGTCACCAATGGCCACCCTGACCCAATCCAGAGCACATTGGAGCCGCCCAGCGCAGGCCCAAGGCGTGGCAAGGCGTGGCGTGGCGTGGCGTGGCCTGCATCACAGGCGTGCTCTCCCCAAGAGAGCATTGCATGCATTCTCGTCCGCGGCTCACGGCCGGCGCGTCTGCGCCCGCCTGAATTGGGCGCGCCTGGCGCCCCTGGCGCGCCTGCAGCGGCCGCCTATTGTGGGGGCCGCCCGCCAGTAGCACATGGGCGAACCGGGCGTCCCGTCGCACAAGGGCAAGTATGTGCGGCAGGCCCCAGCTGGCTGGCTGGCTGGCTGGCTGCTGCTGCTGCAGGCAAACGGCCTCCTACACATGTAGTACGCCTCGTACCTACTTGGATGCCCCGCGCACGCATGCCATGTACCTACATCCAGCGTGGCAGTGCGGCTCAACGGCAGCTGTCTCCTCCTCGTCGGACTGCTTGTTCCGCACGCAATAACGAAAGCTTGTGCCTCGACAGTCGGGACCCAGGGCAACGTGGGCGGGCTGTGAGAGGCTGGAGGTGCCGGGCGCTTATTCCTGCGCGCTTACCGGGCGGCTACATTTCTTTGCCTGTTTGTTGGAAGTACGTATCAGCACACCCGGGCGCCAAAACTCGGTTATGGCGGCAAGATGCCAGTCAAGCGAGCCAATCGGCTGCTGCCGTCGCTTGTGAGCCGGCTTTGGCCCCTTGTTTTCGGTATCGGTAACGTTGAATCGGCTTGCAGGTGGGAACCACAGAGATCTTGTGAAGCCATGGCCAATGGGCCTGTGGTACGCTGGTCAGTCGCTAGAGAAAGAAAGCTGTGCCGCGAATCCGTTCGAGAAACTTTGGGCTCAAGGTCAGGAAACGGCCCAGGTAGCAAAGTTGTGATCCAGCGGTACATCGCCGGGCTGGTGTTGGCCGTACCTATGACACCGGCCTGACCAAAGAAATAACCAAGCAGTGGGCAAGAGGGCCTGAGAGTAAGAAGTGCCTGGAGATGTGTCCGAGCCATCAAGTAAGTGTGTGTTGATTGTCCTTGGGCCTGGGGGAATCGGAATGTCTGCCTACAACCTTTCGCCGTTTTTGTCCCTTGTGGGTAGCAAGCTTCATGTCAAGAGTCAAAAAGTGACTTGTCTCGTGCTCTTCGACCAGGTCCTCGTGCGCCATCCCTCGTGCGCCATCCCAACCGCTCACCACCATACACCCACCATACAGCCGTATAGCGTCCTCCCCGAGTCTCGCTATACACACGTCCAACGGATGCCCAATGTGTCAACCTGCACAACCGTCTGCCTGGTATATCTCCTAAGTCACAACAGGGGCGGCTGGCGCAGGTGTCGACATCTCGCTGGCAACACTGCCTTCCGCCTCCTTCGCCTCCGGCCTGTAGTTTGCCTGCGCACGGCTGGACTTGATGACCTCGTGAATCTTTCGCTCGGTGCGGTCCCAGTCGTTAGGCGTGAGCTGGACGAGGTCGATGCCATAAACCATGCTAATGCTCTGCAACGCGTTGAAGCTCTTCTTATCGGAGACAAAGCTGATAGAGACGCCCACACGACCGAAGCGTCCGGTGCGGCCGATGCGGTGAAGATATGTCTCAGGGTCTGGCTCCGCATCGTTGAATCCCCGCATGGGGATGTCGTAGTTGATGACCATGGACACACTTGAGACGTCAATGCCACGGGCCATAACATTTGTGGTAATCAGAACCTTGCAGGTGCCAGCACGGAACTCCTGCAGAAGGCGATCACGTTCGTTGCCATCGAAGGCGCCATGTAGGGCGGCGATCTGGTGACCATCGGCCCTCATGCGTTGCTCAATGACACTGGCGGACTCACGGGTCTTCACAAAGATGACAGAAGAGCCAACCGTCATCAAACTGTACATCTTGACAAGAACGTCGTACTTGTCGGCCTCGCTGGGACAGTCCATGTACATCTGCGTGATGCCCTTGACGGTGAGATCCTGCTTCTGCAACATCATGGAGTGTGCGTTGGGCGCGAATCTCTTGGCGTATTGGTCTACCTTGTCGGGGAAGGTGGCCGAGAAGAGCAGGATCTGGACGGTGGGTGGGATCATTCTGTTCAAGGTTCGCAACGTTTCCAGGAGAATGACAATGCGGAGGAGGCACTTACGTCTTGACCTTGGCAGCTTGCTCACCAAGACCAGCCTGATCCAACATGTTGTCGGCCTCGTCAATAACGAGCATCTTGAGGTCTCGTACGTCGAACTGCTTCCGCCTGATAGAGTCCATGACAGTGCCAGGCGTACCGACGACGACAGAGCCTCTAACTCCGATCGATCGATCGATACCGCCTGGGATGGCGGCCTGGACATGCAGGTCAGGCACGAAATTTCCGATGGCGGAAACAACATCCTGAATCTGGCGAGCGAGTTCGCGGGTAGGGGCGATGATGAGGGCCTGGGGCTGGAATGGCTTGGTGTAGTCAATCCGCGACAGAACAGCGATAACGAAGGCCGCGGTCTTGCCCGTACCAGATTGAGACTGGGCGATCATGTTGCGAGGGGGGTTCGAAAGCAGGAGCGGCAGTGCCTTCTCCTGGACCTTGGAAGGCTTCCTGAAGTTCATGGAAGTCAGGCCATCCAGGATCGCGGGGGCGCTGAGGGCGTCAGCATCTCGTGAGCAACCAAGGAAGGATGTTGGATGAATACCCACAGGTTGAGGTCGTCAAAGTTCTTGATTGACGACAGAGGGTTATCAGTGTCTTGCAAATCCGAAAGGATAACTTGGACTTCGTAGGTCGGCTCGTCCAGGCCGTTACCAGCGTCGGACATCTTGAGGGAGGGCTGCGCCAACGCGTCAGGGAAGGCCGACGGTGATGGGATGCGAAGAGGACGAAGGAATGCGAAACAGAGGCTAGTGCAAGTAGTGGATGAAATCAGGAGCCAGTTTGCTGTCCAGACACATGGACGCGGTGTCAATGGAGTGGTGGGATGCGGTTTGGTTTGTGGCGAGGGTCGAGTAATGGCAGGCAGGCATCAGTGGTTGGTTTAGAGGGCAACAGGGGCAACAGGGGCAACAGGGCTGGAAGATGCAGGGAGTAGGGGCGTGACAGGCCTTGGTCTTGGGCCTTCGTCTTGGTTACTTTCAGTTGTCTGCCTTGAGGCCCTGCCCTGGACGTCACTTCCAGAGACGTCACTTCTAGTGGAGGTGCACTGCGACTTCCATGATACAAGCAAACGCCTACCATGGCTTCTTTTCTTACTGATGTGCTTTTGTGCCGGAAAACCGGAAAAGTAAAATTGTGCTCCTGTTCCCCTGACTTTCAGAGCTGATCGAGTCAAGAGTTTCTGATTACTTTGCTGGACTTCGTTGACGACCTAGGTCGCGATTCACATTGTCCAGAGCGGGCAATGGCCGGCCCACTAATTTGTTATGCAGTGGGTGGGTTGGGGAGGAGAAATGTGTTTTATTCCAGCCAGCAGATGGAGTAAGTAAATGAGGAAAACCCAACGACATCATTCCACTTCCCAAGGATCGTGGTTGGCGAACGACGTACCGACATGAGGAATCCCTGGACTTGGTTGTTGGAGAATGACGTCCTCCTCCATGCAAACATATATCTATAACATGTATATATGTATCATGCACCGATAACACACAAGGCTGGCGCATTGATCGAGAGTTTGGTAGTGCAAAATCCCGCCGACTTGTGCATGTGCCGGCCAGATGACGAAGCCACTCAGCTTGGTTTGAACTTTTTTCGCTCTCGAGACACGTCCTGGATGACTTGCACGATATAATTCCGCTCCATGCCCCTCCTGATTGCAACCCATCATTGTACATATATGCACGCATACTATCCGTTTCTTGTCACCAGCGCAGACCTACCATAAACCCCAACCACCGCCTGTCCTTACCACCGTGGGTGGAGTCAGCGGCTTCGAATATCGGATCCAGTGAACCGCTCCTTGCTGCGCCTTGAGCGCGCGCCTCTCCTCCCTCTCCCCAACCACGTGAAGAGCTTCAAGGCTTGCTGCACCGCACGAGCACACCTACTCCGACGAGATTCACGAGCCCTCGATACGAGTCCCGTCCCGGAACTTGCTTGCATGGTCAGAGCTCCACGACCACGTCACCATAGGGACCATGGCCGAGGTGGAGGTTGTGCCGACCTTCGGCGCTGAATTGAAGGTACGGGCTACGTCGGAAGAAGAGGATCGCAGTTCCAGGGCTAACCGGACGAACGACAGGATGGCTTCAAGCCCGCGAGCGCTTGGGTCGCAAACGGCATAGCATGGCTGGACGACATCGGGGCCTTCTACCGCGAGCGGAGCGCCATCGAGAAGGACTACGCGAAGCAGCTCAAGGCTCTTGCCAGCAAGTACTTCGACAAGAAGGCCAAAAAGGCCCCTGGGCTGGGCGTGGGCGACTCTCCGACTATGACGCCCGGCTCTGTGGAATGGTGAGCAGAGGCAACCCGTCGATCGCCGATGGGAAAAGAGGGGCACCGACACCGCTGGGACCACGAGCTGACCGAGCTGAGCGCAGTGCCTCTGTTACGACATGGACCACCCAACTGAATACGCTCGAGAAGCGCGCCGCCGCACACGAAAACTACGGCAACGATCTGATCGTGAAAGTCACCGAGCCCTTGAAGACCATCGCACAGCGCTTTGACGAGCTGCGGAAGCGCCACGCCGAGTACAATCAGAAGTTGGAGGGCGAGCGGGACGCGTCCTACGGCGAGCTGCGCAAGGTGAAGGCCAAGTATGACGCCGTGTGCCAGGAGGTCGAGAGCAAGCGCAAGAAGTCCGAGTCGTCCTTCGACAAGGCCAAAGCCGCGAGTGCGTACCAGCAGACGATCATCGAGATGAACAATGCAAAGAACAGCTACTTGATTGCCATCAACGTCACCAATAAGCAAAAGGAGATGCACTACCACGAGTACCTGCCGGAGCTCATGGATAGTCTGCAGGATCTGAACGAGTTCCGGGTGCAGAAACTGAACGGCCTCTGGACACTTGCATCGCAGTTGGAGGCGGGCATGTTGGAATCAAGCCGCGGGATTCTAGTGCATCAGGCCCAGGAGATTGCGAGGAACGAACCCCATCTTGATTCGATGATGTACATCCGACACAACATGGGCGCATTCAACGAGCCTGCAGACAAGGTCTTCGAGCCCAGCCCTGTGTGGCACGACGAACCGACCATGGTGGTGGACGAGACGGCCAAGATATACCTACGGAACGTGTTGAATAAGTCCAAGAGCCAGTTAGGAGAACTACGGCGCGAAGTCGACAAGAAGCGGAGGGAAGTCGAGGCCGCGCAACAAATGAAGCAACGAATACGACAAGGCCTAGAGAAGAACGACGAAGTCGCAATGGTGTCCGCCATCTTTTCCCAGCAAGAAGAATTCCATGCTCTCGACCGCAAAAGGGTCACGGTCGAAGTCGAAAGCTCGACCATCACGGCCGTGGTTGGCGACGTGACGCTCGGGGCCAAGAACCACAACTTCAAATCGCAAACCTTCAAAATTCCCACCAACTGCGACCTCTGCGGCGAGCGTATATGGGGCCTCTCCGCCAAAGGTTTCGACTGTCGGGACTGCGGCTACACATGTCACAGCAAGTGCGAGATGAAGGTCCCCGCGGAGTGTCCAGGCGAGTCCTCGAAAGATGAGCGCAAAAAGCTCAAGCAGCAGCGCCAGGAGGCGGCCAACGCGCTCCTGCCACCCAACGCGAGCACAAGGCAGGTCGCGGAACTGCCGGCGTTGAGCAGGAGCAATACGATGAACAGCTTATCGTCTGGCTATGCGGCTAGTGCCCATCGTCGCAGCGTGGCGACCCCACTGAGCCCGGCCGAGGAGGCGCCTAGGCCACCAGAGGTGCCGCTGGCTACGAGACCGGGTGCTGGCGCCGCGGGTGGTGCGAAAAAGAATCGCATCATTGCGCCGCCACCGAGTGCGTACATCAACGAATTGCCGGGTAGCCCGCCGAATGGGTCAGGTGGTGGCGCAAGTCCACAGAAGGCTAAAATGCTGTACTCGTTTGAGGCAAACGGGGAGGGAGAGGCGACTGTGGCGGAAGGAAGGGAGGTTGTTGTTCTTGAGCCAGATAGTAAGATGACCCCTTTGGCCTGACCAGCGCCCTCTTTCTGGCTATTGGCTAACCGATCACCACCACAGCTGGCACCGGCTGGGTGAAAGTGCGGGCCGGCTACAAAGAAGGCCTCGTGCCGGCATCCTACCTCGAACTGCTCCCACTTGCGCCGCAGCACACGGGCGCCTCCTCGATCCGGCCCGGGTCGACCTACTCGAATAGTGGCTCGTCGATCGGGGGCGGGCTGGGCGCCGCGGCGAAGAAGAAGGGGCCGGTGGTGGCGCCGCGGCGGGGCGCCAAGAAGCTCAAGTACGTCGAGGCGCTGTACGAGTACACATCGCAGAGCGGCGACGAGCACAGCATGGCGGAGGGCGAGCGGTTCGTGCTGGTCAAGGAGGACCCCGGGGATGGGTGGGTCGAGGTCGAGAAGGGCGGCGTGAGGGGCAGTGTGCCGGCTAGTTATGTGCGGGTGGTGTATTGAAAATGCCTACCTCGCTGGACTGCCTAGATCGAGGGCGATGGTGGCTTGGAGTTTGGTGGGCGACTGACAAATGGAATGCTGGGCTTTGCCTGAGCACTCACTGCTCTGGTCATCGTGGGCATGGATCGGGGGGTGTGAAATGAAAGGCTGGAAACGCGGCGTCGGCTGCGTTGTAGATAGACATGGCAGCGCGTGGATAGGCGACGTCGTATATAGCGCGCATGAAAGAAAGCAAGCAGTTTTGGACATCTGCTGCTGGGGCACTGGTTGCACTCTGCTTGATGAGCCCGCTTACGACCAGTTCTTGTCACAAACATCCCATCTTGCATCTTCACGTCGACGCTGGAGTCGAGTCAGCACAGGCTGGGAAAGGGCACGGACGATGCATGCCATTCCATTCCCTTGCCCTCTCCTCACTTTCTGTGTACTACTAGCACATACGACATAGATCTATCACGCAGGACAGGACAGCACTCACCCACCCTCCACTCCCCCCTTTCCCATATCACCCGGGACAGCCCACAAAGCCCCCCCCGACGTGTTTCCGTCATGATTCAATCAGGCACGCACACACACACACATACACACTCACACACACACACAAGACAAGAGAGAGAGGAGGGGGCGGGATGTCCTCGCATCCGTGTGGTAGTGGACATACGTGTGTCGCCTGGCTGGGTACGGTACAGCAGCAAGCGCATGCACGCATGCATGGCTGCATGTTTGCTCCATCCCCGCTGCGCACGCATGCATGGCTCGGGGCTGATGGCGGGCGGGCCCCTGTGTTTCGGGCCCTGTGTTTCGGGCCCGGAACAGGACGAAGCGCTGTCGTGGCTCGGGATCCCAGGCATTCGTGGTGGCCGACGCCGTTCGATGGGCTGTGGCATGCTGTTCTCCAGACTATGTGTGTACTACCAGACACGGTACTCGCATACGTTCGTCGTGCATTGGGCTTTGAACATGTGGGCCGCCCAATGCAGTGCAAATAAATTACAGTCAAGGGCAGCCCGCCATGCGGTGATTTGACGGTCGTCGGTAGTTATGCACTGGTTGGTGCCGTGCCGCTCGGGCCAAGTTCCGGTGATTTGGGCGAACCTTGTTTTTTCTGGAAGGCTTTGGGGTTTTGGCCAAATCGATTGAAACGCACCGCTGCCTCGACTCGACGCTGCTGCCCAGCTGTCAGTCAGCCTGTGCTGGCCGCTTGGCGTCTCTTTTCTGCCGGCGCACTTTGCATGAATTTCCAGGCAAATCGGCCGGCGGCTTTGCTTCGGTTCAACGAGGTCATGTACTAAGTACAGTATAGTAGATCGTCAACGGCTCGAAACAAGCATCGAAATCTTGACGGGCTCCACTCGGGACTTGGCAGCGGGAACAGAAACAGATTAGGCAAACGGAGGTGGGGTTCGCGGCTATCGCGGAATAGACTTCGACAAGATGAGAAGGCATGTTGAAATAGCGTAATATAACATGCCGGATTCTCCCAGTGCCGTTCATCAGAAACAAGATGATGTTCATCAATCGAATGTCATCCCAAAGCCAAATGGCAGATCCCTACTTCGTATTGCAACGCGGGTCTGATTCGTATTTAGCACCCAATCAGGCCACGGACTTGAAACCAGCCGTCTCACTGGTGAAAGAGCTGCCCACAAGACGAGACAGCACTGTTCCATGGAAGCATGGAATGGACCGGCGGTTTGGCACACGCATGTCGCGACAACACGGTCGGACGTCCCACAGATCCACATCCACAGGTGCTCGTTGACTTGTGTGGAGGTGAAAGTGATGGATCAGTTCAGTTGGTGCTCCATCTGTACCGAATTAGACGCCACCAATCTTGCTACGGAGTCAATGGGGTGTGAAGCTGGTTGGCTGTTATAAACGGAGTGCTGGGAGTGCTGGGAGTGCTGGGAAAATATAATAAGTAGTGCATTAGTACATGGCGCTTGCTAGCTACAAATGGCAAGTGGGGCCAGCGCCGGCCAGGGATGCTGCTGCTAGAGTGGACTACTATGCATGGTACAGGGACATTTGTGCAAAATACAGGTGCTACCCACTATACGCTCGCTGCCTGGAAGGTTGCGGTACTTGGCGGGCACCCGAGATGCACCCGTCCGGGGAAGTACACACCCCTCGTCATCGCGTGGTTGTGAACCAACACTGTGACTGTGACACTGGCCAATCCAAGCAATTGAAATGACAGTAGAAATGATTCCCTCCTTCCACCTTCCAGGTTCCCGCTCCTGCCTGATCGTCTTCATTTCCCTTTCCCCGGCCTTCTTTTTTAAGCCACCGGCCAACTCTTACTCTTCATCTTGTTACTACGACCTACGTACTTCACCTCGTCTCCCTTCGTCGGTCGTCACATTACACTCCGTCCAACATCGCGTGCCTCTCGGTCTCTTCTTCCTGTGGCCCTATTCGACTCATTCGTTCTGTCGATTCCTCCCTTTTACCATCTGATCCATCTTATGTAGTGGTTGTAATTGAGTACCCATTGGGACACTTTTGACTCGATACCCTTTTTGAACCACTCCGACTTTTGGCCCACGCCTCGACCTCTGCATCTCCTTTTCCCGTTCGCCCAAGAACTCGGTCATCATGAAGGCCTCGTCTCTTGCGTGTGGCCTGCTGGCCGCCGCTGTTCACGCCAACCCCACGACTACGGAAAAGGAACCACCAACCAAACGAGCCAGCTTATCTCCGGTCACCGCTTCTGGCAACGGTAAGCTACTGTGATGGGGCCTGAACAACCACCATCAAGTTGTTCTGACTGACTTTGGTACCCGTGCAGCCTTCTTCGCCGGCAAAGACCGGTTCTACGTCCGTGGCGTCGACTACCAGCCCGGCGGCTCCTCCTCCACGGAGCCGGACCCTCTCAGCGACCCGAGCATCTGCAAGCGCGACATTGCCGAGTTCAAGAAGCTGGGCGTCAACACAGTCCGTGTCTACGAGATTGACAACTCCAAGTCGCACGACACCTGCATGCAGGCCCTCGCAGATGCTGGCATCTACTTGATCCTCGATGTCAACAACCCGAAGTACTCCATCAACCGCGCCAACCCGGCGGCATCCTACAACGCTGCCTACCTACAGAGTATCTTCGCCACCATCGACGAGTTCGTCAAGTATGACAACACCCTGGCCTTCTTCTCTGGAAACGAGGTCATCAACAGCGCAGACACCACCAAGGCCGCGCCCTATGTCAAGGCCACCACCCGTGACATGCGCCAATACATCGCCCAGCACGGATACCGCAAGGTGCCCGTGGGCTACTCGGCTGCTGACATTGCCGAGAATCGCATGCAGACAGCACAGTACTTCAACTGTGGCACCGACGACGAGCGAAGCGACTTCTTCGCCTTCAACGACTACTCGTACTGCAGCACGAGCTACACGGTGTCGGGCTGGGACCAAAAGGTCAAGAACTTCACCGGCTACGGCATTCCCATCTTCCTGTCCGAGTACGGCTGCAACAAGAACACGCGTACCTTCAGCGAGGTGGAGGCTTTGATGAGCAAGGACATGACAGGCGTCTATTCTGGCGGCGTTGTCTATCAGTATTCGGAGGAAGACGACAACCCCAAGTACGGCCTTGCCAAGATCAGCGGCTCCTCCGTCTCCGAACTGCCCGACTTCGCTGCGTACGCGGAGGCATTGGCCAAGAACCCGGCGCCGAAGGGCGATGGCGGGTTCAACCCGGTGGCGAACTCCGTTCCTTGCCCGGCTGCCGACGACAGCTGGCACGTCACCGAGACCCTGTTGCCAGCCATCCCGGCGGGCGCTGTGAAGTACATGACGGCGGCCAACGCCGGGGCCGGCCCTGGAATCTCGGGCGCTGGCTCGCAGAACGCTGGGGGCACTTCCACTGGCAATGCCAAGCCCGGCTCTGGGTCTCCTACGGCCACC
Organism: Anisogramma anomala; assembly: GCA_038502455.1. NCBI lineage: Eukaryota > Fungi > Ascomycota > Sordariomycetes > Diaporthales > Gnomoniaceae > Anisogramma > Anisogramma anomala. Next base: position 32,364,854 of record JASMMZ010000002.1, on the reverse strand, counting down.
GCCACGTCGCCTGGAAAGAACGCTGGCGCCAGACCCGCCCCTCTGGAGATGTCTGTCTTTGTGGTGACGGGTGTGATGATGGTGGGAACTCTGATTGGTACCATGTTGCTATGATTGGGCGCGAGTGGAGAGTACCACGATGTCCTGCACGTTTAGGCAGACAGCACAAGCAGTAATATTTTGATCCTAGGTCGAGGGCGTTACTATGCATGCACGGATCGACCATCTGAGAGCAGACTTAGGTAGGAGAAGAATGGGATAGTATGCATTTCATGGAATTTCTCCGACGGCCTCGACACTCGAGAAGCAGTGCCACAAGATGCTCTCCCGCTGTTGTTCGAGGGCGTTGGGGAGCGGATAGAGAAATCATTTGGTTCTTGCTGCCCGCCTGTACTTTCGTGTGACGTGGAACCCACCACGTTGGTGGTACGTCGAGGGTGTTGATTGTACTGACTGCAAGTTGACAGTATCGTTTGTGGGTTGACTGCATTGACTGCAAGTCAAGTACAGTAAGTAGGTGCCCAATTCCAACTAGGGCACGGGCCAAGCAGTAGCCCATACAAATTAGTGTGCAGACCGGCTAGCGGTCTGCCAAACTTAGAAGTAACATCACCACTTTCCATGCAGTACCAGTTACTTCGACCACGATTCGAATCGACTACGTTGCAACCATAAAGGCTTACCAACAAGATTCGAATATGATTTATTCATAAAAGCAAAAAAGGTGCCACTGGGCTGGGCTGTGTACCCACTCCTGAAGGCTTGGCGATCAGTGCGTCACGAGCCCCTCCTGGAAGGTGTTCACATCAACGTGCCCAATCGTCACTCCAACGCTCGCTATCTTTTCCCTTTTCTCTCCCCTCCCCACCAACTTGCCACTTCTTTGCACTCCACCATGTCCATATCCTGGACCGGGCACAACACCAGTGAAGACCACCCTCTGGACCTTCTTCCCAAGTACCAGGGCGATGACACCAGCCGAGATGTCACCGACTCGCCCACCACTACCACTGCTACAGCCACTACCAGCACCGGTGAAAGGCCCACGGCCAAGATCAAGGCGCTCGACGGCCTGCGTGGCGTGGCCTGCCTCCTGGTTTTCAACTACCACTTCCTGTGGCCGTGGACGCCGCTGATCATGCTGGGCTACGGCGCGCGGCCGCCGCAGTCGCCCGAGCCGGTCACCGCGTCGCTGTGGCAGTTGCCGATCGCGTGCCTGCTGCACCGTGGCCGGCCCATGGTGGCCATCTTCTTTGCCATCTCGGGCTACGTGCTTGTGCGGCACGTGCAGCGCGACGTGCTCGCGCGGCGCCCGGGTGCCGCGTATGCGAAGCTGGCCAGCGCCGCCTTCCGCCGCGTGTGGCGGTTGTACGTGCCGTGCGCGGCGAGCATGCTCGCCGTGTGCGTGCTGGCGCAGGCGCGCGCGTTCCGGTCCGAGCAGGCCATCTACGCCGGGCCCGACAGCGTGTGGATCAACGGCACGACGACGGTGGGCTGGCGGGCGGCGGCCTGCCCGAACGCGACCGTGGAGGTGCTGGGGCGGCGGGGCGTGGCCGACGCGCTGGGGCTGTGGACGGCCTCGTACTTGAACGAGACGATCAAGGACACGGACAGGCTGTGCCTCAACATGACCAGCGAGCTGCGGATGCCGGCGTCGCTGTATCTGAAGGCCGCCAAGCCGCCCGAGAATGGCACGGCAGGCGTGCGCGCCACCGCCAAGGCCATCTTCAAGGACTTCGCCGACTTCCACCACGTGGGCCCGCACAAACCAGCCGCCGACCCACAAGCGGGCGACCCCGCCACGGCCCAGCAGAACTTCACCTGGGTCCAGCTCGGCGGCTCGTGGGAGGAGCACCCGCTCGTGCACCCGCACGTCTTCAAGGCGCTGGCCAACTTCACCGTCGTGCTCGCCGAGTGGGCGAACCCGTTCGAGTTCAAGCACATGCACCCGCGCTACGACCCGCACGTGTGGACGATCCCCAAGGAGCTGCGCGGCAGCATGGTGCTATACACGTTCCTGCTCGCCACGGCCACGCTACAGGCGCGCTGGCGGCTCGCCGCCGCCGTCGCGCTCGCCGCCTACGCCCTCACGCTCGGCTTCTGGGACATGGGCGTCTTCGTCGGCGGCATGGTGCACTCGGAGCTCGACCTGCTGCGCGCCGCGGACCCGCACGCGCTCTCGCCCGCGGACCGCAGCCTGGCGGCCGCGCTCTTCGGCGCGTCCGCGGCCGCCGCGGGGCGGCCGCCGAC
>JASMMZ010000002.1:32248477-32361409 GCA_038502455.1 Anisogramma anomala | reverse complement strand
ATCAGGGCCTGTTGCGTGTGCATGAAGAAGAAGGGTCTTTGGAGACGCGGATCTTGGTTCGGTGCTGTTCTGGGGCAGGGCGTGTGTGTGTGTGTGTGTGTGTGTGTGTGTGTGTGTGTGTGTGTGTGTGTGTTTGTGTGTGGGTGGGTGGATGGTGGCCTGTGCCCTCTGCCGTACATACTGTATATATTTATATATATAGGTCATATCAATAACCAATACCCTCTGGACGAGTCAGTTACAAGCCCCCTCCCCCGTTTTTTTCTTCTTTCTTCTTTCTTCTTTCTTCTTTCTTCTTTCTTCTTTCTTCCTTTCTCATTTTTCATTTTTTCATTTTTCATTTTTTCATTTTTCATCCTTCATTTTTCATTTTTCATCCTTCATTTCACCTTTTTTTTTTTTACTGGTTTCTTTTTTCCTTCTTTTTCCTTCTTTTTCCTTCTTTTTTTTTTCTTTTCCTTTCCTTTTTCCTTTTCTGCTACTCATCAAGCAACAAACACGAACCCCCATCATCGTGTGTCCCACTCACAGATACTCTCTCTCTCTCTCTGCCTTGCAAACGCCATGCCGCTCACAAGGAAGACACCCAAAGGCAGCAGCAACAGAACACATCGGGCAGGTCAAAAAAGGGCCGCTGGAACAACACCAAGGACCGAAAATCCGGGCAGGACTTACTTCCTTGCATCAGAACAGACAGGGCTTGGCTGGGTCCGCGTCTTCAAGGCCGGAGTCGGAGTGGCATCTCTCGAACTTGGGCCCGCAACGCTTGTTGTGCTTGTCTTTCGAAACATTTCAAAAGCCTCCGACCCCCCGCGCCCCGCTACATGATTGTCTAGGTGGAATATATATATATTTCATAGGCTTTTGGACTTTACCACGTAATCAATTCAAATCGTGGTCGTAGTAACTGGTATATTGCCTTTTTTTTGTAATTTACTATCACCAGGCAGTGCCAACTATATAGCCAGCATAGTGCTACCCTCGCTATTGTAAACAAAGTACAAATGCTGACTAGAAGGTTTGCAACTTGGGTGTTCCTACCCTACAACAACTACCCGATTCAAAAATTCCTGTTTTGAAGCTTTACTTCATAATCCGTTAAACAAACTATTATAAATAAAATCCTGTTGGTCCCCTACTAAAACAAATAAAAATAGAAAGTTGAAAACCCAATTTTATACACGTGTAGATAATTTCGAGCAATGTGTTATACGTAAGTGTTAAATGCCAATGGAGCCTTATATTAACCGTATTAGTCCTCATAACGTGCCACAAACTTAATCGGATTACAAATGTGGAACGCATTTGTATAAATTTGTCTACATGCCTCGCAAAGGAGGGAGGGTACTACTAGGTGTTCCGACAAGGTTTTAATCCGGTATTCTTGCAATATAATAAGGTCTATCGCCCTTTATTTACAACCTTTGCTTATAAGACAAAACCGCAAATAAAACTTTCGCCAGGAATTGAATCCAAAGCCAACTTTTCAAACAAAGCCTTAAAGTACCCTACAATTTAGAGACTCATATAACGGGCGTGAAAACTGTAGCTTTGGTCGAGCTATGATATACGGCCGTAACAATTCCCGTTTGACGTTTATTTACATCGAAAATTTGGTAACGTTTGTAAGAGAGTGAAAGGACTTGTAAAATATCCATACCCTAGTCGAGAGCCTATAGCGATGGGGAAAATATACTTCACAATTTGTTCGGCGAGCTATCTTTTTGCTACGGGCCGCAAACCCAAGGAGAGTAAAAGAAAGTAAAATGAGTTATACTACTAAGCGGGTGGTATACCTAGAAAAGTTTTCCGTTAACAGCCAAAGTTATCCAAAGTAAAGTCGAAGGCCTGCTCAGCTGGCGGGGCGTCGGTAAAGGTGGTAATGACTATAAAGTTATTGTAAATAAACATTTATAAGAAAGGTTTTGAGACCTTTAAATGTAAAGGAAACCAGACTTTTGTTTACACCGTAATATAGGTTTGGAAAGCCATGTTAGCATAAGGGACAAGAGATAGAACCGTTACTTTTGTAGGCTATTCTTTGGATATACCGTTACGCCAGCGGTACGCCAGGCCGACGACAATCTTTATAGTCAAAAAGGGGTTACCAGAAAAAAAATTAAGTGGTAGTAAAGCCGATTAACGATATTATAGTAAAATAGGGAACACGTAAAATAATGGTGTTGAAAACGACTAGGTTTGAAAAAAATTCTCGAAAGTAGGTACTGTTAGGGTTTACAGTGTAGGCCCCGTACTTTTTTTTTAACAAAGTGGTCCGTGAACCCATGCCAAGAAAGTTGATGTAAGGTCGAAGATGAAGGTATATTGCATTGAAAGTGGTAATGTGATACTTCTAAGTTTGGCAAACCGCTAGCCGGTCTGCACACTACTTTGTATGGGCAATTTCTTGGCTTGTGCCCCACATTGAATTGGGCACTTTACTGCAATTGAGTTGCAGTTAGTATGGTCAACTTTGACAACATTGCACTTGAATGCTATTCCAATACTGACGGCTTTTTGTTTGTGGTGTTAGTACGTTTTGTAGAAAAACTTTTTGGTTACGCAAGTCCTTCCCTGTATTTTCCTCATTTGTTGGAACAGTAGTAATTGCAGTGTAGTCAGTCAACGTAAGTTGACTATACTGATTGCAAGTCGAGTGTATTGTTTTGTGTGTTTACTGTAAAGTCAAGTACAGTATGTGCCCACTTCAAACTAGGGCACGGGCCAAGCAATTGGCTATACAAATTAGTGTGCAGACCGGCTAGCGGTCTGCCAAACCTAGAACAATACAACCACCACTTAACCACGCAATACTACTATTACTTCGACCACGATTCGATTCGACAACGTTACAACGTCTAAAAACCTATCATTGGTAAGGTCTATCAACACTAATAAGTGTTTATTGGGTTGAAAAAATAATTAAATAAAAGAAGATAATACCTTCTAGTTACACTTTATATAATACCAAGGCAAAGGAAAGATTGTTATGAAGGGTATCTACTATTACGTCGGATTTTCACTGTAAAAAGTAAAGAGAAACCCTCTGGATTACGATGGGTTTTCATGGTAATTTAAAGGTAGCAACGGTATCGCCATTAAAAACACCAAAGAATATTTACCAAATCCTTCCTAAAAAACGTTAAGATTAACCGCTAAAGGTCTTAAATACGATCAATTTAACAAACGGCTAAATTAGTATTACTACGAGTATTACTACTACAAAAATGACTAAATCTTATAGCCTTTAACCTTTTACTACAAATAACAACAATAAATAACCTTCGACTTTACTTTTTACACTAAACTTTACTTCTTATACTAATCTTTTCCCCTTCCTCTTATATCACAATATCTTTAATCGTCAAAATCGCCACTCTGAATGAAAACATCAAAAATGGCCAAGTCGCGCCAAAAAGACCACATCACGCATCCTAACACTAAATCGTTAAACCCCTACGCAACTTCACATCAAATCACTCAAATTTCTTTACCCAAAACTGTGGATATTACCATATATCCCTAAAGTTAGTAAGCGGCCACGCTGAAAAATGCACCTTTGCAGAGTGCACGGTAACGTATCATTCTGCAAGGTGCATTCTTGCAGAGTGTATGATAGCGTACCACTACCTAGAAGTAGTATTTGCAGAGTGTATGATAGCGTACCACTGCTCAGAAGGGAGATTAGTAGAGTGTATGGTAAAGTGTTACTGCCTGGGTGAAAAGTTATAACCTCTTACCTGAGGCGTATATTCTTCGATTGTTTCTTTTCCTTTTAACATCTTATCTTTACTATTACAATACTAATCTTTTTAATTGGTTTTTTATTATGTTAACATATTAGAAACATAACCGATACTAATTAGTAGCTAATTAAGTCGACTATAAATAACTTAGGGAAAAAAAGACAAACCTCGGTTAAATATTTATAATAGGATATTATAACGGTTTGAGCTATTTTTACTTTAATATTACGACTTATAAAAACTATACAAGGGTGTGAAATCACGTGGGAGTACCTTTAATATCCGAAACGTAGTAAAATTTTAAAATCCGGAGTAATTTTTTTGAAAAAAAAAAAAAAAGTACGATATTATTAACCAATTGGTTCCCTATTTATCAAAAACTATGTTACGTTATCCGTTAATTATTTTTAACGCTTTAAATGCATCCGAGCACTTTTTAAAAAACGGTTTATTACATAACAGACTATATAAGTTGAAACCTATGGATATTATTATATACCCCTACAGCTATTATACATACCAAGTGGCAATACACTATATGGCAAGGTATATTCTTTCAGGGTATACGATAACGTGTCACGCTGCAGGCTGCACTCTTGCAAGGTGCGTCATGGGTGGCGCAGTCTGGAAAGAGTAATCTAAAGTGTATGGAAAAAGGGCCACTGCCTAGATAAGAGGTTTATAACCTCCTATCCGTGGCGTGCACTTTAGAAATACCTCTTTTTGACCGATTATCTATATTTACTACAATATCAATTTTACGATTACTCTTTATTTACATTTATGTGAATAGAGACTTTATCGACACTGATCAGTAGCCAACTAGGTTGATTACAAATAGCCAAAGAAAAAAGAGATAAAGCGAAGTGAAATACTTATTTTGGGATGCTGTAACGGTTTCAACTGTTTGTAATTTATCACTACGCCTTATTAAAACCATACGGGAGTGTGAAATTACGCGAAAACGCCGTTGAAATCCGAAGCATAATAAGACTATAAGATCTGTAGTAACTTTAAAAAGGATGACTTCAATATAATGTTATTAATTAGTTAGTGCCCTATCAACAAAATTGATTTAAAACACCTTACAAGACTGTAATTACGCTTTATTCACGTATTATTTAAACTTTATATATATTGGTAAGCTTTATATACCTTAATTCCTTTATATTTTCGTATTTATACACTTTATCTTTAAGCTGCAAACGTACCTAAGTCCTATCCACCACGCGAAACCAACATTTTACGCTGCTTTAGGATTATAAGTACATATAGGAATCACACATACCTAAGTATACGATAGCCCTACTAATGATGGATATGGCAAAAGCTAACGAATATATAAAGTACCTTTTTCTACATATATTGTTTCATAATAGTATTTTAAAGCATTTGAACCTTAACTTATAGAATAATAAAATCAAGGTATTAGTAAAGGATTTAAGCCCTTATAGAGCAAATACGTATGTTATTAACATGATTTTTCACTACTGTAGCAGCGAAATTAAAGGACGCAACTTATTCGACGATTTCAAAAAGGATTTTGCGGATTAAACGCCAGATATGTGGTGTATAGTCGATAGTACGATTTTAAGAATACTGCGAAAATAACTACGAAGCAAAGGTATTAATGTGACTGGTGGAAATAACATCCGTATTATAAAAGCCCTGTTAATAACGGCTTAATTTATACAAATACCAAAATATATAGACAATAGAATGATAAAAGTGAAATTTTTGGAAATATATTAGCTAAAGAAACGTTAGGAACGCCTACTTAAGATAACTGACCGGAAACGAAAAAGCCCCCGCAAATGGAAAAGAGTCGTTTAGTAAGGCTAAACGCCCGCCGCAAAATAGAGATGGAGTTGGAGGAATTGACGGAAAAGGAGGAAGCACCGTAACGATCATTTATAACAAGAGTTAAATACAAACCCTTACCGAAACGCAATTTTAAACAGAGACCAAGACAAAACTATACTATACCTCGAATAGTATTAACAGATATATGAGCTACGAAAAAAGCGGCCCGAATAAAGAAAACGTCCCGTTTTAAGAAATAATAAGCGGTATAAAACGCTAATACGTACCCTATAAACCAATGCCTACTAACCACGACCCCTATCTCGATTTTCTAACGTATCACTTTTCTACTAAGAAAAGCAACCTAATAAAGCTTACCAACTTTACCAAACTTTAGGATAAAAACAAAAACTATAACGGTAAACTATAGGATATACTCGAAAATAAGATACGTTCCATACTTAATACGTGTAAAAAAACTATATATTAAACCGTGCTAATTTCACGTTATTTTACCCGATATACTATTTAAGTAAATTAAAAGATCAATATACGTATTACCTTATACAAGTGAATACATTTACAAAATACTATAATTCTTTAAAATTACGCTTCTATATAGAAATCAATTAAAAACTTTATGATAGAGATTGAATTGACACGACCTGATAATTAGTAGAAAATTAACGAAAAAACACCAATAAAAACCCACAAAAGGTACTTACTGCTCTGTTAGCTAAGTTTCAAAAGTGTTAGGCAACCTTTAAACCGTATCAGTAGGGTCTAAATACCTGTTCACGTGAAACAAAACAAGTGAAGAGTAATCAAAAGATGATTGTTATTGTAGTAAAGTAAGTCAAGATATGTTCTCAGAAGAAGCATCCAGAGGTGTACGTTACAAGTGAGGGCTTATAAGCCCTTGCCCAAAGCGTACCACTCTAGAATACCTGCTTCTAGACCGCTCCACGTATGAGAGTATAATCTGCAGCGTATCACGTTATCATATACTCTATAATAGTATAGCCTGTAACATGATACATGATCATATACTTTGTAAGAGTCCAGCTTGTAGCATGATACGTGATTGTGTTACGCTTCAGGAATATACCTTACAGCATAATGTACTGCTACCTAGCTATACTATCTATGAAGATATAGAATAATATCGACGAACTGGAATATAAAGGTAATAAACTGTTTATCTAAACAATAATAAAAATATATCGCAGAAACTCAAATTTCGACCTTATATTATTTAAACCGGAAAAAGACTTAAAAAGTTTTTATAAAAGTTTTAATACATTATTTAAAACCTTTATACACCGATAAATAAACTTCGGATTAGTATTTGTAACCGACAAGATAATGAGATAGGGTCAAATTACTAAAATAGACTTTGCTAAAACCATTTACCACATTTTGGATTGAAGGTTTAAAGTAAATCTAAAGCAAAGTGAACGCCCTAAATACAGTTACTAGAAAGAGATATATTAGGGAGGGAGCTCTGTAAATAAATATAAAAGTAGCTATTATCGAGGACGATCCTACGGCTAGGGATGAAACGCATTATGGCTATGGCAATATTTACGAAAAGGTATACAAAGCCTCCTAGATTAGCAAAAGCGTTATATTGTACATAGAAAAATTTTCTGTTAATTTACTAACCACCTATCTTGCGAGTAAATTCGGATTGAACGATAGTTTTAAGCCGATTATCTATAGAAAGACCAGATATAAGCCAATTTTACAATATATGTAGCTGAGTGAAAAAGCATAGATAATAAGTTTGACGTCTACCCCTACCAATACACTTTCGGAGAAAAAGACTTTCAAGGTAATTATGCTTATTTAATAGTTTAAAACTACGAGACCACCTAGTGAATTTTTACAAGCCTACCAAACAATTTTTTCCTACAAATTACAGGTTTCGACTGTATAAACGGAGTGTTAAACGCCTATATATCGTTACAATTTACGCTTTTAAATATATACAGCAACTAGTTTCAGAGTATTGTAACTGATACTAGTATAGAAGAAATTTAACGGTCGGAAAACGACAATTCAACGCGTTTGTAATGAAGTTTTCGAAGTTTTAATTAAACCGAATAAGAAAATACCGATAGATCTTATTTAACAAAGGCAAAACGTCGTTAATTGGGATGGTTGTTGTAAATACATGATTCGAACCGGTTAAATTTTACGTAATAGACTTCGAAATACTATTTTTAATGGTAGGACTTAGACGCGGCAACGTTATCGATTCGATTGGTCTTCGAAGTAACAGTAGTATTACATGGTCAGATGGTGGATGTATTGTTCTAGGTTTAGCAGACTGCTAGCCGGTTTGCACTGTAATTTGTATGACCAATTGCTTGGCCCATGCCCTAAAGTGAAGTGTAGTGTGCTACACTCGATTTACACCCAATACGATAAGTCTGTACAAAGCAATACACTTTCAATACGGTCAACTTTACTATAAGTGAAGTTAACCTACTTACTACATGCAATACTATTCCAACATTAGCAGCTTTTTAGTTTGTACGCGTACACGCTAATGTGGCTGACCAATCTTTTCCGGTTACTACCAAATTGCCTCCTCGTCAACTAGCTAGACTCCTATCAATTCCAGTTAACTTCCATACTAAACTACACGCAATTGCATACAGATTAAAATCATTTGGTCTTAATCGCTTTACCGTTCCGAGTTCCGAATTTATTAAACCCCACAAAAAGTTTTTTCGCCACAGATCTTTACACACCTCTATTTCAACTGTATCATTTAAACAGATTACTATCATTAATTCCCTAGCAGTTTTCCAGTTTGCCAGTATCCCCCTATCTGTTGTTACGTAACCCGTGCTTTACGGGCGGTCGGTTAACGTAGCCCTCAATACGTATAGTTAACATATTACTATCTACAAATCTTTTCAGGGCTTTATTTAGCGTAGCCTTTGTTATTAAATCTGTAGGATTATCTTTACTATCGATCTATCGGAACTTCTTAATCTCTCTCCCTTTGTAGGCTTTACGAAGTGATATCATGTCGATTATCAGGCGTTTTTCGCTAGTGGTTCCGAGCGTTAATAGGTATTCGAAAAGGCTTTTCGAGTCGGTATATATTATAACCGGGATAAAGGGAATATTTCGTTTCCTGGTAATAAGGTTAAGGGTTTCCCCCAACGTTATTCCTATATTAAAGCCCGTTATTATATTGTAGACCTCTGAAGTCAATACGCTTTGTGTAATCATTTTATACTTTACGGAAGTTTAGTAAATTAGATTTCTGATAATGCTAAACTAATATTTCCGCTTATCTTCGTTAACAAAGGTTATAAGAAAGCCGATCTGTAAAAATAAGTCGGTGTTATTTATAAAAGACCCGTTTGTAAAAATTATTATCTTAGCTTTTAAAAGGTCGATTGATACCATATTATTTTTACGGTTCAGGTTTCGCATTTGTTACTCCAACCTTTTATTTAATCTATCAAAATCTTCATCCGTTGGTATTTATACTTATACCGCAATAGATAAATCGTATAAGGCTTCCGGTTAGTATAAAGTGGCAATATAGCTACCCCGTACACGATATTTTAAGTACCGTTAAACTTTAACCTTATTAGTCTTATCTATTATAATAAAAATAACGCCTTAACTCTTTTGGCAAAATCTTAAACCGGTATTAACACTAAACATACGAATTAACGATCTATTAAATTTAAATTAGTTATTTTCCATTAAAGTCGTTACTAGCTTGTAATTTTAAAACTTAGAGTCTTAGATCGCTCACTGTTTTAATATTATAAACCTAGCTATTCCAACGAAAAAGGTATCGTCAATTTATATATCTATCATACCGAAGTTTTTATCTTAAGTTACTAATAAATACGGATCGTATGTTGAAAACTTTATCGTTAGCCGGGACTTAAAATATGATGGGTAAGTTAGGAACTAGTAACTGCCTACTTCAGCTAATCAATATAATAACTTAAAAAAACGTATTACCGTAACTAAAAGATATATATTACGGAGTTCCTATAACAACTCTAACAGTATAATCCGTTTCAAATTCATTATTAACTATGTATAGGCTTATGTAATATTAAGACTATTAAGTGTAAACTTGCCTTTAGTCATGACTAGCAAACTTGTTACTAGAGTAATTATCAAACGTTAGCTAATATTTTAAATCGTTAGCGACTACGTAAAGATTCATTTTTTACCTTTATAGCTGTATCCTTAAACGATTAATCGTAATTTTCCATAGGGCCGTCCCATAATCTTGGCTTTAACCTCGTAAATAATTCTTGACTTGAAGATTGTAACGTTTAGGTCTTAAAGGTTAAAGTTAGTTTTCGGCACAAATTATACTATACCTTAAGTTAGTAGGCCGTCGATCTCGATCTTATCGCTTTCTTTAAAGGGTTTACCAAAAGTTTTAATAATTCCTTATACTTGAAGCTTTACTACTAAGTTTTCGTTATTTTTCCTTTTCCTATTTACCCAAATAGTATTGTAAATATAACCCGGTATATATTCCTCTTTTTAAACGGTTTCCTTTCTTTTCGGGGGTCGCCCGCGCCGGCGGAGTCTTATTGGCTTATTAACAACGGGTGGAGAAGGGTCGCATTGGCTTGGTCGTTTTACTTAAGAAGCTTAAGGGTTTTTATCTTTAGTACCCCTAATTTAGGGCTTAACCTAGATATTTTGGAAGGATATAGGGCTGTTATCAATTTTAATAACTACTTTAGAGTTTGTAATACTTAATATCTTATATAGCCCTTCCTATTTGCCTTATTTTCGCCACACAAAGACTTTACTTTACAACGGTAAAGCAATTATATCGATCGTTAAGGGACTATTCCTGGTGTTAACGGTGTCATTAATCTAATTGCATGCCGATTCCCTTCAAAATTCCCTTAAAACTTTATTATAGGCTGTAATACATTTCTAAGTACTTACTAAAGGCAGAGATTTATTCGTTAGACGTAGGTACGTCCCAAAGACTAAAAGCGTTAACATTAAGCTGTTAAAGCTTACGGTGTTGTCAAGGCCTTTTATTATTATTTATTGGCGTGTTTCTAGATTTATAAAACTTTCAATCTCTAACGCAAAGATATTATACGTTCGGCTAAGTAAAGCATATACTCTCTTAATCTTCCTAATACTTTATTAGGCTTTTACAGGTATCTATTTATACTAGATACCTATTTTTTTGCTATTTTCTTAGAATTCCGCCGCCACAAAGTTGGTATTAATATCGTAAACAACGACTTCAGGTGGACCCAAGTACGTATTAATCTCTAGCATCCTTAACGTTTTCTACGTATCCTTTACCGAAAGAGATTTTAGGAACTTAACTCTGTAAAAGAAGGTTACGAAGTAAACAACGTAAAAAATAGGCTTGTTTTTTAATTAAAAAATATTAATAAAAATATTACAATTAAGGTTCTTATTATCTTTTAGTATAAACTTAAATTTCCGAAGGGTTTGGGTATACGTTTAGTAATAGTTGAAAAGCCTTTTAATGGCTTTTAGGGCAAAGTATTCTATATCATTATGCCTTAAAGACTTTGGGGCTTTATACAGCTCATTAATAGCTAGGTAGTTAAAATGCAGGTATAATTAACGTATCTCCGGCTTCGTTAGGTTTAACACCACTGTTTCTGTACCTTAAAAATAAAACTATAAATACCGCCACTTAAAAGCGAGTAGAAACCTTTAGCTGTTTTTAACCAGTTTGTTTACGTTAACGTTTATATTAACGCCGAGGGTTCTCATATCCTTTAAGCAAAGTAGGAAAGGGGTAGGGGACTTAAGGATATAGAACGTAATTACTCCCATAATAGTTTCAATTACCGTTATCCCTAGTAATCATAGTTATTCGCCTAGGCCAAAGTCAACTTTGGCTTTACTAACATCGTAATGGTTAATCTTAGTAGTTGTAGTACTTTCCCTACGTAGTATTACGTATTACGAATAACATTTTATTAAGTACTTTATTACCCTTATATATAGTATAATACCCTAAAACGTATAATCTGTGTAACGATTACGGAGGTTAAAGATATATAAAGAGTTAGGGATATAGTTAGGGTAAAGGTAAAGGTCTTTACCACCCAAATGGTATAAAAAGATATGGTCGGCTAGTTATTGGGTTGCCGTATTAGGAGTAATATTTTCGTACCATTTAATTTGACTAAGGGTATTACTATTAATAAGCTTTTCCCTTTTGAATTTTATAACTTGGTTTAGGTATTCCTATTAAAAAGTGATAGGGTATTAAATGTAATATATCACCTTTTTATTATTTTTCTCGGAAAAGGGGTACCGAGTTAACTAGCAATTAGTTTTACTACAAATCTAACATTTTTTACTACTATTACGAAGATAGTGTTAGCGGTTAATAGGTCCGCCTATATTTTATTAACGCTAGCGTAGGTATTACCTTTAATCTGGAGCCAAGGTCAATAGGTTTAACCTTAAACTTTGTAGGCGTTCGTACTTGCAGTCAACGTAATTAACCACCGCAAGATCTTTTTTATCCACATTAAAGAAGTTGTTGGCTTGGGGGTATATATTAAGCGAATTTGATATACGTGCCATTATAGTGACAAGCGAGGAACGTAACTGACTAAAAAATCTTTCGTAAGTGGTATCTGGGAATTATAAAGCGTATTCGAATTCGCTAACACCTGTAACTACTGCCCGTACCTACTCGCGAAGTGTGGCTTCGCCAATGTAAGCCTTTCCCATTGCCTTTTAACACATTATCAGTTTATTAAAAATCTAATTAAAAATATTTTTTTCGTAATTACTCCTTTTCATTTTTCTTTATTATTATAGTTTACCGCATAATATCCTAGTCTATATAATATTACGCGAGGTAAACGTTGTGTTCGAAATAGCTCTTTATACTATCATGAATCTCGCGGAACGTGGTGGCGCTCGTTAGGAAGGTTAAATAATAGTTTTTGGTGTAACCTATAAAGATTTTAGGAAATAGTAAGTGAAAATTAAAAGGTAGGACTTTTATCTACTTACAGATATTTAGAAAAAATATCATTTTGGTATTAAAAAGATTGTATAGCTTCCTGTTATACTTCTCTATATCATCTCAGATCTTGAAGAAGTCCATCATCAGCTTATAGTTAATGTTAACCATCTTAACAGGTCTTGGAGGAAGTTTGGAAGGGAAAGAGTTTTTAAGGTGTTTAGCGATTGTAATGCTAAGGATCGATAGGTCTTAATAGGTTTTGGAAGGTCTGACGATCTTTCTTAATTAACTAATATAAAGCGCCAACGGTAATACCTTTGGCCGCGTTGGCAACCCTTATTTCACGTGTTTTGCCACTGTTAAGGGCTTACTCTACGTTGTTACGTAAAGGTGTTAGGCTACCGAATATATTAACAATTTCCTCATTTTCAATGCATTAAAAGGTTTAACTTAGTTATAAAGGGTAAAGCGAACGTCTCCTAAATTGTACGTAAAGGCGGTAAAGTTTTTTAACGTCTTTCCCTTTTTTCTAAGGGTTTTAAGGGAGTTTTTAAAGTTAAGCTAGGTCGAAAAGTTTCTATGCCAACTTCATAATACCTTTTAATAGTATATAAACTCCTTGTTGTTTAAGCTTTACTTTAACCCTTAGATTAACCCCATTTTCAACTAAATTTCACATGTTAACAGTCCAGTTGCCAAAAAGGTTATAGAAGTTGTTAAAAGTGTAGTTAGGGTCCTTAGTATTACTATACTCGACGATATAGTAGCCGATAAAGTTGGTAAGGTGTTTTTCCGTTGATTCTTCGTCAACATCCAGCACTCAAAGGTTTTCGTCGTAAAACTTGGTAAAGGCAGTTCCGAAAGCGTCAATTCCCTTCTGAATCACTGGGGTAGGTGATATCTTAAGGTTTACGGCGATGAAGGATTTGGTGGGGCGTGTAGAGCGAGGGACTTAGTGATCTTGGGCGTGTGGACTTGGTTTTTTGGCGTAAAGTCGCGTATGAGCTTGATGACTTGGTGAGAGGTCGCGTAACATGACTTTCTTGGCGCGGTTTAGTGTTTTTACTTAAATTAGAAAACTTAACGATTGGAGTGACGTAGGAAGTGAAAAGAGCAAAGTAAGAGTAAAGGTTAGATATAAATGGTAAAAGCGAAGGTCGTTTGATAGTGGAAGGGGAAGGTTGTTGTTTTAATGTAAAGACTTAGTCGTTTTATACAGTAGTAACACTTATAGTAATACTAACTTAGCCGTTTACCAACTTGTTATTTAAAAATTTTAGTGGTCAATCTCAATACTCTTCAAAAAAAATTAATAAAGATTTTTTTGGTGTTTTCGATAGCGATACCTTCGCTAACTTCCAGATTGCCGTTGTGAGACTGAAACAACCCAAAAGTCTTCTCTATTTTCCTGCCGTTGTAAGACTAACATAGTACTAATAAAGACACTTCGCAAAAATTTTCTTTTACCCTAGCTGCTGTAGCCGTAAAGCGTAACCGAAAATTAGTTTATTCTTCTAATTAAATTATCTATGCCTAACCTAGCAGGCAAACACTGATTAATTTTGATAGGCGTTAGACGTTACAATGTTGTCGATTCGATTGGTCTTCGAAGTAACAGTAGTATTGCATGGTCAGATGGTGGATGTATTATTCTAGGTTTGGCAGACCGCTAGCCGGTCTGCACTGTAATTTGTATGGCTAATTGCTTGGCCCGTACCCTAGAGTGAAGTGCAGTATGCTGCACTCAACTTACAATCAATATGGTAAGTCCGCACAAAGCAATACATTTGCAGTACAGTCAACTTTACTATAAGTAAAGTTGACCTACTGACTACATGCAATAATATTCCAACAATTTCTGCTTTTATTCGCTAATATGAATAAACTCAAAGTTAAGGTTCAGAATACGACCAACTAGCTTATTCGCGCCTCGAATAATATATCCGTACCGTTCTAACTTAAGTTCGGCTACTTGTGGTTTTTTTCTGAAATACGTATAATTAAGGTTATTTATTTGACGTAACTGGAATTACGGATACTATACCGTCAAATCGGATACCCGGATATAAAACAGCTTTTACAATTACTTTACGTTATGAGATATACGAATATATAAAAATATGGACTTAAATTTATCGAAAACTTTTGTTACAAGTATTATTTACAATTATAGGCCTTATGGCGGTTTAAGTTTCGCCTTTGAAACTACGTAAACTTTAATTACGAGGTGATTATTAATATCATATATTTAGAAAACTAACCTGTATTTTACGCCATCAACATAGTAATATTATTTCAGGCCGTCAAGTTTATATCAAGCGCTTTCGCTATAAATTGTTAGGACGTTTTTGTTAACTGTTGGTTAAACGTCTATTTAAGGCTTCCAAACTGGATTACCTACGACGATAATACTTCCTTCAACTTTACGGAGTGGTGTATCAAGGTTATGATCGTTGGTAACGAATGTAAATAAGTACTAGTAAAAGTATTATAGGGTATTGGCAAGTGTAAACGGTATGATAAACTTTTTAAAAAGGTATATATGGTGTGGTCTAAAACGTTAAAGGGTACTAGTTTTAAGGAATTAATCCTATAAATAGCGGTTAGCGCCTTTAATAACACTTTTAAGCCGAGTGGGCTTATCTTTACACTCTTTGTTTTTAATATTTACTTAAGAATTTATACAGACTTTAAAACATCGCTTACTATAGTATAAATGGTAAATACTGTGGCGAAATCCATAGCAGCGTTGCATTTTTACGGGTTAAAAACGACGTTTTTAAAGCGTTGGCCATAAGGAATTGCCTATGTAAAACTGGCGTTTTGGACCTACTATTACAATTTGAGGTCCTGGTTTGGAAAACCAAGGACAGATGGACTGGCTTTTAGAAGATTAATGAATTTAGAGGCTATAATGTGTTCGTTAATTTTCCAAAAGTTATGAGTTTGTTTCTATGAACTATAATACGAGAATATAAAAGAAGAATGGATAAAAACGGCCCAAAAGCGTAATTCGACCAAAAATACCAACAGGACACCTCCTAAAACGACGAATCAAAACCGCTTTCAGTTTCAACCTACCCCTCGAATTATACTTCCGGCCCACTCCTACAAAACGAAAACGGCCCGTCTATACTAAATCTACTAGCACCTCGTCGTTGAGACCATCCTTTTAGTTCGAATACTAAAAAACGCCCTGAGACCTTTACTATAGGCTCCTTTATTACTTAAAAAGAGATTGCAAACCGCGAGCTTAGCCTAAAGTTTCGCTTACGACGGCATTATTATTACCCTAAGTACTCTATTCGAATAATTCACCTAAATATAAATCTTTACCTTAATCGAACAGGGTGTATTTTTCTTTAAATGGTTTGATCTAACGATTTACGGCGACTATAAAATTTTTCTAACTCGCTTCATTTACAAGGTTAAAGATAAAACCGTAACATCTTACGAAAAACCCGCCTAATTGTAAAAGGTTATAACAACGACAGTAAAAAGAATATTATAATCTAATCGCTTACCTTATAACGAGTTAACTACCGTTTATTTCTTATACTATTAGCCTCCTATAATAAACCTCACAGCCTATATATTAAATTTCGTAACATTAAGCAGGCATGAATCTAGTTTAAGGAGCGATTTGAACGATATATTTACACTGATATACTTATAGATTTTCAAAAACACTACCTACCTAAAACAACTTTACGTATTATAAAACCTCCTTAAGCCCTAGCTAAAGCTAGTGTTTATTGGTATAAAACCCATTAAAGGTATTATAAAAAATAGCTCCGGATAACCAGCTTAACTTTTGATCTACCTATTAATATTAACGGCCAGTTTTAAAAGCTTTACACTAACAGATATATAGATGGACAATAAACTAATTTTGTATGACGCGTCGTTTTCTGTATTTAAAAAGAGAAAACTTTTGAAGGCTGGCCTAAAGGCAAAACCTAAGACTTATTTGACGGAAAACTATATAATTAACTTCTACGACGCTACTATTACTTTTCGGAACGGCGTTTTGAGCCTTACATAAAAAGTGAAATTGGAAAAAGTTGCCTTATAAAGCGTTTAGGTTACTTTAGTAGTATAAATGGAAACAGTATTTAATCTTTTAGTAACCACGTAGTACTGAACTACTTCGTTAAAAAAAGTATATAAAGCATTGAACAAACGATTTAGATAGTAAATACATAATTTAAAACGCGTTTTACAGTTTGTGTTGCTAAATATACATATTATAAAGCCATTTGTTTTTATTAACGGTTCTTTCGCTAATAATAACGATTACAATTCGTAAATAAGCTTCGTTCTAGTTCTCGGTAATAAAATGTCGACTCAAAACAGTTTTAAGTTTCGTGAAAACATTATTTATTAGAGATTTACTAAGTGTGAGTAGGTTACGAAAAACGTTTTAGCCTTGGAAATCTATACTATATTTAGTGGTTTCGATTTGGGTATTACTATAGTAATAATAGTCCGGATAATTATTTTTAACCTTAGTTTACGCCCTATCTTTTTCGTTGTGTACACTGACTTCTTTTCGGTTTATCAATGTTTGGTTAAACTAGATAATACGAACGATAAATATTTAATAATCGATATTATAGATTTATGTGAATTATATAAGCGTTAGGAAATCGAGGAAACGCGGGAAATCGATGGAAAATACAACCCAACGAATGTAATAACTAAGGCTATACCAAACGAAGCGTTAAAAACGCTTATATAGATAAATACATTATTTGTAAGTATTGTTTAAATGGTTTTACGACTTTAATTGGTGTTGGTAGGGCCTTAGATCGTTGTAATGTTATCGATTCGAATTGTGGTCGAAGTAACAGTAGTATTGCATTGGTCAAGTAGTGAATGTATTGTTCTAGGTTTGGTAGAGCGCTAGCCGGTCTACACAGTAATTTGTATAGCCAGTTGTTTGGCCCATGCCCTAGAGTAAAGTGCAGTGTATTGCACTCGACTTATACCCAATGCAGTAAGTCTACATAAAGCAATACACTCAACTTGCAATCCAGTATAGTTAACTTTACTGTAAGTAAAGTTGACCTACTACACTGCATGTAATACTATTCCAACATTGGCGACTTTTTAGTTTGTGTGCGCGCGTTAGTATGGCTGACTAATCTTTTCCGGTTACCACTGAATTGATGCATGGTTAACTGGCCAGACCCCTATCAATTTCAGTTGACTTTTATACTGAATTGCACCCGATTACATATAAATTAACTGTATTCGACCTCAATTGCTCTATTGCTTCGAAGTCCGAGTTTATTAACTTCCATAAAAACTTCTTCCACTATAACCCTTTACAGATCTCTACTTTAGCCATTCTAGTTCAATAGGTCGCCATCGTAGCCTTTATTTCGCTAGTAGTTTTCCAGTTTGCCGGCATATCCTTAACCGACGTTACGTAATCCAGGCTTTCCGAGCAGCCTATTAACGTAATCCTCAATACGTATAGTTAGCCTATTATTATCTACAAACCTTTTAAGGTCTTATTTGGTATTGCCTTTGTTATAATATTTACGGGATTGTCATTGCCGTTAATTCATCGGAATTCATTCATTTCCCTCCTTTCGTAGGCTTTATGAAATGCTATTACGTCAATTATCAGTTGTTTTTCACTAGTGGTTCCAAGCTTCAAAAAGCATTCGAAAAGGCTTTTTAAATCGGTATAAATTACCACTAGGATAAGAAAAAATCTTTAGTTACCCAATAATAAGTTTAAGGGTTTCCTATAATACTATACCTACGTTAAAGCCCGCTATTATGCCGTAGATCTTCGAAACCAACATACTTTATATAATATTTTTACGTTTAACGAAGGTTTAATAAATTAGGTTATAGATAATGTTAAATTAGTTCTTTCGTTTGGTTTCGTTCACAAATATCATTAGAAAGTCGATCTATAAAGATAAGTCGATATTATTTATAAAAGACTCGCCCGTAGAGATTATTAACTTAGCCTGCGACAAGTTGATTGTAATTATATTAATCTCGCGGTTCAGGTTTCGTATTTACTACTCGAGCTTTTTGTTTAGCCGGTAAAAGTCCTTATCCGTTGGCTTTTATGATTATACAGCGAAAATTAGATCGTATAATTCCTTCGGTAAATATAGAGTGATTATATAGCTATTACGGACACGTTGTTTAAAATATCATTAGGCCTTAGTTACGTTATTTTTGTCGATTATAGCTAAAATAGTACATTAGCTCTTTTAACGAAAACTAAGGCTAATATTAATACTAAGTATACGAATTAACGATTTATTAAAGTTAAATTGACTGCTTTCCATTAACATTGTTACCAACTTATAATTTTAAAACTTAAAGTCCTCAATCGCCTACTATTCCAGTATTATAAAGCCAGCCGTTCCGACAAAAAGGGTATCCTTAATGTGTATGCCTACCACACTAAAATCTCTCTTCTACGTTACCAATAAACACGGGTCGTACGTTAAAGACTTTATCGATAGCTGTAATTTAAAGTACGATGAGTAAGTTAAAAACCAATAAACCTTTGCTTTAACTAATCTGTATAATAGTTTAACATACCGTATTGGCGTTCCTAAAGAATAAATATCATGTAGCTTTTATAATAGTTTTAATAATGTAATCCGTTGTTAATCCATTACTAATTACATATAGGTTCACAGTATATTACGCTTATTAAACGTAAACTTACCTTTCATTTTAGCTTGTAAATATTTTTTAAAGCGAGTATTATACGGTAACTAATCTTTCAAATCGTTAGTAACTGCGTAAGTATCCAGTCCTTACTTTTATCGCCGTATCCTAAAGCGATTAGATGTGACTTTTCATACGGCCGCCTTATAATTTTGCCTTTAACCTCGTAGATAATCCTCTATTTCAAAATCGTAACATTTAGGTCTAAAAGGTTAAAATCTGTTTTCAGTACGAATTGTATAACCCCTCGAATTAGTAAACCGTTAATTTCGATCTTATATATTTCTTTAAAAGGTTTTTCCAAGGTTTTAATAATCCCTTACGCTCGAAGTTTTAATACTAAGTTTTCATTATCATTTTTTCCTACTTACCCAAAAATTATTATAGATATCGTCCAGTTTGTATTTCTCCTCTTTAATATTCCTTTTTTTCGGGGGTTTTCCGCACCGGTGGTGTTTTATCGGCTTGTTGATAACAGGTAGAAGAGGTTTATATTAGCTTAGTTGTTTGGCTTAAAGGTCTTTATCATTAGTAGCCTTAATATAAGGCTTAACTTAAGTAACTCGGGAAGATACAAAACCGTTAACAATTTTTCAATAACTTTTAAATTCATAATATTGAATATCTTATACGGGCTCTCTTATTTACCCGGCTTTCGCTATATAAAAACTTTACTTTATAACGGAAAAATAAATACGCCGATTGTTACAGGGCGTTTTTTGATATAAAAGATATTATTAACATAACGGCGTATCGATTCCCTTAGTAGTTCCCTCAGAGCTTTACCGTATGTTACAACACGTTTTTAAGTACTTGCTGATATCGGATATTCACTCGTTAGGCATAGGTACGCTCAAAGAACTAGCAACATTAATGCCAATCCGTCAGGGCCCATAGTATCGTCCATTCCTTTTATCGCCATTTGTAAGCGTGCCTCCGGATTCGTAAAGCTTTTAATTTCAAACGTAAAGATATTATACTCTCGGAGAAGTAAGGCGTGTGACTTTTTAACTATTCTCATACTTTAGTAAGCTTTTATAGGTATATGTTTACACTCAATACCTATTATTATTATTTTAAAAATCCGCCGCCTTAAAGTTAGTGTTGATATCATGGACGAAGACATTAGGTAAACCTAGTTACGTATTAATATATAGTATCCTTAATATTTCCATGTATCCTTTGCCGACAGGGATTTCATAAAATTGGTTTTATAAAAAGAGATTACGGAATTAACGACATAAAAGATAGTCTTATTATCAAAATAAAATACATTGAAAAAGATTTCGTAGTTAAAATCATTATCCTCTTTTATTGTAAATTTAAATTTCTAGAGGGGTTGGGTATACGTTTGACAGTAGTAGTAAACCTTTTTTTCATGGCTTTTAAGGTAGAGTATTCCACATTTTTTTATCTTGCGGATTTTAGGACTTTATACAGCCTATTAACAGCTGAGTAGTTGGAACACTGGTGTAATTAACGTATCTTCGGCTCCTTTAAATTTAACATCATTATTTCCGAGCTTTAAAGATAAAACCATAGATACCCTCACTTAAAGGCAAGGGAAAACCTTTAGCCGTTTTTAACCCGTTTATCTATGTTAACGTCGACGTTAATATAGAGGGTGTTTATATTCTTTAAGTAAAAAAGGAAAGGGGTAAGAATTTTAAGTATATGCAATGTAATTACTCTCATAAAAGTTTAAATTACTATTATCGCTAGTAACGACAATTATTTGCTTGGTTTAAAACTAACTTTGGTTTTATTCATATCGTAACGATTGATCTTAATAACTATAGTGCTTTACCTCTGCAATACTACGTATTACCAATAGCCTCCTATTAAATACCTTATTACCCCTATATCTGGCATAATACCTTAAAAAGTGTGGTTTGTATAACGATCGCGAAGATTAAAGGTATATAAGTTGTTAGGGGTTTGGTTAGGATAAAGATAAAGGTTTTTACAACTTAAATGGTATAGAAAGGCGTGGTCGGATAATTATTAGACCGCGAATAGAACAGTATTTTTATACCATTTAATTTGCTTAGGGTTATTTTTATCATCGAATAACTCGTCGCCGTCGAGTTTTACAATTTAATCCAAGTAATCCTATTTAAAAGTGGTAGGGTACTGGATATAATATATTAAATTCTTATTATTTCGCTTGACGATGGGATACAGAGTTAACCAACAACTAAACTTGTTACAAATCCAATATCTTTTGCTACTATTACAACGATAGTATCTACAGTTGAAAAGTCCGCCTAAATATTAGCCTTATTAACTTCAGCGTAATTATTAACTCCAATTTATAGCCGGTGAGCTAAACTTTAGGCGTTAAAAGTATCCGTATCTGTACTTACAGTCGACGTAATTAATTACCGCATGGTTTTTTTATTTATGTTAAGGAAGTTGCCGGCTTAAGGGTATATATAAAGTAAGTTTAGTGTTCTCGTTAATATAATGGTAAACGAGGAACGTAACTAGTTAAAAAAGTCTTCTTAGGCGGCATTTAGGTGTTGTAAAGCGTTTTCGAAATCGTTGATACCCGTAACTGTTGCCCGTACCTGTTTGCGAAGTATAACTTCGCCAACATACGTTTTGCACATTACTTTCTGGAATAATATTAACTTATTAATCTTTTGGTTAAACATATCCATCGGTGTTTCCGCTTTTTTTCTCTTAAATATTATCGTTACCTACTTTATGGTTGCCGAATTTATTTGGTATTACCTAATTTGGACGTCGTATTCGAAGTAACCTTTTATATTATCATAGATTTCGCGAAACGTGGTGGATCGAGTTAGGAAAGTTAGGTAATAATCCTTAACGTGCCTTATAATGATTCCGGGAAATAATAAGTAAAATCCAAAGTAGAAACCTTCATCTACTTACAAATATTTAGACAAGATATCATTTTAATATCGAAAAGGTTATAGGGCTTTTAATCATACTTTTTTACGTCGTTTCAAATTTTCGCGAAGTCCGTAAAAAGTTTGTAATTAATATTAATTATCCTAATATTAATTGGTATTTAATGGCAGTTTAAGACTCAAAACTTCCGAGGCACAGTATTAAGGGTAATTGCTAGTGGCTCAAACCAAGAGGTAAAGTTCCATAACAGGACCTGGGATAAGTTCTTGTGTATACGCAAACCTAAAAAGGTAAGGTTTTTAAGGAGCCCATCGATTCAATTGATAAAGGGGAATAGGTACTTAAAGGTTTTAGGAGACTTGACGATCTTGTTTAATTTACTGGTTTAAAGCGCCGACGTTAACAACTTTAACTACATTAATGGCCTTTGTTTTACGCGTTCTTCCACCGCTAAAGGCATACCCCTTATTATTATTTAAGGGTATTAGATTATCGAATAAGTTAATAGGTTTCTTATCGCTAAAGCGTAATAAGGTTTAACTTAACTAAGAGTAAAAGGGAAGTCCCCTAAATCGTTTATAGAGGCGTTAAGGATTTTCAACACCCTTTCTTTTAAGCTGTAAGTCTTAAAGGTGTTTTTCAAGCTAAGCTAACTCGTAGTGTTCTATATCAGTTTTATATTGCTTTAAGTTCGTAAATAAACCCCTTACTGCTTAATTTCTGCCTTAATCTTTTTCTCAACCTTTTCTTGAACTAAGGTCCATATATTAATGATCCAATTGTTATAAAGGTTATGAAAGTTAACAAAGGTGTTATCGGGGCCGTCATCATTACAATACTCAACGATATAATAGCCGGCGAAGTTAACTTAGTGTTTTTCGGTTAAGTTTTCGTTAACGGTTTCCCCCCAAAGGGCATAGTTATAGTGTTTGGTAAAAGCAGCTCCGAGCGCCCTAATTTCTTTTTTTGTTAAGGAGTTAGTAATAGCTTCGAAATAAGCGTTTATGGTAGATATCTTAAAGTTTGTTCCTATATAGGATTTATAAAGGGCGTCGAGCGAGGTACTTGGTGATCTTTGGCATAAGAGATCTTAGTGTTTTAACGTAAAGTCGCGTAGAAACTTGGTGGCTTGGTGACTTGACGAATTGGCGCAAAGTTACACGACGTGGTTTTCTTGGTGTGACTTGGTGTTTTCGCTTAAAGTAGCGATGTTAATAATTGAATTAGCGTAGGGAAAGTGAAAAAAAAAGTAAAATAGGGGTAAAGGTTTTTTGTAAAGGGCAAGGTTAAAATCGTTTGTTGGTAGTAAAAGTTTGTTTAGAGTGAGGACTTAATCGTTTTTTTTTTATATATAATAAGAGCACTCGTAGTAATATTGACTTAACCATTTGCCAACTTGCCGAATGTTAAGACTTCTAACCATCAATCTTAACATCTTTAAGAAGTATTCATGAAGATTTCTTAGTATTTTTCAAGTAGCGATACCGTTACTTACTTATCAATTGCTGTTATGAACGAACGCAACCCAAAAGTCTTTTCTGTTTTCCTGCCGTTGTAGACTGACGCAATACCAATAAAAGCCTTTCGCAAAAATCTTTCCTTTACCCTAACATTAACGTAAAGCATAATAACCAGAAAGTAGCTTCTTCTTTTACTTAGCTAATCTGTGCTTAACCCAATAAACACTGATTAGTATTGATAGGGCCTTAGATCGTTACAACGTTGTCGATTCGAATCGTGGTCGAAGTAACAGTAGTATTGCATTGGTCAAGTAGTGGATGTATTGTGCTAGGTTTGACAGACCGCTAGCTGGTTTGCACAGTAATTTGTATTGTCAATTGCTTGGCCTGTGCCTTAGAGTGAAGTGCAACGTACTGTACTCGACTTACACCCAATTCGTTAAGTCTATACAAAGCAATACACTCAATTTGCAGTTCAGTATAGTCAACTTTACTGTAAGGAAAGTTTACCTACTGCACTGCATATAATACTATTCTAACAATATAGTTAATATATAATACATTACGTTTTTGTTTTTGTTTTACGATTTTACACGGTTCGAAATCCACTATTTACGCTGATCCTAGATTTGTATTACGGTATACAATTTATATTTACACTAGCTTTACGAATTTATCTCTGTTCAAATCTGTTATTTTGCTTCATTTATAATTTATTGTTACACTTTGTTATACGCCATTCGGCTTTATTGTTTTGGTTACTATTTACCCTTTTCGATATAAATTTACAACTTCTCATAGTTTTTGACATACTGTCACTTTTTTTGTACGCATTTTTCCCTTACTAGATATGTTAGTATTTGGTCATTTTTATTCAAATTTACGATATCGCACTGCTTTTAACATATTATATATATATTTTTTTTTACACTTTAAACCTTTTATTATCACATTTGTTTCTTATATGACAATTATTTTAGTCAAAAGTAATAACATTACTGTGTAACGTATTGTATTATTACCGGGCGTACCGGCCCAACCGTAAGGGGTAACTCATTACTGTTAAAAGAAAAGGGAAAGAACGATGCCGTCGCGTCCCTTCTATCCTTCCCGTCGCCCTCCCCCTTTATACTAGCGCCACCGTTATTATCGCTATCGACATTATCGTCGTTAGCGAAGATATGACCCTGTGCTTTAAGCCGTATACTCTTTGGAAAAAGCGTGAGGGAATTTTTACCCTCCTTACAGCGACGCGAAATAACCTCATTGAATTCACCTACGTAGTATATGCGTAAGATCCATTTCCAGGCGGTAATAGTAGCCACCAACTTTTTGTTCCGCCGGTTAGCATTTACTACTAATTAGTATCCGCTTGTTTTGGTTATTTGCGAACGCGATTATTTTTGCGAACGCCTTGAATGTTAATTTTCTAAAAGGGATTTTTTTTTTTGGAATCGTTCGAAACTTATTATTAAGCCGGCGAACGCGTAACATGTCATTGGCTTACGGCCCTAGGACTAATGAAACGGGGATGTATTCGTTACTAATCTGCCCGTAACGGTGATAGCGGGCCAAACGACCCCCTTTTTCGTAAAAATTGCTAATAAACTTACTCGCGGCCGTGGACGCGATATACAGCATGTAAGACGTGTTTATTAGCGGCCTAGGACTACAAACTCAGGTACGTCGCTTTAACACTTTATGCGTTAAAGAGGTTTTATGGTGTATCTTAGCTATACGAAGTTTGAGGCGGCGGATCAGATCCGCCTCGTACTCCTTATTTAAAGGAATATTGGAGGTCTATAAACGGGTGGAATTAGGGAATACAAGTTGAGGAAAATTTTCGCCAAGCTACATTTACAGCGTCGGGGGGTTCTGCGAGTAAGGGGGTTTTTACCCGCGGGGAAAAGCTAAAGTTTATTATCTTAAAAACCCCCCTTTTCGCACTTTAGGAACTAGGTGGAAAGGGAGAGGGAGAAAGAGGAAAAGGGGGGGTAGTGGTGGTGGCGGGGGATAATGAAGCTGGGGGGGAGGCGGCGGTGGCAGGGTATAGTGAGGCTGGGAGGAAGGCGGTTATAAAAGAAATACTGCTCGACAAAAACGGGCTATTAGTAATAGTGGTAGTATTGGCGGCGGTAGCGGTGGCGGCGGCAGTGCGGCAGCGTTTACGCGCTAGACAGCGCTTTACAAAGCTGTTTTTACGCGAGATTTATTTAAAAGTGGGGTTAGTATATGGGTATTGCTCGAGTAACATATCGGGGCGGTTTTAATCAATTGATTAAAATTAAGGTGTAATGATCAAACTAAATACCTGTGAGTAAATAGAAGGTGTCAGGGGGTTTATGTTAGCAGTAAGGTAGCAGAGGTAACAAAGGTGCAATATCAGAAGATGTTTGTTCGTACTGTAGAATGATCACTAGCCGTTAGGCTATTCAGGTGTGTAGACTGAATACTTAGATTGACAACTGAAGAGCTATGAAGGAAATACTATCTATGTGGTGCTGACCGTGTCCTTATATCCCTATCCTTCATACCGTTTTCAGTACTGGACCGCTGGAGTCGCTGTCAGTCCCATCGGTCCTGTATAATCGACTGGACCGCTATCGGTCCCATTGGTCCTTCCCTGTCCGGGGTTGCTGACATAAGAGAAGTTCCCCGCCTGATTCTAGACTTCAGGCTTTCTAGTGATGCAGTGTTACATACTGGTCTGCTTTTTGGCCCAACCTCTGTCTGGGTTATAACAAAAGGTTTAATTAAATTGAAATAGGAATTTACATTAACTTTGGGTGCGCGTTTTTAAAAGGGGAGAAAAAAAAAGTTTTGCGTGGGCCGATAACAATATATCTTTTTATATTAACCCAAAATACGTGATGGCGTAATCACCCTTATAGTATCTGTGCAATTACACCACTTTTGGAAACAACAAAAGACGCTATTAATAATTATATCGCCACCGATTAATTACACTAACCAGACATTTATTACAATTACTACCGCGGTTAGAAATGACTGATTTAAACTATTACATTTAGTACTATAACCACATTGTTATTACAAACGCTATTAATTCGAACCTTGAAAATTGATACCGTAATCATACTATTATTACAAAAGCTACTAATTTGAACTTCTCAAATCTATACCGTAATTACACTATTATTATAAGAATACGTATACGGACTCGTTACAATGATACTTTCATTATTGCGCTATACGTACGGAATATATAAAAAACAAAGAAAAGATTGCCTATGTGGATATTATTATATACCCCTATAGCTAGTATATATGCTAAGTGGCAATACACTATATTAAAAGGTATATTCCTATGGGGTATACGATAAAATGTTACGCTACAGGTTACATTCTTGTAAGGTGCGTTATACGTGGTGCGGTTTGGAAGGGGTATTCCAGAGTGCATGATAAAAGAGCCACTCCCTGGATGAGAGGTTTATAACCTTCCATTCGTGGTGTGCACTCTCTGAATACCTCTTTCTGACCTATTTTCCATCTTTTCTACAATATAAATTTTACGATTACTCTTCATTTATATTCACCTGAATAGAGACCTTACCGATAAAACCACTAAGTTTCGAAACCATTAGTTAAGACCTATCCGATTTAAACATAATATTTAAATCGCTTATATACTTCGATAGCGGCTAAAACACAATAATAATACCGCTTACGAAATATAAAAGCGGCTAAAATACGATACCCACATTTCTTGCAAATAATAAAAGCGGTTATAACAAGATATCTAAACCGCCTACCAACCATAAACCGAGCCTTTTAAACCGCCCCAAATCATATATATACACAACTTCCCATATATTTGTCTTTTATTACCCCATTCGTTTTCTCTTACTCGCTTTACACCGCTTGTTTAACTTCATTACTTACGAAATTTAAGTTTATTGGACGTTTGGCCAGTACAACGCTTATAAAGCGTTAAAAATTAAAACACCTAACTAACTTATAGTACGTTTTATTTGCGTTTTATTTGGATTTTACCTATACTGGCAAACGTTAAACGCCTTACTTTAGCCGCTTTACTATACCTTATTGTTTTATTTTTATACATTTTTACGCTTTATTCATTTTTCATCACCGCTTGAAATATTATATTCCGAACGTACCCGAAGCTCATCCACTACGTAAAAATGTAATTTACACCAATTAAGTATTTCAGTTCTACGAATACACCCGCATCCAAATCGCTTTCATATACTTGATACTTCTACAATTAAAACTTTACTAGTAATAAACCTGACGAAAACTGAAAAGGATATAAACTACCTATATATGAATACGTCGTTTTGTAGTCACATTTTAAAATACTTAGATTTGAATTTATAGGATAATTGTTGGAATAGTATTTTATGCAGTACAGTCGGTTGAATTTACTTGTAGTAAAGTTAACCGTACTGCAAGTGTATTGCTTTATGTGTATTACTTTGTACGGACTTACCGCATTAGGTGTAAGTCTAGTGCAG
Organism: Anisogramma anomala; assembly: GCA_038502455.1. Classification (NCBI taxonomy): domain Eukaryota; kingdom Fungi; phylum Ascomycota; class Sordariomycetes; order Diaporthales; family Gnomoniaceae; genus Anisogramma; species Anisogramma anomala. Next base: position 32,333,322 of record JASMMZ010000002.1, on the reverse strand, counting down.
TACGTTGCACTTTACTCTAGGGCACGGGCCAAGCAATTGACCATACAAATTATAGTGCAGACCGACTAGCGGTCTGCCAGACCTAGAACAATACATCCATCATCTGACTACTGCAATACACCTATTACTTCGACCACGATTCGAATCGACAACGTTGTAACATCTAAGGCCCACCAACACTGATCAGTACTTATTAGGTTAAGCACAGATTGGTAAAGTATAAGAAGAAGCTATTTTCAGGTTGTTATAATTTAAGCTGCGACTAGGGTATAGGAAAGATTCTTGTGAAGTGCCTCTACTACTGCGCCGGTTTTTACGGCAGTTTAAAGGTAACGAAGGTATTGCTATTGAAAACACTAAGAAATCTTTACAGATCCTTCTTACAGACGTTGAGATTGACTGTTAGAAGTTTTAAGGTTCGTTAAGTTGGTGAACACCTAGTCAGTACTACTGCGGGTATTACTACTGTAAAAACGATCAAGTTCCTACGCCAAATAACAAATAACCTTCGCCTTTTACCACCAGCAACGACCTCCAACCTTATTTTTTATACCAACTCTTTGCTTTTCTTTATCTTTTTCATTCCCCACATCATCTTGATCGTCAATTTCGTTGCCTAAAAGCGAAAAATGCCAAGTCACGCCAAAAAAGCTACGTTACGCGATCTCACACCGGAAACATTAAGTCTATACACCCCGAACCGCCAAGTCCTCACGCCCAAAGATCACCAAGTCCCTTAATTTACATATCTTACACAATCCTTAAGATATCTACTATAAGCCCTTACTTTTAGGCTATTATCGATCCTGCCTAGAAAAAAGTAATTAGGAACCTCGGAACAGTTTTCGTCAAACTTTACAACTTTAACTTCTGGGGATACGAAGTCGATAAGAAATCCACCGAAAAGCATTTAACCAATTTCGTCGGCTACTTTATATTAAAGTATAATAACGGTAAAAACCCTAACTGCTCTTTTTGCCAGTATCGTAAGTTTTTCAATATTTCGATTTTTAACATATAAAATATCATTTAGAAAACCGTCAAGTTAAAACTGAAGGTTGAACTAGAATGCTAAGGGATCTAAGTTTGAAAAGGAAGCTTTACCAAACTATCAAAAACCATTTTCGAGATGGCTAAACTTAAAAAATGCCTTTAAAACCCTAATCCTTAGGGAAAAGGGAAAGGTATTAAAAAACTATAACGACCTTAACGTCCATATATACGTTTTAGGGGACCTTTATTTTACCCTTAGCTAAGTTAAGCTTTTTTACACGCTGGCGATAAGGAACTTATTAACTTGCTCGGCAGTTTTGTACCTTTACGTAACAATGCGGAGTACGCTCTAAGCGGTGACAGAGCGCGTAAAGCAAAGGTTGTTAACGCGGCTAAAGATATTGACATCGCTACTTTACACAAGTTAACTGAGCAAGATCTTTAAGCCTCCCAAAACCTTTAAATATACATTGCCTATTAGTATTTTAACCGCTAAACTCTTTAATTTCAAAAACCTTTCCTTCTTAAACTTACCTACATACGAAAGCTTACCATAAGTTTTATTACAGGAATTTATCCCTCGTGCTAGGTAACTGATAACTACCCTTAGTATTGTACCTTAAAGATTCTAAGGCTCAAACCGCCAGGAAATAATACTTAAACCTGGGATAATTATCGCGACCTTTTTCTAAGACCTGTTAAAATAGTTAAAATTAATTATAAGCTAATAACGGATTTCGTTAAGATTTGTGAAAATATAAAAAAGTATAACGGAAAGCTTTACCACCTATTCAATACCAAGATAATGCCTTTTTAAAATATTTGTAAATATATGGAGGTTCCTTCCTCTGGTTTTCACTTATTGTTTTCCGGAATTCTTATAGGGTACGCTAAGGATTATTATCTAACCTTTCTGACTAACGCTTCCACGTTTCACGAGATTTATGATGATATAAAGGGCAACTTCGAGTACGACGTTTACCTCGCGTAATATTATACAAACTGGGATATCATAAGGTAAATTATAATAATGATAAAGAAAGAAAAGTAGGAATTACCAATAAACATTTTTAGCTAAATGCTTAATAAGTTGATGTTATATTAAAAAATAATGGGGAAGGCTTACTTTTGCGAAGCCATACTTTGCGAATAGGTATGGGTAGAAGCTACGGGTGTTAACGAGTTCAAATGCGCTTTATAACGCCCAGATGCTACCTACGAAGGCTTTTTTAACTAGGAACGTTTTTCGTTTACCACTGTAATATCGGGTATACCAAATTTGCTTGGTATGTATCCTTAAGCTAGAAAATTCCTTAACATGGAGGGAAAAAACCTTGCGGTAGTTAATTAAGTCGACCGTAAGTACAGTTACAGGCGTTTACAACGCCTAAAGTTTAGTCTATCGATTTCGACCTTAGATTAAAAGTAGCATTTACGTTGGTGCTAATAAGTATAAGCTTTAGGCGAATACACTAACCATTAGAACTATTGTCTTGATAATGGTAAAAGATATTAAATTTATGGTAAGATTAGTTGTTGATGAACTCGGTACCTCTAGCCGAGCAAAACTACAAAAAAGTGATATATGATATTAAATACCCCACTACTTTTAAACAAAAAATAAATAAACCAAATTACATATTTCGAGGGGTACAAGCGAGTTAATAACGACACCCTCAAGTAGATTAAGTAGCATGAAGATACTACTTTTGGTATAGCCTAATAATTGGCCGATCATGCCTTCCTATCCCGTTTAGGTGGTAAAGACCTTTACATTTACCCCGATTATACCCCTGGTTCCTTATATACCTTTAACCTTCGCAATCGTTACGCGGACTATACTTTTTCAAGTATTATGCTAAATATTAGGATAGTAAGATACTTAACCGGATGCTATTCTAAGTACGTAATATTACGAAGGGAGAATATTATAGCCATTAAAATTAATCGTTACGATGTTGATAAAGCCAAAGTTAACTTTGACCTAGGTAAATAACTATCTTTATCAGGGATAACGGTAGTCTAAACTGTTATAGGCGTAATTACGTCTTATATTTTTAAATTCCCTACTCATTTCCTACTTTACTTAAGGGATATCAAAACCCTCGGCGTTAATGTGGATGTTAATGTAAACGAGCTAGTTCAAAACAGCCAAAGTTTTCCACTCGCCTTTAAGTAGGGGCACTTATGGTTTCATCTTTAAGGTCCCTAAGCAGTGGTATTAAATATAACGAAGCTGTAAATACGTTGATTATACCGGCGTCTTAACTACCTAGCTGTTAACAGGCTTTACAAAGTTTTAAAGTCCATAGGGCATAAAAATGTGGAATACTTTACCCTAAAAGCCATTAAAAAGGTTTATCATGATTGCCAAACATATGCCTAAACCCCCTAGAAATTTAAGCTTATATTAAAAAACGATAATGACTTTAACGATAAGATCTTTATTAATGTATTTTACTTAAATAATAAGCCTATTTTTCACGTCGTTAACTTCGTTCCCTTTTTTTACGAAATTCATTTCCTAAAGTCCTTTTTGGTAAAAGACATAGGAAAACGTTAAAGATAATATGGATTGATACATACCTAAGTTTGCTTAACATCGTTGTCCACGATACTAATACCATCTTTACGGCGACGAAGTTTCAGGAAAACGTTAAGATATTGGGTATTTAGTGTAAATGGTGCCCATAAAAGACTACTAGAGAATTGCAAAGGTCGAAAGGATATACGTACTACTTCGCCAAGCGTATAATATCCTTATATTGGAGATTGAAAGTTTTATGGATCCGGAGGCAGGCCTATAAATAGCAGTGAAAGGTCTAAATAATATTATGGGCCTCAACGTCTTAATATTAACGTTACTGGTTTTTGGAACGTACTTATGTTTAACGAGTAGATCTCTGCCCTCGGTAAGTACTTAAAAATGTGTTACGGCTTAAAATAAAACTTTAAGGGAATTTCGAAAAGAATCGGTACGCCGTTGAATTAATAATGCCCTTGATACTAAAAACGACCCTTTTACGATCGACGTACTTGCTTTGCCGTTACAAAGTGAAGTCTTCGTATGGCGGGAGCCGGGTAAATAGGAAAGGCTTTATAAGATATTAAATATCGTAAACTTTGTAATGGTTGTTGAAACTGTTAACGGTCCTGTATCTTTCTGAACTACCTAGATTAAACCTTAAATTAGGGCTATTAACAATGAAAAACTTTAAGTTAAACAACTGAACTAATATAAACCTCCCTTATCTGTTATTGATAAGTTGATGGAATGTTGTTGGTGTGAACGACCCCCCAAAAAAAGGAACGTTAAAGAGGAGAAATACATACTGAGCCGTATTTATAATACTATTTAGGTAAGTAAAAAAGAAAAGGATAACGAAGATTTGGTAGTAAATCTTAGGGTATGAGGAATTATTAAGATCTTTGGTAAACCTTTAAAGAAAAGCGACAAATTTGAGATCGACGGTTTGTTAACTTAAGAAGTTATATAATTCGTACCGAAAACAGACTTTAACCTCTAAGACCCGAACGTTACGATCTTGAAGTCGAGAATTATCTATAAGATTAAAGGTAAAATTACGAGGCGGCCGTATAAAAACCCACAACTACTCGCTTAGGGATACAGCGATAAAGGTAAAGATTAAATTTTTTATAGTCATTAACGATTTAAAAGATTAATTAGCGCTTAGTAGTTGCTTTAATAGAAAGTTTATATTTAATGGTCGTAACATTACGTAAGCCTATACGTAATGAGTAATAAATTTGTAAAAGATTATATTACTAGAATTACCGTAAGAGCTACGTGTTATCTACTATTTGGGAACGGTAATGCGGTGTATCAAACCACTATATAGGCTAGTCTAAACAATTGTTTACTGGTTTTTAACCTATTAATTGTATTTTAAATCGCGGATAGTAATAAAGTCTTTAATATACGACTCGTACTTGTTAGTAACATAAAAAAGGGACTTTGGCGTAATATGTATATAAACTAACGATACCTTTTTTTTCTGGAATGGCTAGCTTTGTGGTAATAAAGTAATAAGCGATTAAGGACTTTAAGTTTTAACATTGTAAGCCAGTAACAACGTTAATAACAGACAGTCAAATTAATTTTGATAAATCTTTAATTCGCATATTTAGTGTTAATACCGGCCTTAACTTTCACTAAAAGGGCTAAATTACTGTTTAAGCTATAATTAATAAGACTAATCCAGTTGAGGCCTAACGGTACCTCGAATAACATACTCGTAACAACTATATTGTTACACTTTACTAACCGGAGGCATCGTACGACCTATCCATCGCTGTATAAGTACAGGAACTAATGGACAAAAAAATTAACCGGTTAAATAAAAAGATTGAGTAGAAAATACGGAATTAAGACTGCGGGATTAATATAGTGTTAATCAACCTTTTAAAGGCCAAGTTAATAATTTTTATGGACGATTTTTTTACGAATAACACTAACCTGTTTTTACAAATAGTCTTCCTAATAACTTTCGTTAAAGAAGATAGGTAAAACGACTAATTTATAATTATCGAAAACCTAATTTACTGAAACTCAGTTAAGTATAAAGGGATTATACAAAGTATGTTGGTTTCGGAAATTTACGGTATAATAACAGGTTTTAAAATAAGTATAGTATTGTAAAAAGAAACTCTTAATATTATCACTAAGCAGCTGAAAATTCCTCCTATTTCGGTGGTAATTTGTACCGATTTAAAAGGATTTTTCGATTGTCTTTCGAAACTAGGGACTACTAGTGAAAAGCGCCTGATAATCGACATAATGGCACTCCGTGAAGCATACGAAGGGGGGGAAATTAAGGAGTTCCGATAAATCGACGGCAAAGACAACCTTGCTAACTTTATGACGAAGATATCGCTAAAAAAAGCTCTGGAAAGGTTTGTGGATAGTAATAGGCCAATTGTACGTATCGAGGGGTATATAAATAGGCTGCCTAGAAAGCTCAAGCTATGTAACGGCGGATAGGGATGTGTTGGCAGATTGAAAGACTGCTAGGGTATTGATAATGGCGATCTGTTTAAGTGGCACAATTAAAGTAAAGGCGTACGAAGGGCTGTGGAGGAAGAACTTTTTATAGGAGTTTATAAACTCGGATCTCAGAGCGACGGAACAATTGAGATTAAATAGGGTTAATTTGAATGTAATTGAGGTGTAATGCAGTATGGAAGTCAACTAAATTGACAGGAGTCTGGTCAGTTAACGAGGAGACAATTTAGTGGTAACCGGAAAAAATTAGTTAGTTATACTGGCGTACGCGTACAAACTAAAAAGCCGCCAGTATTGGAATAGTATTACATGCAATACAGTAGGTCGACTTTACTTGCAGTAAAGTTGACCGTACTGTAAGTGTATTTCTTTATATGTATTGCTTTGTGCGGACTTACCGTATTGAGTATAAGTCGAGTGCAATACGCTGCACTTCACTCTATGGAACGTACCAAGCAATTGGCTATACAAATTACATTGCAGACCGGCTAGTGGTCTGCCAAACCTAAAACAATACATCTACCATCTGACTATTGCAATACACCTGTTACTTCGACCACGATTCGAATCGACAACATTGCAACATTTAAGGCCTACAAACAATGATAAAATTAAAATACTAATGAAAATTTTGATTCCCTTTATAATTAATACATATGTTATTAATATGATTTTTAAATATTATAACGGAAACATTAAAGAACTCGTCTTATTAGACGACTTTAAAGAGAACTTTATAAATTGGACGCTAGATATATGACGTATAATCGATAGTATAATCGTTAAAATACTACAAAAACAACTCCGGGGAAAAAGAATTAATACAATCGGTAATAATCATAGTCTTATTAAAAAATCTCTATTAATAACGGCATAACTCTATTTGAATACTAAAGTAGAATGAAGATAAAGCAATAAAGTTAAGGTTTATAAAGGAATACTAACTAATAAAAACGCTAGGATCGTCTTTTTGAAATAACAGATAGGGAACAAGAACGAATTCCATAAATATAAAGAAAGAGGCGTTTAACAAAGTAAAACGTATGTTGTAACGTGAAAACGAAGTTAGAGGAATCGACAGAAGAGGAGGAAGTACCATGAAGATTATTCAAAATATGGGTCTAATATAAACTCTCTACGAAACGCGCTTTTAAATGAAAATAAAAACGAAACTACACTTCGGATACCATTGATAATCAGCTGGGTTATAAAACAAACGACTTGAATAGAGAAAACGGCTCACCCGGAAATAATATAAGCGATGTAAAACATTAATACCTACTTTACGGATTGATGCCCATTTACTACGATCATTATCGTAACTTACTACCGCATCGCTTCCCAACTAACAAAAGCGATCCGATGAAACCCACCAATTTCTTGAAACTAAAAGATAAGGATAAAACTAAAATAGATAATTATATGATACATTTGACAACATAATACGAATAATATTCAATACGTGTAAAAAACTAAATATTAAGCCATTACAATTGAATATTATTTTGTCAGGTATACTATTTGAGTAAACCAAAAAGTGGTATATATATATTATTTTACGCCGATGAACACATTTGGAAAGTGTTACAACCGCTCTCAATCGTATTTCTATATAAAAATTTACCACGAGTTATATAATAAGGTTTAGATTGACACCACTTGGAAATTCGTAAAAAGTTAATGTAAAAGCCTTAATAAAAGCATATAAAAAGTTTTTAAGGCTTTATTAATGAAGGTTTGAAACTATGAGGCGAGTCTTTAACCAGAATACAAAGGTAATAAACCATTTATCGAAATAGTAATACAAATATACCGCGGAAATACAAATTTCAAACTTATATTATTCAAGCCGGAAAAAGACTTGAAAGCATTTTTTATAAGAATTAAAATATTATTCATAACCTTCATACGCCGATAAAGAAGCCTTGGATCAATATTTATTGCCGATGAAACCAAAGGCGAGTGTAAAATTACTCAATCAAACCGCGTCGAAAATACTTACTAAGTTTTAAACCGAAGGCTTAAAGTGTATCTAAGGCAAAATAAATGCCTTAAATACGGCTCTTAGAAAGAAAAACGTCAGGGAGGGAGCCTAGGAAACCAAGGGTAAAACTGTTATGGTTTGACCTACGATGGTAAGCCAAGTAGGTACCAAATGGGGTTTACTATTGAGGTACAGCGGAAGAATAGAAGAGGCTACCGTGGCTCACCATGTAGAACCTATGGGCATGGTCAGTGTCCAGCCCGTTACGTGCCCTTATACATGTGTACGAACCGCGCCTAGTCTGCGCCCGGACTGGGCCCAGACCAAGTATTTCTTATCCTTTTACGTATACAGTTACGTAACCTATAAACATAATGGCCAATAGCTTAAGTTTATAATATGCCCCTTTTTTTCCCGGATCTGATAAAGATTACGGCGTTCTGCTAGTTAAACGTAAGGCGCGAGCCTTATCCGCCTAATACGCGAGCCGGGTGTGAGCCGGTGATGCGGCATTCAATGTGCTATATAACGTATCGGCTGATCCAACCCTAGGTTACCGGCGTCGTATAACGCGCCTTTAAAGTTCTGCTTAACGTATTAGCCGATTTAACCTCGGTTTAATCCTAAGCCGTTAACGTCATATAATGCGCCTTTTAGTTTACCGTATAATATATTCTTTTTACTGCTGATACCGTATAACGTACCTTTGAACGCGTTGTATAATATATCGGCCGATTTAACTTCAGGTTACCAACGTCATATAACTCGTATTTAACGTATCGTTTAACGCATTAGCCGGTTTAACTTCAGGTCGCCAACTTCGTATAACGCGTCTTTTAACATACCGTATTATGTATGAATCGGTTAAACTCCAAGTTGCCAAAGTCGAATAACGCGCTCTTTAACTTACTATATAATATTTTTTTTTGTTATCGATGCCGTATAATATACCTTTCAATACGTCATATAATACTTGGCTTTTATCGTTAATATCATAAAACGCGTCCCATATAATACGTAACCCTTGTCGAATCCAGGTTTTCAATACTTATAAATACGTATTTCCCTATAACTTTAAAAACTTTCTTTCTTTCCATTTTATATCGACGTCCTTATTTCGTTATTTACTTTTTTCGTAATAATTTTACTACTACTCTTTATATTTTAATTATAATTTCTCGCCGATATTTCGCAATCCCCCATTTTTCGTCCTTATATTTAACGTTTATAGTCAACCTAATTTAAATTACACCGGTACCGATGCTTTTGATAAAATTTATAAGCCGTTTCGTAAAGTAAATTACCCTATTATATATAATTACCTTTTCACTGATTACCTTTAATTACTTACTTTCCTTATAGGCAACTTATTCGTCTTTAATATCAGCGAAAAATAAAAACGAACTTTCATCTTTACAGGCTAAAAACGTATATATATCGTATATTCAACCGCCTTCTTAACTCTGATATTTTTTTGTTTATATCCGAGTTTATCGGGCGTAAGGTTATCGTATATATAGAAAGGTTTATAATAAGGTAAACCTATGAATTAATTCTATAAGAAACCCAACCGCGATTGAACCCCTTTTCGTAATATATTTAGAAAATAAGTTCATTTAAGGCCTCGCCGAGTTTACATGCCTTTTTACGTTAATTAGTTATTACCGCCGAAGATAAGGGTTATATTTTATCCTTTACCTGTAAGTAATAAGAAAATATACCGGATCATCGGCCCGTTTTCACCCCCGCTTTTTTTAAATTGGTTAATTAGTTCGTCCGGCTTCACGATATTACTCAGGTATAAGGAGTTCTCAACGTACCAGCCGTATAAGACGTTACCCCTTTTACCTTACGTTTTTATCGCCTTTTCCTTTCAGGTCCGTTTTCCTTTAGAACTCTTTCTTTATCTTTTAAAGTGGAGTCTATTCATCGAAACAAAATTTCCTCAACTAACCGTACGTTAACTCGTAACGTTTTTACCCTAACCCCTTTTAACACCCGTCGTATACCTTTCAGTAATTTTAGTTTAGATAGCTAGAATAATATAGCCACGTAAATTATATCTTTCATTACTAATATAGATTACGCTTATAAAGTATAACAAACGATATTTAAAACCTAATTATATGAATTTCGATTTTACTTGTATTTTATTCATTAACCTTAATTAAAAATGAGCAAATTGGGTTAACCGCGAATAGGTAAAGGATCGTATCCGGACCGACCCCATCACCTAAGCCTAAACTAATATATTTAAAAAAAAATTATAACCCGTTTAAAGCATCGATTTCTTTGTCCCGCCCTTCGTCCTGCTTTTCGTTAACCGTTGTCGTCAGCTTGCCTTAGCGCTTCTCCCTTTTAACGTTATATTTTATCCTTGGTATCGCCCCAAGCCCGCGCTGCCTTTTATTAGCCCCTTTTATTAACGCTTAATAACGCCCGCCACGCCCTTCACTGTCCTCGCCTACTAACGTCTTTCAGTATCAAAAGACAATTATAATAGGGATTTTAACGTTAATAACATTATTACGTGTTAAACCCTAATAAAAACAATGAAAATGAATAGGTGTATTTTTAGAAATTTATTTTAAAAGCCGTTTTACGTTTGAATATTTATTCGAAAAAGTCGGATATTATTTGTTCGGCTTTACCTATTATATTATAATATAATGAGTACGAAATTTTCCAATTTTTTTATAAGTAATATATATTCTCAAAGGATAAATGGTTCGATTTACATGAGTTATTTGGTATAAGTTTAACGCTGATGTTGAAATACCGAATTATTATAAACCTGTTGGTAAGCTTTAAACGTTGCAACGTTGTCGATTCGAATGGTCTTCTTCGAAGTAACAGTAGTATTGTAGTAGTCAGATGGTGGGTTTACTGTTCTAGGTTTGGCAGATCGCTAGCTGGTCTGCACTGTAAATTGTATGGCCAAGTGCTTGGCTCGTGCCTTAGAGTGAAGTGTAGCGTACTGCACTTGACTTACACCCAATGCGGTAAGTCCGCACAAAGCAATACACTTGCAGTACGGTTAACTTTACTTACAATAAAGTTGACCTACTGCACTGCATGTAATACCATTGCAATACTGTTTAAGCAAAACCCGAATATCCCCTTATTTTACTTTAAATTTATCTAAGGTTATAATATACAAATAATTTTCCAAAAATTTATATTTCGGTTTATCATTGCCTTTTTTATTTAACTAATATGAAATAAACCCCTTCTCGTCCCGTTTTTACCGCAAAAATTTCTTCAAATTTAAATTCCTCGTATATAATGTTTTTATATCGTTAATAACCCAAATTAATTTCGAGGGAATATCGGAAAAAACCTAGAAAAGAAAAGGGTTTGAAATCATTTGTTAAACGAAGTTTACATGAAATATAAGGTAATTGTTAAAAATATTTCCAACGATATTGACCCGGTTCGAAACGTCGATGACCAGGTATTAATTATGATGCTAATTAAGATTTTTACTTAAATGGTTAGTTTAAATATGACGTAAACTTAAATAAACTTAGTCCCTCACTTTATATCGTTTCGCTGGATGTTGTCGACGGTTTATCACCGTTTCTATTTATTACTAAATATAAGTCATTGTCACCTAAATTTACTTCGCACCTATACGCAAATGTGCCAAAAACGTAACAGTTCGTTTTGCTCAACTAATTAACGACTTCGTATCCCCGTTTATCCTTAAAATAAGTGACATTTTATACCTATTAACCAAACGATTCGCGTCAAACCCGGTAACTGTTAACTTTGAGTTATTTAACGTAAATTAACAAATAAATAAATGTGAAGCCTCATCCTATTAAGAGCAGGTGACGATAATACGTAAGTATTTTTTTAAAAACAAATTATACATTTAATAATATTGTTTATTAATAAATGGTATATTTTAAATACAAGTTATTCGACTGCTATCAAAAAATATAAGGTCGTTTAAAATACATTTATTTAATCCAAACCGCGGTCATTAATAATAAAAGCCCAAAATATAGAAAAATTCTACTATATATTCATGAAACACTCGGTATACGTATCGATAGTTATAAACCACATAACTTCGGGCTAAATAAAATTAAAAAGGAGATTCATAATAACGAGTAAATATCGAAAGCCGCCTTTAATAATTAACGAGTCGATTATAAAATCCATAAAATTATATAAGTAATACTAATTTAGGATAAAAAGGGGTTAAAGTAGATCTTATCGTAAAGTCCAACGAAGGTTCGTTTTATTATATTACGTATATATTCGATATAAATGTCGAAAATGTACGATTATTCTTTTTTAATCATAATCCTGTCAAAAACGCGAAACAAGATGTTTTTACCCAAATAACCTATGATAGGCGAACTGTAGGCTAATTATAAAATTTTAGTAGTTAATAATTTTTATTTTTGGTCGTTGTAAGCGATTACGATAACGTGATATACCCCGCGGATTGATTTCGCAAGCAATAATTTATACTAATTATCCGGATTAAACTAAAAAACGCCTAACGCCTTCGAAAATCACTAATAGAAAAACCTTATATAACAGGTCGTTTATTATTCCTTAATTTTATCATTCCGTTAGGGTGCCCGTTCTGAAAATAAGGCGATTACTCGGTGTTAATGAGGTTAACGGGCCTAACGCGAGCCGGGTTCGTAACGGTACCACCGGTTTCGGCGTACTAAAATCTCTCGATATTATTCCTGATAACGATCTGGATGCAGGTTAGGCCTGGGGTAATCTCGCCTTCGACAACTTTTCGAAAATCTCCGACTTATCTTTAGGGTATAAATCGTCTCGATTGAACAATTAAAACTCCTTTTTAACAAATTTATTTATATAACCAACTGTTATCTACGTTCCCTTAATATATTAATCCATTAATGCCACGTTTAATATAATAATAAAAATAGGCTAAAATACTCGCGCGCGGCGTTTCTTAACTTCGGGTTTATCCTATAATTTGCGGATTAACGTCAATTTTCAGTACATAGACTCAACTTTACTGCAAGTAAATTTGACTTGACTTTACTGCATTCGACTTCTATTTCAACATTAATAGTAAAATTTCAAATTTATTTATTTATTTATTTATTTATTTATTTAGTATCTAGACCTGCGCCTTAAGTTACGGGCCTATACCGTAGGTTGAATTGAAGGAAACAAAAGGATCTCGGCTTATTTAGCCTGGAGTTTCGAAATCAAACGTAATAAATAAAATTATTTTAATATTTTATCATTCGTTAAGATTGTAAACGGAGTACTAATACTACGTAATTCGGAAAACCATGCTTTTAAATACGACATTACCGCGAATAGCTTTTTGTCGTAGATAATATAGTTACATTTCGTATTTGTTAATCGTGCGGAATAATAAGTTACTAACTTTAAAATACCATTTCTATCCCGTTACAATGAACACCTTTTTAAATCCGTTTTCGAGTAGTCGATTTCCCCCACCGTTAGCCGATCCAAATGCTAATATACCAAAATCAGGACCGTAACAAAGGCATTTTTAAAGGTCTCAAATACTTATTTTTCCCGTTTCATTTAAGCTTACCGAATTTCTTACTTCGTTAGTTAAACGAACTAACCCGTAAACTCGGAAAAATTACTAATAAAATCACGATAAAAGTTAGTAAAACCTAAAAAACTTCGAACCTTTCGAATAATACGTGGTAACTCCTACTCGCGTATTACCCGGACTTTTTTGGAGTCAACCTGAATACCTATCTGAACCGTTAAAATGAAACCCAGGTATTTTACCTCCTTAATTAAGAAGTTACTATTTATCAAATTCAAATTTAGCCCCATATTACGAAAACGTTTGAACACCATACGAACTTTCGTTAAAAAATATTATTTAGTACCGGGAAAAAAAAACCAAAGTTATTGAGGTAAATTATAATAAAATCATTTAAAATATCTGCTATTATATAAGTAATATATCGCTGAAATATCGCTGAAGTTTTCGCTGATATAAAGGGGATGATTGATCATTTAAATAACCCAAACCGCGTACAAAACGCCGTTAATTTTTTTATTTAGATATAATCCGGATACGGTAAAAGGCTGTTCGAATATCTAATTTCGTAAACTATGTTGACTTTAATGACGTACATAAAGTTGTTTCAATTAAAGATAAGGGAAAAGAATTTTATTCAGAAATTTTATTTAGTATTGAGTAATTTATATAAAACCGTTCCCCCCCCCCCAACTAAAAAATGAGTAATACTAGCGTTATAACCGATTCAAAGCTTATCCAAACCTGAACCTTATTTATTATTTTCGTAACTTATTGTTAAAATTTATAAAAATGGTTTCGTAATATCGAATATAATGATTCTTGAGGTCGTTTTAGTAAAAATATCTTTTTGTTTGGTTCAATATAAATATAGTAATTGAGTCTCCCCTCATATAAGAGTAAAGTTATAACTTTATCTTTATGAAATAGGTTGCGTAATTTTTCTAATTTTCATAGGAAACATAACTAATTCTTTTCCTTTTTAACCGTGGTTATCGCCTTCGTTCATGAAATCCGGGGTCTTTTTTTTATAAAGGCTTGTAACAAAAATTTACCGGAACCAATCCACTATACGTTATCCCATTTCTTAGAAACGTTTAATTAAATGGATAAATATTAATCACATTACTCTCTACATATCCCCCGACCTAGAACGTACCATTATCTTATCGACAACTAAACCCTTTGAATTATAAAATATTAAACGATTACCAACAAATTTTAAGGTTACCTAATAATATTGTATCTAGGGTATCCCAAAAATTATGTCTTGTATTTTTCCGGGATTAATATATATTAATATCGGCTTCGACTATTTATTAATATTCGTACGAAATTAAGTTATTTAGTTAATACGCATATTTTACGGTAAACCCAATATCGTATTAAGATTTAGAAAATATAATAACCGAATTTACTTCATTCTTACCTGTTATATTCAAGCCCCGCTTATAATATAAAATTATTACAGTTAAAATAAACTTAAGTGTCGCAAGAGTAGGTATTATAAAAACGTATAAAAATAAAAAAATGGATTTTTATTTATACGTATTTTAATTAAATTAAACTCCTTTTTACTCGATCTTATAATTACGCTATTAAGGCTATATAACCATCAAATAAGGCTGTATCCAGAAGTTAAGCTTCCTTCTTCGCCGTTAATAGGAAAATTTAATTTATCTTTTCAATTTAAACTATATATACCTACGTAAAAGGTAATGTCGTATGAAGTTTATAATTACGTTAGTAATGATCCGATGAGCTATAACGTACCTAACGCCTCGTAACGAGCCTGGCCTAACGTTCCTTTACCGTCGCCCACGTCGTCCTACATCCTTGGTTTTAAACGCATACAAAACGGGTTTATTCAGATAATCAACCTCGGTATTAAAATAATTGGCCGCGATTACTACGATCCCTTAATAAGGATATTTAAAAGGCGTAAACCCCTATTATAACTATATTACTTTTCGGCCATTAGGTATATACGAATTCAGTTAGTTAACAATGAAAGCATTATTTTAAGTTTAAAGACTTTAACTCGTCGCTGATTTCACGGTACTTTATTAAAGCTACGATATAATCTACCAGGTTAACGCTTGTCGTAATAAATTTATCGTGGATATGTAACAATATACGAAAACGTAAGTAATTATACTTTACGGCTAAAGGCTAATTTAAGCCACTCGTTTAAGTTAAAATTGTTTTAAACCTAATAACGAATAATAGCTATAAGTTTTTATCGCTTATGACCAATCCCTTTATTTCGATCAATACTTTATCCGCATAATAAGTGTCGCTAAAAATAACTTCGATATAATCGAGAAACTTACCTACCTTATATATACCTTCGTATATGCCGGCTTCATAATACGTTATAACAGCCTACTTTACCGCTGCCCTATAATAACCACATATGTAGAAAACCATATACCGACTATTTCCAATTTAGATTTCGTTCCTTTCTAATATAAATTCAATCGTTCAATGCGTTGCTGCTTACGTAAAAGTAAATACGTCGAATTGCGGTTGGTTATATCGTTTTCGGCTACTTCAAGCCGGTAAACCACTAATATGAGTTGTAGCTAATTCGGCTTCAATTTATTAAATTTTGGTTACGACTTAAACAAAGTTAGATTTAAGATCGATTGTCGAAATCGATTAACCCAGCTATTATAATTGTTTTACAACCGAAGTAATATAGCCTACGGTATTTTTAAACGAAAAATATCAGTTTAGGTCGACTTTAAAAGAATAAAACGTATATTTATAAGAGTAAATGATTGGGTATTCATTAGTGGCCTTTTTACCCTGATGACGCTAGAATATTACGTAGAATTATTAATATTTGTTATCGATTCGTTTATTATAAGTTATATTTTTTCGAAAATAAAAAATATAACTTCAATGGTATATTATGATACCACTTTCGATAGTAATCCAAATAGGTACTGAATGGGATTTATTATTAAGGTATAGCGAAAAACTAAAAGAGGCTACCGTAGCCAACCATGCAGGATCTATAGGCATAGCTAATGATCAGCCCCTCACGTCTCATTATACGTGCCATACACGGACCGTGTCCGGTTCGGGTACTGCCTATCCCGTTACGTGTACAGTCACGTAACCTATAGACTCAATGATTAATGGCTTGAGTCTATAACCAAAACTACCATTGAAGACAAACTTATAGGCAAGAGAGAAACTTACTACGCTTATAACAATACCCGCGAGGGATTGTACAAAAATTTATAGGTTTTTGAGAATATTATATTATATACTATAAGTGTGGATATTATTATACATGACTATTGTTAATATACATAGGTGGCAGTTTATCACGCTGCAAGGTACACTCCTGCAGCATGCAAGATAACGTGTCACACTACAGATTACACTTTCAGAGTGAATCATGCGTAGCGCGATCTAGAAGGGGCGTTCTAAAGTGGTACGCTCTGGGTGAGAGTTTATAAGCTCTCACCTGTAGCATGCACTCTCTGAATGCTTCTTCCCTAAACTATCATCTATTTTTTACTACAAATACCAACCTAACGATTACTCTTCTTCTCTTTTACTTCACGTGAAATAGGCAGAGATCTTACCGATAATAAGATCGGTAATTAATTTACTCATTACCTAGTATATAAGTAAATTCAGATTAAACGTTAGTTTTAAGTCAATTACCTACTTAAAAACGAAACCAAGGCTAATTTTACAATATACTCAGCCAAGTAATAATATATAAAGAACAAGTTTAATACCTACCTATATAAATACATCTCCGAAAAAGAAAACTTTAAAGGTAATAATGATTACCTAATAGCTTAAGATAATGAAGCTGCTTATCGAATTTCTACAAGCTTGTAAGAAACCTCTTTCTTATATAATACAATCCTGGACTACGAAGATGATATGTTAAACGCACATATAATATTATAGTTCATATTTTTAAATAGATACGGAAACCGATTTCAGGGTATTATACCTATTACCAATGCAACCGAAATCTTCACCGCCAGAAAGCGAAAATTCGACGCGTTCGTGGCAAAATATCCGAAATTTCAACTCGATCGAATAAGAAAACATCGAAAAGTCCTATTTGGTAAAGGCAAAACATCGTTACTTGAAACGTTTGTTATGAATACACGATTCGAACCGGTTGAATTCTATGTAATGAACTTTGAAATACTATTTTCATTATTACAAGCGAATATAAATAAACTCGAAATATAGATTAGGAGTACGACTAACCAATTCATCCGCTTTTTAAACGGCATGTTCGTACCATGTCGCTTTCAATTCAGATACCTTTAGTTTTTCCCCGAAATACATATAATTTACGCCGTTTATATAACGTAGCTAGAACTACGAATATTATACCGTCGACTCGGTTGCCCAATTGCAAAACGCCTTATACGGCTACTTTACGCTACAAGATATACTGATATAAGAAAAGGAACGCTTAAAATTATCGAAACGTTATAACACTAATACTAGCTATATTAATAAGCCCTACGACGATTTAAATTCCCCCTTTCAGACGATGTGAAATTCAACTACAAGGTAATTGTAATTACAATATACCTTAACGGCCACCCAGTATTATACGCCGTCAACGAAATAAAATTATTTTCAACCGCGAAATTTATGCGAAACGTTTTCGTTATGAATTGCTGGAACGATTTGGTAAATTACTAGTTAAACATTTACTTAAGACTTTCGAATTAGATTACCTACGACGTAGATACGGCCTTCGACTTGAATAAATGGTATACTAAGAGTAAAATCGCCGTCAGTAAGTGTAAACAAATTCCGGAAAAAGCAATATAAGGTATTGAAAAGTGTTAATAGTATTATAAGCTGCTTGAAAAACGTATATAGTACAATCTAAAAACTAAAAGGTATGAGCTTTAAAAAAAGTCTATTTTGTAAATGGAAATTAACGTTATAAATAACGTATTCAGCTCGAATAAGCTTATTCTAATACTATTGATGTTCGGTGATAACCTTCAAATTCAAACGAATTTAATACTGTCGTTACTTATAATACAAAAGACTAATACTATAAAAAAATCTATGACAGCACTACGTTCCCTACGGGAAAAAATAACGTTTTGAAAGTATAAACTCCAAAGAACAACCTGCGTAAAACCGGCGTTTTGAACTTACTATTATAATTGAAGGTTTTAGCTCAGAAACCTAAGCGCGCATGAGCTAGCCTTTAAAAAAGCAATAGGTTTTAAAGATACAATATATTCGTAGACTGACCAAATAATACAAATTCGTTCTGTTAAATAATAGTATGAGGATATAGAAAGGAAAAGATCGATAAAAGCGACCCAGAATCGTAATCCAGCTAATAATACCGACGAAGCTACTCCTAGGATAACGAGTTCAAGTCGCCCCCGAATCTAATATACCCCCTTGATACCATGTCGTAACCTTTACTATTACACGAAACCAGCTCGCCTACATTAATTAAGCTAACACCGCGTCAACGAGGATGCCTAATTGGTTTCAAAAAAATAAAAAACGCTTTAACACCCTTGATATAACCTACTTTATTACGTAAAATGAAGATAGAGAACCGTAAGTTAAACATAAAACTTCATCGAAAGTGTTGGTAGGCTTCTATCGTTGCAACGTAGTTGATTCGAATCACTATGATTGAAGTCACTGGTGCTGCGTTGATATTGTTGATTGAGCTGTGTGTTCTAAGTTTGGCAGACCGCTAGCTGGTCTGCACACTATTTTGTATGGCTAAATGCTTTGGCCTGTGCCTCACTTTAAAGTGGGCACCTATTGTACTGCACTTGTAGTGTAGTCCCACAAACTATAGTCAATTTGTTGTACGTAAAATCAACTTTACTGTAAGTAAAGTTGACTTGGCTGTACTGCATTTGATTACTATTCCAATACTAGCGGCTTTTTGTTTTGTGCCTACATGCCAGCGTAGCTTGCTATTAATTGGTGGCAACCTTTGAAATCCCTCCTTAATCCGTAAGCCAACAACAAGTTAGACCCCTGTCAATTCCGATTAAACTATACTGAAATTAAAATTAATTACAGCCCTTCGTAGCCCTTTTGATCCACTTCTCCGAGGCATCCGTTCCTTAAATCCCGTATACAGATCCTTTGCTACAGCCTTCTACAAATCAGGTACGCCACCAATTGCGTACCTTTTTCCAGTAGTTTGAACTACTTCCATCGCCGCCATTGCCATCGCCACCATTTCTCTGGCGGTTTTTTAGTTTGCTAAGGCAGCCCTATTCTTTTACATTACGTACTGGGTAGTTTACGTAGCCCTCTATTTGTATGGTTAGCGTATTACTATCCACAAACCTTTTTAGGGCGTTATTAAGGGTGGCTTTAGTTATAAAGTTAGTAGGGTTATCTTTGCCATTGATTGACCGGAACTCATCGATTTCCCGGGCTTCGTATGCCTTTTTTAAAGATATTACGTCTATTATGAGACGTTTTTCATTAATTATATCTAACTTTAATAAGCATTCGTAAAGGCTTCGGAAGTTAGTATATATTAACACTGGTATTAGAGCTAATCCCAGCTGTTTAGTAATAATCCTTAATGTGTCATTAGTTACTATACCAATATTAAAGCTTGCTATTATGCTGTAGATTTCTGATATTAATACGCTTCGGCTTATACGCTTACATTTAACGGATATCCAGTGTATAAGGTTCTTGGTAATTGTAAATTTACTTTTAGACTTATAATTGTTGACTAGTATTATTAGGAAGCCAATTTTCGATATAAATTCGATATTATTAGTAAATGACCCATCCACAAAAATTATTAACTTTATTTTCATTAGATTTACAAATATTATATTAATTCTTCTCTTTACATGGTTTATTTTCTATTCAAACTGCCTATTTAACTTGTCGAAGATTTCATCTTACGGATGTTATACTTGTATTGTAATGAAAAGATCGTACAATGCTTTCGGTTGTCATAGCGTAGCGATATAGGCCGTATGAGCTCTTTATTTTGAAT
This sequence comes from Anisogramma anomala, assembly GCA_038502455.1. Lineage (NCBI taxonomy): Eukaryota > Fungi > Ascomycota > Sordariomycetes > Diaporthales > Gnomoniaceae > Anisogramma > Anisogramma anomala. Next base: position 32,312,774 of record JASMMZ010000002.1, on the reverse strand, counting down.
ATCTTTTTAATCTTAATTTGTTGGATTTATCGATCATCGTTAGACTAGTGGCTTGCCCCTTTTAACTTAAGCTAATATAAGTGCTGTTTTTAGCCTTAATATTATAAATACGGATTCACAATCTATCAAAGTTAAGTTATGTGTCTTCGGCTAAAGTTTCAACGGGTTTATACTTCTAAAGGCTTAACTTCTCAATAGCAGGCTATTCTGACATTACAATCCCGGTATCTCTAAGGAAAAGGGTATCATTTATTTGTATACACACGATACTAAAGTTTATTCATTTTGTAATTAATAGACACAGGTCAAATGTTAAAGTTTTTATTCCAAGCCTATTTCTAAAGTGCGTTTAATACGTTAGGAATAAATGGATGCTTACTTCGGATAATATTTATTAAGGATTAATAAAACGTATTATGGTGCCAGCTGGAAACTTTTCCTTTAGTTCTTTTAGCAGTTTAAACAATATAATTAGTTAAAAATTGGTGTCAAATTCTATATACGTTGATGTGATGTCTCGGCTATTAAGTGTAAATTAACCTCTTACGACAACAATCAAATTAATAGTAATTACGACGATTAAATGTTGGCCAATATTTTAGATTATAACCGATGAGGTAAGGATTTATTATTTACTTTCATTACTGTATTCTTAAACGATTAACCGTGATTTTTCGTATAGCCGGTTTGTAGTCTTGCCTTTAACCTCGTGAAATATTTTGAATTAAAAAATAGTAATATTTTGGTCTTGAAATTACATTAAAGACATAAATTATATGACCCTTTGTAAAAAAAGACGTTAATTTCCACTTGGTTACTTTCTCTAAAGAGATTATCCGGTATATTGATAATGTTTTTGATACGTAACTTAAAGGTAAGTTCTTCGTTTGATTCCTCCTTTTAAAACACCCACGCTGTTATATATACCTTTTTAAGCTTGTAATTCCTATCGCAGTCCTCCTCTTTAATTAATATCCTCTTTTTAGGTCGTTGTCTACGCCGTCGATATTTTATTTACTTATTGAACATCGGCTTCGGAGGTTTATGTCAATTAATTCGTTTAGCTCAGGAGTTATCAACATTAGGATCTTTATCAGACTTAAGGGTCTCAAAGGGTTTTTAATATGGCTTAATCTATGTAATTCGAAGGTTATTAGGCTGTTATCAGTTTTGACTACTACTTTTAAATTAGTAATACTTAAAATATAATATGGCTTATCCTATTTACTCGTCTCGCATTACATAAAGAATTTACCTTTAATGGGGAGTATTAACACGTTTATTGTTAAAGGTTTATTTTTAGTGTTGAGGGTATTATTAACCTAACGGTGTACCAATTCCTTCCTTGGATTTTTAAGGATTTACCGTATGCCATAACATGTTTTGAGGTGTTTAATGAGGATGGAGACTTAATTGTTATATGTAAGTAAGCTTTAAATACCAGCATCGTTAGTATAAGTCCATTAGGGTTAATAATATCATTGAGACCTTTTATCGTTATTTTAAGTCGTGTTTTTAACTTACAATGTTTTTGTTGTAATAGTATTATATGTAGTGCAGTAGGTCAACTTTATTGAAAGTAAAGTTGACCGTACTGCAAGTGTATAGCTTTGTATGGACTTACCGCATTGGGTGTAAGCCGAGTGCAGGATGCTTTACTTTACTCTAGGGCACAAGCCAAGCAATTAACTATACAAACTATAGTGCTGACCGGCTAGCGGTCTGCCAAACCTAAAACAATACATTCACTATCTGACCAATGCAATACTATTGTTACTTCGACTACGATTCGAATCGACAACATTGCAACGTTTAAGACCTACCAACACTGATCAGTGCTTATTATGTTAAGTAAAGATAAGCTAAGTAGAAGAAGAAGCTACCTTCTGGTTACGCTCTACGTTAACAACGCCGGCGAGGGTAGAGGAAAGATTCTTGTAAAAGACCTCTATTAGTACTGCGCCAGTCTCCAGTGGCAGGAAAACAGAGAAGACTTTTTGGTTGCATCAGTCTCCAACGGTAATCTGGAAGTAGGCGAAGGTATTGTTATTGAAAATACCAAGAAATCTTTATTAATCTTTTTAAAAGACGTTGAGATTAATTGTCAGAAGTCTCAAAGTTTGGCTAGTTGGCAAACGGCTAAGTCAGGATTACTACGGATGCTACTACCGCAAGAAAAACGACTAAGTCCTACGGTTAAACAACTACAACAAACAACTTTCGCCCTTTACCACTAACAATGACCTTCGATCTTACCCTCTATACCATATTTTTTCTCTTCTTCATTCTTTTCACTCCCCACGCCACTTCAATCTTCAAGTTCACTACTTTAAGCTAAAACAACAAGAATAGTCAAGTCGCGCTCAGAAAGCTACGTTGCATGATCCAACGCCAAGTTACCAAGTTCCCACGCAACTCCACACCAAAAACATCACGTCACTACGCCCAAAATTACCAAGTCTCTCGCCTTATACGTCTTATACAATCCAAAACATCAAGATGTCTACCGCTAGCATTCAATTTAAAGCCGTCACCGATCTCGAGAGGAAAAAAACAATTAAAGCCCTTGGAATTGCTTTTACCAAGTTTTACAACAACAACCTTTCGTTGTTAAATAATGATAAAGACTTAACGGAAAAACACTTTACCAATTTCGTCGGCTATTACATTATTAAACAAGATGATAGCAAAAAACGTAACCGCGGTAACTGTGTTTTCCGTAAATGCCGTGAGTTCTTCGACGACTGGACTATTAATATATGAAAGAAGATTTAAAAAGCTGTTAAATCCAAGTTAAAGGAAGAATTTGAATGCCGAGGGATTTACATACCAAGAAAAAGTTCTACTAGATTAGTAAAGACCTTATTTAACCTAACCCAATTTAAAAAATGTCTATAAGAACTATGGTCTAAAGGAAAAGGCGTTAAGGAACTTTAACGCCCTTATACGCAATCCAAAAGACTTCCCCTCCACCCTTAATTAACTTAAGTCTTTTCACGCGCGAGCGATAAACATATTAACCTGCTTAGTAGCCTATTACCACTATGTAATAGCGTGGAGTACGCCCTTAGCGGTGACATATCGCGTAAAGTAAGGACCGCCAATGCGGCTAAAGATATTAACGTTAACATTTTATAACAGTTAATTAAATAACATCGTTAGGCCTCCCAAAACCTTGAACTACCCATCGTTCCTTAGTAATTCAGTAGCCAAGCTCCATAAGACCCCTTTCTATTTACGTTCGCCTACGCATAAAAGCTTACCACAAGTTATACCATAGGACTTTACCTCTTGGGTCAGGCGACTGGTAATTATCTTTAGTATCGTACCTCAAAAGCTTTAAGGCTTAAATTACTAGGAAATACCACTTAAAGCTGTGATAACTATAGTGACCTGCCTTTGAAACCTGTTAAAATGGTTATTATCAATTATAAGCTGCCTAAAGACTTAACTAAGATTTGGAACAATGTAGAAAAGTATAATGGGAAGCCTCAAAACCTCCTCGACTCTAAAATAATACCCTTTTTAAAAAAAATCAAATGAAAAAAGGTTTTACCTTTAGGTTTTCACTCACTATTCCCCGGAATCCTTACAAAGCACGCCAGAGACTATTACCTGACATTTCTGAATAAATCCACAACATTTCGCAAGATCTACGATAATATAAAAGGCCACTTCGAAAACGACATCTACCTCGCATAATAAAATACAAACTAAGGCACTATGCTGTAAACTATAATAATAGCAAAGAAGAAAAATAATGAAATACCAATGGATTTTTTTAATTAGATGCTTAATAAGATAATGTTATTCCAAAAAACAATGGGAAAAACCTACATTAGCGATGCCACACTTCGCGAATAGGTACGAGCAGCAGTAACGGACGTTAATGAGTTCGAATACGCTTTACAACGCTCAGATTCCACCTACAAAAGCTTCTTTAGCTAGTTAAGTTTCTCGTTTACCACAGTAATAACGCGTACATCAAACTCGCTTAATATGTACTCCCAAGCTGGCAAATTTATTAACGTAAATAAAGAAAACCTTACGGTGGTTAACTACGTCAATCGCTAATACGGGCGCCTATAACGCCTAAGATCTAGCCTATCGACCTCGGCCTCAAACTAAAGGTAGCAACTAAGTTGACTCTAAAAAGGCTAAGCTTTATAAGAACTTGCTAACTACCAGGACTATCATCGTAATAGTAGCAAAAAATGTTGGATTTATAGCAAGTCTGACTGTTAGTCAACTCGATACCCCCCTACCGAATTTAACAAAAAAAAGATAGTATATCACGTCTAATACTCTACTGCATTTAAAAAGAACTACATAAATCAAATCGTAGACTTTAAAGTTAAAGAGCTAATTAACGCCGCTAACGTCTTTAAGTAAATCAAGTAACATAAAAATACTACTTTAAGTACGGCTTAATAATAAATCGACAACGCCTTCCTGTACTATTTGGGTAGTAAAGACCCTTACTTTTACCCCAATTAAGCCTCTAACCCTTTAAACACTTTTAACCTCTGTAATAGTTATGCGAACCATACGTTTTAAAGTATTATACCAAATACAAAGGCAGTAAGGTACTTAATAAAAGGTTATTCGTAGTACGTGATATTGCGAAATGAAAGCACTAAAATTATTAAGATTAACCGTTATGGTACTAATGAAGCTAAAGTTAGCTTTGGACTAGGCGAACAACTATATTAACTAAGTAAAACGGTAATTTAAACTATTATAAAAGCGATTATATTCAATATCTTCAAGTCTCCTACCCTTTTTTTACTTTTTTTAAAGGAAATAGAGACTCTAGGTGTCAATGTTGACGTTAACGAAAACGAGCTGGTTTAAAATGGCTAAAGGTTTCTACTCTCCTTTAAGTGAGTGCATCTATAATTTTATCTTTAAGGCCTGAAAGCAGTGTTGTTAAACCTGATGAAATCGGATATACGTTAACTATACCGGCGTTTCAACTACCAAACCGTCAATAGGCTATACAACGCCCTAAAGTCCGTGAGGTATAAAGATGTGGAATACTTTCCCCTAAAAGCTATTAAAAGGCTTTGCCATTACTATTGAACATATGCCCAAGCCCCGCGAAAATTTAAATTTATATTAAGAGATGATAAAAATTCCAATTACGAAATTTTCGACGATGTGTTTCACTTTAATAAAAAGGTTATCTTTTACGTCATTAATTCCATAAAATATTTTTACGGGTTTAAATTTTTAAAGTCCCTTTTGATAAAGGATATATAGGAAACGTTAAGCAAACTATGGATTAATACGTATCTGGATTTACCTGACATCGTAATTTACAAGGCCTACATAAACTTTCCCGCGGTGAAATTTTTAAAAAGGAATACCAAAATAATAGTTATTTAGTGTAAATAAGTACCTATAAAAGCCTACTAAATCATTGGAAAGATGAAAAGGGTATACTCCCTATTTGGCCAAATGTACAATATCCTAACATTAGAAATTAAAAGCTTTACAGATCCGGATGTACGTCTATAAATAACAGTAAAAGGTTTAAACGATACTATAGTCTTTAACGGCTTAATACCAACGCTTCTAATCTTTAGAGAGTACCCACGCCTAACGAGTAAATATCCGCCTTCAGAAAGTGATTAAAAACGTGTTACGGAATATAATAGGGATTTAAGGTAATTACGAAGAAAATAAGCATGCTACCAGATTAATAACGCCCTTAATATTAAAACCGGCTCTTTAAAAATCTACGTACTTACTTTACCTTTATAAAGTAAAGTCCTTGTGTGGCGGGAGCCAGGTAAATGGAAAAGTCTATATAAGATGTTAAGTATTATAAAATCCGAAGCAGTCGTCGAAACTATTAAAGGCTTTATACTTTTCCGAATCACCCAGGTTTAGCCTTACATTAGGGCTAGTAAAAATAAAGACCCTTAATACAAGTAACCGAACTAATACGAACCTCATTTACCCGTTATCATTAAGCCGATAAAACGCTGCCAGCACGAACGACCTTCGAAAAAGAAAAATGTTAAAGAGAAGGAATACATACCGGGCCATATTTACAATACTACTTGGGTAAGTGGACAAAAAGGATAACGAAAACTTGGTATTAAAGCTTCGAAAGTAAGGGATTATTAAAACCTTCGGTAAACCTTTTAAGTAAAGTGATAAGCTCGAGATTAACGGCTTATTATTTCGGGGGGTTGTATAATTCGTGTCGAAAACCGATTTTAACCTTAAAAACCTTAATATTACGATTTTTAAGTCGAGTATTATTTACGAGGTTAAAGGTAAGATTACGACACAATTATACGAAAAATTACGTTCAATAGTTTAAGTATGCGGTAATAAAGGTAAAGATTAAATCTTTACATAGTCGTTAACAATTTAAAAGATTAGCTAATGTTTGGTAGTCGCTTTAAAAACAAGTTTTCTAACTAAGACTAAAGGCAAGTTTACGCTTAATAGCCGTAATATAACGTAAGTTTACACGTAATCCGCAAGGGATTTATAACGGATGCTACTATTAAAACTACCACAAAACCTCTATGTTATATACCCTTTGAGTATGAAAATGCATTGTATTAAACTACTAGAGAAACTGGTTATAATAGGCGTTTACTAATTTCTAACCTATTAATCGTATTTTAAATTACGGCTAACAACAAAATCTTCAACATACGATTCGTGTTTACTGGTAACGTAAAAAAGGGATTTGGACGTGGTAGGTATGTAAACTGACGATACATTTTCCGTCGAAACGGCTGGCTTTATAAAATTAAAACAACAAGTGATTAAAAACTCCAAGTTTTAAAATTGTGTATATTACTATATACCCTTATAGATAGTATACATAGGCCAAGTAGCAGTGCACTGTATTGCAGGGTGCACTCCTATAGGGTGTACGGTAACGTGTTATGCTGCAGACTGCACTCTTACAAGACGCAAAGTACATCATGCATGGATCGGTCTGGAATAGCTATTTCAGACCGATGGCAATGCGTGGATCGGTCTAGAAGAAGTATTCCAGAGTAATACGCTCTCGGTGGAGGGCTTATAAGCCCTCACTTGTGGCGTACACCTCTGGATGCTTTTTCTTGACTATCTTCTTATATACTACAATACCAATAATCTTGATTACTCTTTAAAGACCTTATGTTCACGTGAATATTATAGGCTTGAGACGTTACCGACAAAAATTACAAGCTGGTAACGACGTTAACGAAGGGTAGCCAACTTAATGTTAATGGATCATTCATCCGTATACTTGGTATTAAAACCGGCTTTAGTTTTCATCAGAAGAGCTAGAGCACTATTCTGGCTACAATTAACTAGACTAATAAAGTTAGAAATCAACGGTACTTGAAATAACGTGCTTGAGGCAGCTATATTACTACCTTAAGCTAATCGAAATCCTTTTACGACCTCTTTATTATAATGTAAGTACAAAATCCAACGGATAAGGACTTTAACCGGTTAAACAAAAGGCTCATAAGGTAAATACGTAAATTGGAACGCGAAATCAATATGATTCAAATCGACTTTTTAAGAGCTAAGCTAATGATTTTTACGGACAGGTTCTTTACAAACAACACCAACTTATCTTTATAGATTAGCCTTCTAATAATCCTAGTTAACGAATATATATAGGAAGACTAGTTTAGTATTATCGGCAGACTAATTCACAAGACTTTTATCAAGTGCAAAAGGATTATATTGAACGTATTGGTATCGGAGGTCTATAATATAATAGTAAGCTTTAATATACGTATATATTTAGAGGAAACCTTTAATATTATTACCAGGTAGTTGAAGATTTATCCTATTCCAGTAGTAATTTATACCAGCTCAAAAAGCCTTTTTAAATACCTTTTAAAGTTCGGAACTACTGGCGAAAAACGTCTCACAATCTACGTGGTAGCATTCCGTAAAGCCTACAAAGTGAGGGTTATTAAAGAGTTCCGATAAATCGATGGCAAAGAAAATCCTACTAACGCCATAACAAAGGTATTACCAAATAAGACCCTGAAAAGGTTTGTAAATAGAAATAGGCTGACCATACGTATAGAGGGCTATGTTAGTACGCCGCCCAAAAAACACAAATTACGTAATAGCGGATAGAGATATACTGACAGAATAAAAGATTACCTGAGGATTGATGATAATGGTAATCTGTTTAAGTGGCACGGTTGAAGTGGAAGCTTACAAAAGCCTGTTGCAGAAGAACTTTTTATAGGAGTTGATAAACTCGAACCTCGGAGCAACGGAGAAATTGAGGTTGAATGTGGGTAATTTGAATGCAATTGGGTTCAATCTAGTATAAAAGTCAATTGAAATTAACAAGGGGTACAAGGTTACTGTTCAGCACTAACCGGAAAAAATTGGTTAGCAAAACTTGTCATAGACTCAGGCCATTAGCCATTGAGCCTATATCTTACGTGACTGTATACGTAACGGGATGGGCCTGAGCCCAGCCCGGATGCGGACCGGGTATAGACCAGACACGGTCCTTATACGGATAGGGTACGGTTTGTGCACATCACATGTAAGGGCACATGACGGGTTGGGTATTAGCCCTGCCCAAAGGCCTTATACATTAGGTTACGGTAACTTTTTCTAGTTTTATTTTACATTTAAATAGTTAATCTCATTTAGTATTCATTTGGCTTATTATCGAAAGTTGGATTATAATATATTATTAAACTTTTTTCAATATTTTCGAAGAAATATTACTTATATTAAACGAATCGATAATAATCTTTAACAATCTAGCGTTATTCTTTAACGTTATTTAGGAAAATAAACTGTCGGAGAATACATAGTTTTTTATCTTTATAAATATACCTTTAATTCTTTCGGGTCCGATTTAAACCGATATTTCTCGTTTGTAAAATACTTTAGATTATATCGCGTTAATTGTTCAATAATTATAATGACCGGGTTAATCGACTTTAATTGCCGACTTTATATCTGACTTCGCTTAAGTTGTCGCGAAAATTTAATAACTCGAAACCAAATTAACCGCGATTCGCGTTAGATTTTCACCGGTTTAAGGCGGATGAAATCGACATAACTAATCGTAATTTAACGGATTTGCTTTCACGTGGGCGGAGAAACGTTGAACGATTCAATATATACTAAAAACAAAGAAAATATAAATCGGAAAAGGTCGATACGCATTTTTTTATATATAAAGATATTATATAGCGGCGGTAAGATAAGCGGTTACGACTTATTATAAAGCTGAAGGATACAAAGGTAGGTATAATATAGGGAAGTTTTTCGATTATATTAAGGTAACTTTCGACGACCTTTACCGCGCGAATAAAGTATTAATCGAATTCGAAAATTGGGTAATAAAAACTAAAAACCTATAAATATTATTCGTTATTAGGTTCGATATACTTTTAGCTTGAATAGGAGGCTTAAATTAGCTTTCGACGGTAAAATATAACTACTTATATTTTCGAGTATCGTTATATATTTGTAATAAATCTATTATAATAAATGTTAATCAGGTGGATTGTATAATAACTTTAAAGAAGTACCGCGAATTTACCGACGAGTTAAAGTTTTTGGATTTAAAATGACGTATTGGTTATTAATTAGAAAAACCCGTTTAAAATTAACAGATAAATAATAACACGGTTATAATGAGAGTTTATACATTTTAAACGCCTCAGTTAAGGACTCATGGTAATTGCAGCCAATTCTTTCGATATCGCGGTTAGTTATTTTAACAAATCCGCTCGGTACATATTTAAAACAAAAACGCTAAGGCGACGTAAACGATGAAAAAAAATTAAATTAGGCTTATTTCGAGGAGTTACGTATGTTATAGTTTATTGACTGATTTTTAACGTGGTTACAACCTTTACCCGGTATTACTTTCTATGTAGGTATATACAGCCTAAGTTAAAAAGTTAAAAGAAGATTTTTTTATTAACAGCGAAGGGGAAAGCCTTACTTTGGATAGAATTTCGTTTAAGAATTATATTACTTTAACTATATAATTAAAAAATCGAATAAAAAGGAATTGAATTCAATTAAAATACGTATGAACGAAAAGTTGTTCCTTATCTTTATATTTTCAATAATACCCACGTTTTGAATAGTTAAGTTGATAATGATGAGAATTATTAATCTATTATGAACGAGACTTTAATATAACTGTTAAAGTTGAAATGAATTTATTCAATATATTCGCAAAATTTCAAAATGATATTAAAGTTACGGTAAAACAGGTATATTACTTAAATAAGTAAATTTTGTATTAATATTAATAAAAGGTTGAACCCGATATTAATATATATTATTACTTGAATCATACGGGATATAAATTTTGAAATACCTTGAATACGATATTAATAAGTTACCTTAAACGCGGGCGGTAACCGTTTAGTAATTTAAAGTTAAGGAGATTTAATTATCGATATAACGTAGATACGCTTTAAAACAAAAAAAATATAAAGCGTAATAGGTTCGGTTTTCTCGAGTTAACGTAACGTTTATACTGAAAGGTATAACATATAGAAGACCCATTCCAGATAGTGTATATTATAAACCTTCGCTAAATAACGCGGATTTCATAAATAATGGTGATAACTATAATTAAGAAAAAAGAGGATTGATTACGTCGTTTATCGAAATTAATAATATTTCGCAACTTATTCGATAAAGACAAAGTTACAGACTAACTTTTATATAAAAAGAACTCGACTATTTCATTTATATTAAACCGAACAAAAATAGATTTTGACTAAAACAAACTCAAAACTATTATACTTAATATTAAAAAATTGAATTTTTAAGTTTAGATGATAAGTCACAAAGTTAATAAATAAGGGTTAGGTTTAGGCGAACTTTTTATCGGCAGCGACGCCGGTATTATTAATTTGTAAATCGGAGGAGAAATAACTGTTTTATATCGATTATCAGGTATTAAATCAGATTATAAAGTAAAACTATTTTTGTTACCTTTAATTAAGAAGACCCTATATATATTGTCGAAGTCGATATAACTTATAAAATTAGATATTCGAACGATATTTCACCGTATTCTAATAATACCACGGTAAAAGGAATTAACGGTATTTCGTACGAGATTCGGGTTATTTAAATAGCTGATTACCCCTTTAAGTTAATTAAACCGCTGGTAACGTTTTAACGATATATTAATTATATAATAGTAGATATTTTCAATAATTTCATTATTCAATATTTCAACAAACCTTTGGTCCTTTTTAAAATATTAAATAAAATTACACAGCGAAAGTTCGCGTGGTTTAAAAACGTTTTCGTAATACGAAATTAAATTATTTTCTTTCCAAAAATATAACTTTGTAGTTAAGAGGTAAAATACTTAGGCTTTATTATAACAGTAGGAATATGTACTTAGAACGACTTCTAAAAAGTTCAAGTAATTCGCGAGTATGAGTTATTATATACGGTTCGAAGTATTCGAAGTTTTTTGGGTTTTACTAACTTTTATAATGATTTTATTATTAATTTCTTAAAGTTGGCGGATTATTTCGTTTTCCCAATTAAATAAAGTATTCGTTAGGTTTAAACGAAACGGGAGAAATAAGTGTTTTAAACTTTAAAGGATATTTTCATTACGGCCCCGATTTTAGCATATCAGGATTTAAATCGATTAATAATAATAGAAATCAATTATTTGAAAACGGTGTTAAAAGGGTATTTATCGTAATAGGACGACGATAATATTTTAAAACTAATAACTTACTACTTTATACAATTAACGGATACATAACGTAATTATATCATTTACGATAAAAAACTCCTTACGGTGGTATTTCATTTAAAAGCGTGGTTTTTCAAGCTATGTAATATTCGTATATAGTTTACAGTTTTGACAAATTGTAAGGGATTAAAGTATTTTTTTTATTACGATTGATTTTGGAACATTAGACCAAATAGGTTAAGGTTCTTTCTCTTTTTTAATATCACTTACGGTATAAGCTCGCCACTTAAGGCGCTTACCCGAATACGTTAACTCGTGGGTTATAAGATAAACCTAAGGTTCAAAAACGTTACGCACGGGTCTTTGAACCTATTTTCATTATTATATCAATTTTGATTTCAATAAATTTATACATTAAAGAAATATAGATTACGGAATGTTAGGTTAAATAGTTTAACGAGATAAAGGCTTAGTTATCAAATTATGATAACATATATTTTAAAGGGGGGTCGGGGGTTTTCCAAGGGCTACCGAAAGAGATACCACCCTGGACCCAGCCGGCGCCCGGGTCGTTATCAGGAATAACGTTAGGATATTTTAGTATAACGGGGTCGGCGACACCGCCGCGGGCGCAGCCCGTATTTAACCCGCTGGTATCGTTAATATTAAATAATTCCTTTTTTTCCCAGCTCGGATATATTAACGGATTCACAAAATTAAAAAGTAATAAACAACATATTATATAAAGTCTATCTTGTAACGGTTTCTGGGGGCGTTGGGCGCTTTTTACTTAACGTAAAATAATTAATATAAATTACAAATTATGGGATCAACCTGCGAAAGGTATTAAGTTACCGTAATCTTTTATAATTACCGAATTGAAAACTATTAATAATAAATATACTATAAAAAACCCACGACTCGTTTATTATGGATTATTTGGGAAAAAACATTTTTCTTTACGTTTTTTAAAAAGATTACCACTAGGAGGAGATAGTTGAAAATATTTAACGTTTATATCGAATATATAAGTAACGTAACGAAACAAAACCTTATCGTACTTTACGATAAAGCCTACTTTAACTTTTACTTATTTTCGACCTGTATTTGATGTATATTTCGGTCGACTTTATAATCGAATGACTAACTATTAATAACGGCTTTTAAAATTTACTTTTTATTACGAATCGCCTTTTTCAGTTTATTTAATCAAAGTTTATATAATTTATAATTAAAAATACGTACGTGGAACGTTTCTGGGATATATAGTAGAGATTTCATAGGCTTTTGACTTTTATTATTAATAATTGCGGTTTAAATTGAGTAAAGGTATTTTAAACGACATTTTATTCCTTAGTAAAAGTCAAATAACTTTTATTCACGACGTATTGCCTATAAAAAACAAGAAAATTCAACAAGTAAATTAAAAAGTTTAAAAATATTTACGTATCGTGGTTGTCTTTTCGTAATACGATTACACTTCGTATTTACCCGTTTATTAATTTACGTTAAATAAACTAACATCAACAGTTACTGGGTTTAACGTAAAAAGTTCAATAAATGGGTTCTAAATATTACGTTTTTAACTTATTTACGTAAAAAAACGAAATTAGTCTAAGCAAAGATAACTTATATTTAATCATAAATGAAAACGGCGACGAATCGTAAACAACGATCAGTGAAATAATATAAAATGGGGAATTAGGTTTAGCTAAGCCTTCGTAATATTAAACCTAATTACACGAGTAAAAAACTTGATTAAATTTATAACTAATATTAATTAATTAACATTCCGAACCCGTTACATATCGTATTAAATATCCCTAACAAATATTTGGTATTTTATATAGATTTAATTAAGTGTATCATTTCAAACCCCTTTTATTTAGAAGTCTTATCCGATATTCACCCGGAACCAATTTGAGTAACAGACGATATAACGGAAGGTTAATAGAAAGATTTCAAAGTATAAGATATTTTCGCGGTAAAAATGGGAAAGAACGGGATTTATCACGTATTAATTAAGTAAAAATACTATAATAAGCCGGAATATAAAATTTCAGCAAATTATTAATATATTTTAACCTTAAATAAATTTGAAACGAAATAGTGAAATATTTAGGTTTACGATAACCCGGTATTTTAACGATGACGTAAAACTTATATTAAACAAAAAACGCGAAGCGAAATGCCTTTACCCCTGAAATAACACTTTACTAACAAAAAAAAGAGAAACTTTATTATTAAACGAAGCTATAATATATTAGGTAAAACCGAATAAATACTGCCCGACTATTTCAAATAATATCCAGCTCTAAAGCGGTTTCTATTATATCTTTACGAAAATTTACCTATTTCTTATTATTATCCTTAGTTAGGTTTAACGAGTATCGATGTTACTAACGTTAAAACCCCTAATTCCATTAGCTCCGAAAGTTAGGCGATAATAGGGAAAGTGGACGATAAAAGGTATGGAGAAAACCAGTGAACGTTAAGGAGGGGAGCTGGTAGAATTCGGGCCGTACGCGAGTCAACGTTAAAGAGGGCGGATAACGCGAGGAGGGATGGGGGTTAGAAAATGCAGATAATGGGTAATACAAGGAAAACCGGACGTTAAAGAAGGCCGATGATAAAGGAAAACGTTAAAAAGGACGGGCGTTAAATAAAGCCGATGATAACGGTTAATAAAAAGTAAGGCGAAAGGCGAGGTAAGTTGGTAACACTTTAAACGGGTTACTAAAAATTATAACACGTTATTTTAAACCCGGGTAACGCGATTAACTCAAGTACGGTTTTATATTCGTTTACAAGTAACTAGATTAACTCGTTTTTCAAAAATTTAGTAAATAAAATATAAACGAAATTGAAAATTATATAATTAAACCCTAAACGTCATTTATAACGTTTTGTAAGCCGTAACCTATATTAACCATAAAATATATTAATTAAATGGCTATATTATTTTGGTCTTTTAGGTTAAGACTATGAAAGGATATTTGGCGAAAGTTAAAGGGGGCCGGGGCGAAATCGTTACGCGTTGAAACTCGGTGAATCGAATACGTTTTATTTTTATTAATAAGTAATATAATAAAATGCAACTAAAAGGTTCGGAGTAAGTACAAATCCGGAAAAAAAGGGCGGCATAAACGTATAGCTAAAAAGGTAACGGTCTATACGGCCGGTATAATGAAAACTTCCTACGCCCGAGCGATATTACAGAATCGGGGTAAACTAATTAACTAACTCGGAAAAGGCGAAGGTGAAAACGGGTCGATAACCCAGGATATTTCCTTAATATTTACATGTGGGGGATAGGATATAATCCTAATCCTTTACCTTAATAATTAATTAACGTAAAAGGGAATGAAAACTGAGTAAAACCCTAAATAAATTTATCTTTTAAATATATTACGAAAGGTAGTTAATTAACGGTCGGTTTTTCATAAAGCTTTTTTATAAACTAATTTTATTATAAACTTTCGAATATACGTGACACCATTATATATAATAAATTAGAATATAGAAATAAAAAACGGTAAAGTTGAAAGGCAAGTTTATACATGATATATAAAAGTTTTTAACTTATAACGGAAAAAGTTTACTTTTATCCTTATTATTTTCGAAAATAAAAAGATTTTTTATAATACGAAGGAGTTATCACAAATAGTTGATAATAGGGTATTAGTATATTATAAGGTAATATACCTTACATAAAGGCTGATCGTTCCCTCTAAGAGCGTCGGCGATAACGTAACCTAGGCTAAAACCGTTCAATATGTCGGTTATAGTAATGAATTAAAAGAAAAGTTAGAAATATATAAGTTTGAATAACTGGCTAATTTACATAAAAGAAGTGAAAAGAGTAATAACGGAGTAATAAGTAAAAGGGAGGGTAATAATATAACAGAAAAAGGAAAAGGTTTTAAAGGTTATGTAGGGGCGGTCGTATTTATAACGATTGATGAATCGGATTCGGCAAAGGCTACATGTTATAGGAAGCTAATTACTTAATATTAAATGTAAAAGCGTAACTTTATACGATACGTTAACGGACGCGTTATATGGCGCCGGCGGCAAAAAAAAATACCATATATGGTATGTTACAATATATTGACGAGTACGTTATACAATACCGATGGTAAAAATGATACCTTATACGACGCGTTAACGGGTGCGTTATACGGCGCCGACGGCAAAAAGGAGGCTTTATACGACGCGTTAACGGATACGTTATACGGTACCGGTGACATAAGATAAACCGGTGGAAACGTCATATAATATGTTAAATGTAATGTTACCAACTTACGTTCTACTTGCATATTAGGTGAGTACGGCCCACGTTCGGTATTTATCTAAAAAGGCGCCGTAACCCTTACAATATTCGGAAAAAAAGGGGCATATTATGGACTTAGGCCGTTAGTTATTAAGCTTATAGGTTACGTAGCTGTACACATAATGGAATGAGCTTAGGCTTGACCTGGGCGCGGACCGGGTACAGGCCGCATACGATCCGTATACGGATAGGGCTTGGTCCGTGCATGGCATGTGTAAGGGCACGTAACGGGCTGGGCATTGGCCCTGCCCAAGGGCCCTGCACGTTAAGCCACGATAGACTCTTCTAGTCTTCTTCCGCACCTCAATAGTAAATCTCATTTGGCACCTACTTGGCTTACCATCGTAGGTCAGACCATAACAACACTAATGTGCGCGCACAAACTAAAAAGCCGCCAGTGTTAGAATAGTATTATATGCAGTGCAGTAGATCAACTTTACTGTAAGTAAAGTTGACCATACTTCAAGTATATAACTTTGTGCGGACTTACCGCATTGGGTGTAAGTCGAGTGTAGTACGCTGCACTTCACTCTAGGGTACGGGCCAAGCAATTGGCCATACAAACTACAGTGTAGACCAGCTAGTGGTCTGCCAAACCTGGAACAATACATCCACCATTTGACCAATGCAATACTACTGTTGCTTCGACTACGATTCGAATTGACAATGTTGCAACGTCTAAAACCTACCAACAGTTTCCGATTTTTAATGTAAAAATATCGTAAGCATTTCGTAAAAGGAAAAATACCTTTTATACTTTATTAATATACTAGTAAACTTTAGCAGCGACTTGTTTACATTAAATACTTATCGAATTTACGTTAATTTAAAGCTTTACCGTAGTAAAATTAATGCTAGTATCGTAAATTAGTACATTTAACAGCCTAAGGTACGTATTGATCCATAGAGCGTATAGTACCTCTTATATTTCTTTCGCCGCAATAATTTTAAGGAACTTGATGCCGTAAAAAGCTGTGGCGGAATTTATAACATGTAATATTAACTTGTTATTGGTGTAAAATATGTTTACGACAACTTTCGAGTTAAAGTTTCAATTTTACTTTAACGTAAACTTAAATCTTCAGGGGGCATAGTAGTATATTTGGTAATGGTAGTAAAGCTGTTTAATAGGTTTTAGTACTGGCAAATTTACATTTTCGTTGCCAGTTACCTTTAATACCTTGTGAAGCCCATTAGTTATTGGGTAGTTAAACCTACGATATAATTAAAAAAGTTTTGCTTTTGTTAGGTTTAATACCACTACCTTTAGCCTTTGAAAATAAAATTAAAGGTTTCTTTATTTAAGTTTAGGTGAAAACCCTTTATCAGCCTTAATTTGTATTAATTTATTAGTTTAAATATTAACGTTAACGTCAAGAAATTTTATATTTTTAGGTAAAAGAAGAACAGGGTATGAGATTTTCAAATGTAAAAAACAATAAGGCTAATAATAGTGTTAAACGTTGATCCCAATAAATATAGCTTTTTTTCAATATTAAAGCTAAACTTAGCTCTACTAGTATCCGTGTAATTAAGTTTCGTAGTAGTATTGATATCCCTTTGTAATGCAAAGTATCATGAATAGCGTTCTATTGAGTACCATGTCGCTCCCATATTCAATATAATCCCCTAAAAACCTTGTTTCTCCTAACGGTTTTAAATAGTAAAAAGGTGTATAGAGTCAGTGTTTTTATCGTTATGTCAGCAGTAAGGGTCTTCACCTGTAAGGCGGTATAAAAAGGCATAGTAGTCGAGTTATTACGTTGCTTCCGAGCTAATGCTAGTGCTAATATTCTCGTATTAGCTAATAGAGTTTAGATTATCTTCTTCTTTTTTAACATTACTTCCTTTAAATTATGTAACTTACTTAATATAGTCTTCATTAAAAATGGAGGGGAATTGTGTGTAATACATTACCTACTTTACTTTACATTCGGCGGTAGTATACTGTGTTAATTAGCAATCCTATCTTCCGCAAATCTAATATCTCTTGACGTTTAAAGTAAACTTGCTCAGCTGGTTTAAAGATTTTAAGGAATAGGAATACCCTTTTCTGTAGGTAGAGGTTGTGGCCTTTCGTTAATCGTATTAGCCAGGCTTTCTGTACCTTCGATTGATATAATACGAATGGGAAATGTTTTTTCCCCTCGTTACTAAGTTCCGAAGCTTAAGGGTATATACCAGATGAGCTGGAGACTCTAATAGTTATATTCGTTACCGAAGAACGTAATTGGATAAAAAAACCTTCACAGGTGGTATCGAGGCATTAAAAAGCGTATTCGAACTTTTTGTAGCCCGTAATAGCTTTTCTAATATACTAGAGTAGGATGCCTTCACTAGTTTTCACGTTTCTTATTACCTGTTGATAAAGTATTAACCTATTGTGAATTTAATTAAGGATATCTATTTTACTTTTCGACTCTTTTTTATAATTTAGTATGCAAGACCACTTGATAATGTTTCAATCGGTGTGTTATTGGGCAAGATTGACATCGTGTTTGAAGTGGCCTCTTAGGCCATTATAAATTTCGCGGAAGGAGGAATAATTCGATAGGTACCAAAGGTTGTAATCCTCGGCTTAGCCGGTAAGGATTCTAGGAAATAACGAGTGAAAATCTGGTAGCTTAACCTTTATTTGACGGTAAATGTTAAATAATAGACGTAACTTGACGTCAAGGAGATTATACGGCTTATAGTTATACTTTTCCTTTTCTTTCTAAATTTTAACGAACGTAGTGATTGCTGTATAATCTGTATTTACCATGGAAATACGTTAAGGGAAAGGGTAATTTATTAGTTGTAGGGACTTTATATATCTTTTAGTTAAGGGAAGAACTACGAATATTAGTTCTAATGGAAAGAATAGTTTTCTTTATCTAAGTTTGAAGGGGAAAAGCTAGTTATTATGCCTATAGTAGGCTCGCGTATGAAGCCAATTCGCTTTTAGTTTGGCTGTCAAAATTGGATGTGTTAAGAAGCTTGGGGAAAGAGGGTTTAATGGTTATCACTGTGGGGAACTTTGTGATAATACTTTTAGTGTTAAGGGTTTCGTCGATATTTTTGTTTAATTAAATAGTGGATTAAAGGGTTTACGAGGTGTAAGTTAATTAATTCCTTCCGTCCGGTGATATTAGCACGTTAAAAATCCCGCGTAATAGGGTTTAAAAATTATTTAGGCTTAGACAAGTCTTTACAAACGTGTGTATAGATGTTAACGGTTACTGTCGCTAGCAATCTCTTTACCCTTAACTAAGGTTTATTAAAAGTTTTTATCCGTATCGTATTTATTGAGTAAGTTGATCAGATTACTTTACCTCCCTTTTTTCGCAGAGAATTTAACTCTTCAAGTATATAATTTAGTTTTTATTCTTATGTTAGCTTATTTGTTCGCTTTTTTCTACATATCTAAACTATAGTCGCGAAACCATGTTTAAAAATTATCCAAGGCTTTAAGTCCACGGTTAATTCCGGTGGAGTCTAAGTTAAAAATAAAGCAGCCGATTACGTTAGCTAGATGTTTTGGGGTAAAGTTTTTAGTAACATTAGTAAACCAGAGCTCATCATCATAATGCTTTCCGAAGAAGATATCGATATCCTTAATTGCCTTTTTCCGGTTAAGGTCGTTAATAGCGCTAATTCCGGCGTGTTTTAAAGATATTGTAACTTTAATTAAGGAGTGTAAAAGAAAAAATAGTGGTATCAAGTGGTGGGTCGTGGGTTTGTCGTTAAAGTTGGTATATGTTAAAGTTCGTAAGACTTAATCGTTTTTACTTTAAAGTTTACAGTAGTAATACCCGCAGTTGTACTAACTTAGCCGTCTGTTAACTTTCTGACTTGATAATTTTTAAAACTTTTAGGTGGTTAAACTTAACGTCTTCAAAAAGAATTCATAATAGTGTTTAGGTGTTTTTCATGGTGATACCGACGCCTACTTTTAAATTGCTGCAAAAACAACATAGTAATATAGGGGCGCTTTATAAAAACCTTTCTTTTACTTCTCCTCAAGAAAGCGAAACAACTGGAAATCAGTTTCTTCTTTTACTTAGCCAATCTTTGTTTAAATTAATAAGCACTAATTAGTGTTGGTAGGCCATTATCTCGTTGTAATGTAGTCGATTCGAATCAATGTGATGGAAGTAACTGGTGCTGCATTGATATTGTTGATTGAGGTGTGTTTTCTAAGTTTGGCAGACCGTAGGCCAGTTTGCACACTAATTTGTGTGGCCAAACACTTTGGACTGTGCCTAACTTTGAAGTGGGCACCTACTGTACTGCACTTTAAGTGAAGTCCCACAAACTACAGTCAATTTTCAGTACGTACAATCAACTTTACTGCAAGTAAAGTTGACTCGGTTGTACCACATTTGACTGCTATTCCAACGAGAGGGTATTATTACCATCCTGAATGCACTATTTAAATAATTTACCTAAATGGAAACTATTATTTTAATCGAAAAAGGCATCTTTCTCTTTGAAGGGTTTAAATAAACGTTTTAAAATATTTATGAAATATTTTTTACACGTCTAATCTATAAAGTAAAAGATAAGGCCAACAATTTTTTTTAAAAAAAGACGTATTATTATTGGAGTATAAAATGATACCGGTAAAAAGGATATTATTGTAAAGGGACTAAGGCCGGAGCTGTCGTTTAAGGTGGTCGGATTTTATCTATAAACCTCCATGAAGAAGAAGGAAATAGAAGTCACTGCTAGGGAGTGGCTATGGAGCTAAGATGGTACAACCCTCTCCCTAGTCATATAACGTGTGGACGCGTGTTCCCAAGCGGCTTCATCTCTGCTTTAGAACATAGCAGGAGCGTGAAGAACTACCAGGGTTGGATCTTTGGTAATACTAGCCAGGCACTAGCCCGTGATATCACCTCTAAAGATACCCCCCACCCTTTTTTTTTTCCTGTTTTTTTTGTTATCTTTTTATGTATATCGCCGTAAATATAAGGAAGGTAAGCGCGCCTTCCAGAACATTACAGTTTCGTGTAGAAGGTATTAAGCTAAACATCACGTAAAAGGTGTTTTAGCGCCCCCTTTCTCTATAAATAGTCTCTAAACTCCTATTTTCAAAAATAAAACTTCCCTCTCTTTTTAACCTTTAACCTTTTTGTATAATATTAGTGCCTTTAGACTTTAGTGTAATATTTATTTTATAATATAAGTACTTTTAGTCCTATCATTACTACATTAGCTCCATAGCCTCTTTATATTGTTATAATAAATCCATAACTCGTTATAAAAGTAGATGAAGCTATTAGAAATGAGAGTTATTTGTTCCGAAGCTGTTTGGTCCTTACTAAAGAGTATAAAGTTCCCTGCGTTATAGGTTATCGATATATACCTCAATAGGACGCGAAAATAGACGTGTTTCGAATATGTTTCCAAAATAACGTATAACCACAAAAAATTATATCAAAAGACTAAGGGTAATTGGTTTTAATAGCTACGAAGGAGCTACTAATAAGCGGCTAAATATTGGCGCCCGATACCGCCTTTATTTCGTTAGGGCTATAGGTCGTAGTTTGAGTTATAATTATACGCCCTTAAATCTGAATCACAATATAAATAAGGCTATTAAAGAGTTATCTAAGGCTTATTTAACGTTCGAATTTTAAGATCAAGGTAAGTTTATGTTCTATAAGCCATTTTATAAGTGTTAATAAACGGCTAAAAAGCATATAGACTTAGTTAATCGCTGTAAAAAAGGCTTTAAAAGTATATCGCATTACGTGACGTAATATTAATACTCGAGGCGGGGCGGGTTTTATCCCCGCTACTTCCGTACGGTTTGGGGGCTTACAAGCTATATAGCTAATAAATAAAGAACGTATTACTTAATTAAGTTTTTCGTAGTCAGTCAAAAACATAGAAAACGCGGTTAACGAGTAGTTAAGGAGCGTTGTTAAAAACCATATAAAAGTTTATTAAGGTTTTGAAGTGTATTAATATTAAGTTTGGACGTATGGGTGTTAAATTAAACCAGTTTGTTTAAATGAGTTAGAAAATATTAGGTAAGGATTTAAATTAGGATTTCAAAAAAAATTCCTAAGTACGCCAGGTTGTAGTCGTTTGTTCTTTATATTTATTAATATTAATACGTTTGTTTAATACCCGTTTACTAACAGTTTATACGTTATTTTATTTCGTAAAGTAAAGTGGAACATTATACCCGTTTGCGGATTAGGCGTAAGGATCTATCGTTATATTTAGCTGGTTCATAACATGATTCGAAGATATCGAGTATTATGGTACTCGAAAAGTTTAAAAACGACTTTTATGTTAGGTATATATAACCTATTTACTTAACAAAAACATACTGTTTCGGTTAATTATAAAGTCAGATACGTCCGAATTAGGTTTGGTTACAGTCATGTAATATACTTTCGACTTGGTATTTAGGTTTTACCTCGCCGTTATCGTCTTTGATAATTATAACCTACGGTTAAAAGTTTCGAGTTTACTGGTTTAGAAACGGATTCGAAACGGCTCGAACGAGTTAATTTATATAAAATTGGGGATACTTTTCGCCTGGTATATTAAGTTTAACAACGTGTATATCGATTTTACTCGTTACTTGGTATTTATAGTATAATTAGCTCAATGTTTTTAAACATTCGTTTAGCTTATAGTTTTTTAAAAAAAGTTAAATGTTGTTGCCGATTTGAAAATATTTTAAGGGGAAACGCCGCTTATTAGCAGCTTTTTTATATATTATTACGTAGCTGTTATTAAAGTTTATACGAATTCCGCAACTTCTTCAATCTGTTAAATAAAGTTTTTCATTTTTACGCGTGGTGTCGTAACCGAAACGAAAAAAGTTATACCAGTTATATAAAATCGACCTCATAGCTATAGCTTATAAAAAACGGGCTAATATTAATAGTAATTATATATTTATTATTTAATACTAGTTAATAACCGGGTAATAAACGGCTTTAATAGAGTTACGTGTAAACGACGAATAAATTTTAATACGTAAAGATTTCTTAATTTACGCGTTTAATCGAATCGTCGGTTTTAAGGTAAATAGTAATATTTAGACGTTGTTTTAACCTATTTAGGTCGTAAAGTCGTTTTTAAAACCTATGATTTAATTAGAATCATGGTCGTTAATAAACGTACGTGAAAAATTATAAAATCACTCATAATAATTTAAAAACAGTTCCGTATAAACCTTGGCATTTATCTTAATTATAGCTTCGAAAGTAACGGCCTTATTTAAGCGGTCCGTAATGATTATAAGGTAACGTAAGTTACTAAAGTATTCCTAAGGTATGTTAATTACAAAGTCAATGAAAAGTTCGTTTTAAAGTCGTTCGGAAATTGAAAGAGGGTTAAAAATTCTTTTTCGACGGTATTTATAATATATCATTCAGTTATAAACGTTGTAATTATGGTACAAACGGTGGACCGTACGATATAGGCCTAGTTAAAAATTCTTCCTAAAAATAACGATAGTAGCGTCACGGCCTAGATAACCAGTAAAAAGTACATTATAGGTAATTTTAATTAACGCGATAGTAAGCGACTTAAAAGTAGTTGTCTAAATACAGTCGCGAAACCGTAAAACCTTATCGTCGTATACTAAATATTTCGAAATTAAAACCTTTAACGTATGGTCGTCGTCGGTACAAATATCCATTGGAAAATATCGGTCGCCTATACGTACTGTATGTACTAGTTGGTGGTAGGTAATATAGCGTATGATAACAATATCCTAATAGTTTTAAATATCGATGTTAGTAAAAAGTTGACGGCTTTTCGGAATTGATTCGCTGGCGATAGTTAACTAGGAAACCTATATATGTGGGAGCGGCTCGTTAGCAGACTATTTAGGGCGTAATAATTAGAGTTTTCGACTGAAGTAATGTAAATACGAAAAGTCCTTGAAAATATTTTAATTTTGTTGTAATAACGTATCAAGTCGCGTGTAATTTACTGCTTTATTATATACTAATCGAAAGCGAAATTACTAAATACATTTAGATTAGCGGACTTATTGTTCGGAAAGCCTCCGTATAGTTATAAAGTATTTTAAGTTTTTTTTAATCCGTTAGGATCGTAAACGGGCGCGCCGTACTCCGAAGTTCCGCGTTTTATACTTTTAAATAGCTTATTGTTATAGTTTTTGTAATTATATTTAGCGAGATAGGCGACGGAAGTAATACGTTATTAGGTATAGGTTACTGCAGTCGTTACGTTAAAAAAGGCAGTTTCTTAGGGCCCAGCCAGAATATTTGGCTTCGAAAAAGGTATCGCGGTTAGGATCCTATTAGGTAAGTATAGTTTCGGAGAAAAATCTAAGCTTAAGATATTAGAAAATAACTTTTTTTTAGGCCTTTAACGAAATAGAGTAACTTTAAGGGTTAGCTGAAATAGTAATTCGATAATGTCGAATAATCGCGAATAAAATAATAGTAAAAATTTACGAAGTTAAAAAAACCCCGTACTTTGAAAACCGTCGTAAAAGCCGTTTATTTCCGGATAATGCGTATATTTTTTTAGGTTTGTACGTGTACCAATGTTTACTTCAATAACGAATCCTAAATATTTAATATTTTAAATGCAGAATTCGTATTTAAAAATATTTAGGTTAAATCCTTCGATGTTTAAAGCGTTAAAGATTTACTTAATATTAGATATATAATCGTCGAGAGTTCCGTTAAAGTAAAAAATAATATAATCAAGGTAAACGAAATAGAAAATATTAAGGAAAGTGCGTAATAAATTGTTAATATATCGTTAAAAGGTAACGGGGACTTTAAAAAGGCCAAAAGTGGTAATAAGCTATTGGAAAAGTCCCAAACGTATACGAAATATAGGTTTTTATTCGTTTCCCTTTTTAATACGAAGCTTATAAAAAGCGTTTTCAATATCTAATTTAGTAAATCACTTAACTTGTGAAATATTTGTTAACGTTTTTTTTTTCTAAAAAGAAACAGGTAACAATTAGCTATCGTAATAGTATTAAGCCGGCGGTAGTTAATATAAAATCGTAATCCTTTTTAGGTTTTTTAACAAAAAGTATTAAAGCGCCCGCTAAAAAGTTACTTATTTGAATATAACCCTAATTAAGTAGTTCGGTTAAAGTTTTATGTAATATAAGGAGCTCTTTACGCAATATGTCGTATAAAGAAACTTGCGGTACTTTTAAAAATTAGCTTGAGTTATCAGTATAAAAGACGATTTTATAATCCGTTTTAAAGTGGTTAGGGGGTAGCTTATCATTAAGGATTTTGTCGAATAAGGGGGCCAATTACTTAAGGTTAGCGGAAAATTTATCGTAAACAGAGACGAGTGGTTTCAGGGCGAATACTTTGTTAATATTTTCGAAGGAGACGGCGGCGAGTTATATGATAACGGTTTGGTCCTTACGGACTTAACGTAAGATAGCTTAAAATCTAACGGCGCCAACCCCTTTCGATACTTTTTAAATGGGCGTAACCCCCCGTTTTTAAACGCGGTAGTCACCAGTTTATCCTAAAAGTAAAATATACTTCGTAACGTCGTAAATAACTTATTAATATTTTATTTGGGGTTTACTTAAATTAGCGTCGTATTATAAAAAAAGGAAGATATAGGATTATATCTGGTAATAGTATTTATTAAGGTCGGTATTTAAACAGGTTATAAAGTAAATAAGTCGTAGAAAAAAACCGGACGTATAGTATGTAGTTTCGCCAAGTTATCGTAGGATAATGGGAAAACGCGGTAATTTTAAACGGTTGGTAAACTATTTACTCGTGAAGTTATGATATTTATAACCTATATTTATTAAAGCGTAAATAAATAAAAGAAAATTATAAAGTAAATTTACTATAAATGGACAGTTATTTAAAAGCTGAGACGGGGTTATTAGGTTGAATTAAAGTCTTGTTAATTTCTATTCTCGATTATATGTAGGAGTTTCATTTTTTCCTTTTCTAGGTTAATAAAGTTTTTAGCTGAAGTAAAATGGATTTTTATAGCGGCTTTGGCGTTAAAGCCTCTCTGAAGTTAAGCCGAATCCTATAAATAGGTACGGATAGGGTAGCCGTTCACGCCGTAACATAAATGTAACATAAGGTCCTTACTACAGGAGAGTTCCGCGTAGTTAAACTAAGCGGCACGTCGCTTAGGAGTGGTTCGAAAGTCGTTTACGCTAATTATAATAATATTGCCCTAATTATCCCGAACGGGCGCGTCGTTACTATTATTCCTATTACAGGAGACGCTCCTGATAATAACAGTACTAATTCTGCCATAACGAGTACGGAAATTATAAAGGCGCCCATCGATAATTTAAATGCGGGCGACTTACTTATTATTATTCGCCGGCATACTAAATAGAGGTAACGTATTAGTAAATATGTTATTAATATCTTCCTTTAAAATAGCGAGTTTAACGGCGGATTCCCAGGCTATACCGTTAGTTTTCGCGAGAAGGGATTTATAAGCGTTGAAGAAAATATTAAATAATTTATAAACTTCTAATTTTATATTCGGAAGCCGAGTAATAGTTATTTTAGCCACGTTAGGGTCGTAATAATAGGCATAAAGTATAGCTATAAAGGCGTAGGGGTCGTTAGTATCGCCGTCGCCTCCGCGGGCATCGTAACTTGTTATAGTTGTTTTCGCAGGGTCTTCTAACTGTTGGAAGATAATATAAAAAGAATCTTTTTTTATGCCAATAAATTTCCGGTTCCGACGTAATTTATATATTATCGTAGCATTTTATACTAGAAATTGTAGTTTCATATCGGAAAATTAAACTGGCTAGTTAAAAGGTTTACTTTTAGGTCGTTAATGCCCGTCAAAAGTCGTACTAATATCGTAATCGGAATTAAAGGAGTTTAAGTCATCGTTATTTAGGAAGTTGACATTGTCTCCGGTAAAGAAAGATATAACGGTAACGTCGTTCGTAATATACGTAAGGGAAACATTTTAAGGGGGAAGTTAACCTGAGGACGTGAACATACCGATAACTTCGAATTATTAAATTATATTCATTAAAAAGTTTAACACGTTGGTACTCCGTTATTTTATGTATAAAATATATTTGTAAACGACTCGATTTCTCTTAATAAGCTTTACATATAAGTAGTTGGTAAAACGTTTATATAAAACCGTAAGAAAATTATATTAGGCCGTTAAAACGCTTTAAATCTACTTCTCAACGCGAGCATTGAGGAATCGCTTTAGGACCTAAGTATTTAGATTCTGTAGGTCGAAGGATAAAAAATATAGCTTAAGCTATAGCCGTTAAAAATAATTAAGATACCATTGAAAAAAATCGATGTTTATATGTAGGGGGATTAAAACCAGAGTTATCGATTAAGGTAATCGGATTTTGTTTATAAATTTCGATAAAGATAAAAGAAAGAGAAGTCTTCACTAGGGAGTAGCTATAGAGCTAAGATGGTACAACCCTCTTCCCATTCATATGATGTATGGAAGCGTGTCTCCAAGAGGCTTCCTCCCTGCTTTAGAGCATCGTAGGAATGTATAGAACTACCAGGGTTGGATCCCTGGTAATACTAGCCAGGCACTAGCCTATAAAAATTATAACCTAATTGCACATTTTACAAAGAGTAAGTTATCGTTGGATTTTAGAGTTCTATACTTCTTTATATACACCTTACAGCCTTTATATCAAGATTTGTAATATTATATAGGTTTATATATAGTCAGAAAAGCGGCTTGAACGCCTTATTGACACCTATAGGCTTACGGAATTTCGAAAAAACCAGGTATTTCAAACGATCTTACGTATTATAAAACCGTTTTACTAATTCGCTAAAACTGGTATATACTAGTATAACACATATAAAAATACTATAAAAACGGCTTGGAATAGTTAGCTCGACTTTTAACCCGTGTTAACTGGTTTTAATAACACATTTGAAAGGCATTAAATTAACGGATATATAAACGGATAATACTTTTGCGTTGTATAACGAGTCGTTTTTCGTATGTACAAAGACAAGAATTTTAAAGGCCGTCTTAAAATTAAAACCTAAGAGGTATTTAACGGAAGACCAAATAATCGACTTTAATGGCACAACAATCACTTTCCGGAATGGCATTCTGAACCTTACTTAAAGGGGACAATTGGATGAAGTTGCTCTTATCGCCCTAAATAATGTAAAACAGGCTGACGAATATAAATATTAGCGATTAAGTAACGTTAAAATTACATTGATTATATAACTGAAAGCGGTATTTAATCTTTCAGTAGTTGTATAATACTAAATCGACCTTTTAAACGATATATATAAAACGTTGAAAAAACATTGTACGTAATAAATACATCATTTAAAACGAGTTTTACAATTTGTGCAGTTAAATATACGTATTACGAAGCTTTTTATTTTTACTGACAGTTTTTTCGCTAATAATACCAATTATAGTTTACAAATAGGGTTTGTTTTTATTTTCGGTAATAAAATACCAACCCGAAACGAATTTACGCTTCGTAAAAGTATTTTTTATTAAATCTCAACTAAATGTAAACGGGTTACATGAAGCGTTTTAGTTTCAGAGATTTATAACATAGTTCAAGGCTTCGATTTAAGAATTACTATAATGATAAAAGTCCAAATAATTATTTTAAACCTTGGTTTAGAACTTTTCCCTTTCGTCATTTATATTCACTATTTTTCGCTCTACGAATACGTGAGTAAACTTGGTATTACGAATAAAGAACGTTTTATAATCAATATTATAGTTTTACGCTAATCGTATAAACGCCGCAAAATGAAAGAGATGAAATATATCGATGGAAAGTAAAACTCTACAAATGTAATAACTAAGGGCGCCCCGAATAAGTTATGAAAGACGTTTATATTAACGAGCATTATCTTCGTTAATATTAGTAAAGAGGGTTTATGATCCCTGACAAGTTAAATATTTTGTGACTTATTTTTACCTTGTTTATTTAATACGATTATATAGCGTTTCATATTTTGAAATGGCTCGGATTCTGATTTGCTATTTAAACTAATTTTAAATAATTTTATCTATTTAGATTTACCGTTCGCACCGTTTTTAACATTTGTCACTTGTTATCTTCCGATAAACGACTTTATCAATATATTTTCACTACTTATTTGTTTCTTTCGTAACAATGTTTTTGTGAATCCCAATTGTACTACTATATAGCTAATTACACTATGGCCTGGTACACCGGCCCGACGAAAAGGAGCAACTATTTGTTACTAAAAGGATAAGAAGAAGGCGATGTCGAATCTCTAGCATCCTCCTCCTCACCACCCTCTCTCTTTGTGTTGGCGCTGCCACTATCACCGTTATTAACGCCATTAACGGCGCTACTGGAGGGGTGGCCATATGCGTTGGATTGTATGCTTTTAGGTAAAGGCGCAGGAGGGGTTTTACCCTCCTTACAGCGATACGAAATACTGTCGTCGAATTTGTTTACGTAGTACATACGCAGGCCCCGTTTCCAAGCGTTAATAACGGTTACCGACTCTTTAGTTCGCCGGTTAGTGCTTATCATTAATTAGTATCGGTTTACTTTATTTATTGACGGAAATAATTCCTTTTAGGAGCGTTTTAAATAATATATTTACAAAAGTGAAGGAATTAGGTTTGCGGTTGAAATCATAAGTTTAATGTAAACTTATTATAAAGTCGACAGGCGCGTAATACACCCTTAGTCTATAGTTCTAGGACTACCAAAATAAGAGCATATCTTTATTAATCCATTTTTAGCAGTAATAGAGAGCTAACCAACCCCTGCTTTAGTAATAATCGTTATTGAACTTGTCCGCAGCCATAAAAATGATATACTATACGTAGGGTATATTTATTAACGGTTTGTAATTATGGACTTGTGTGCGTCTCTTTAACGTTTTACGTGTTAGAGAGGCCTCGCGACATACCCTAGTGATATATAGCTTGAGGCGGCGAAAAAGATGCGTTTTGACCACTTCGTTTATAATAATATTAATATAATAAAATATATGGGGAAAATTAGCGATACGAACTACTTTATAACTCCGATAAGTTAAGTTTACAACCGGAGGAGGGGGGATTTACATGTAATAGAGTCTTTACCTGTAAGAAAAAGGTAAGGTTTATAACTTTAAAAGCTCTTTGTTCCTCATCTTAAGGGTTAGTGGAAGGGGGAAAAGTGGAAAGGAGAAAAAAGGGGGTGGCGGTTTCGTCAGCGGTGGGGACAAAAGACGTAACAAAAAAAAAAGCAGGGATTAATAATATCTTGTTAAAAGAGGCGGAGCTAGGAATAGTTTTGGTAGCGGTATCGGCGGCGCGGCAGGTTGCGGCAGAAGCCGCCTCTTCACCCTTACGCTCACGCGCTATTTATTTACGGACGAAGTTAGCATATAGAAATTAGTTAAGTAACATACTTATCGAAGCAGTTCAAAATAAGTAATGAAGATAATAATTTAGGTTTATATACGCCAATGAACTAGTTAGGATTTACGTTAGCTATAAATACACGCCGTTCAATATATTTTTTTGCCTAAACCGATAACGATACATCTTTCTATTTTAATTCCAAAACACGTAATATTACAAATCAACTCTTCGCAATTTCACCCCTACAGCATCTACGTAATTATACCCCTATTACACCCGCGTACCCACACCCCTATAAGGACTAATAACAAACGCTATTAATAACCATACCGCCGCCGATTATTTAAAACAACCAAGCCCTTACTATAATTACTACCGCGGCAAAAAAAACTACTAAGACAAACCTTTACAATCTATACCATAACTACTCTTATTACAAAACAGCGGTTACAAACTACACTATAAGCTACACTATTATTACTAAATAACGAATACAGGCCGTAATCAGGTGGGGAAAGATTACCTATATAAATATTATCATATATCCATATAATTAGTAAACGGCTACGCAATAAAGTATATCTTTACAAAGTATATAGTAATGTACCACTTTGTAAAGAACATTCTTGCAAAGTGAATAATAATGTTCCACTGCCTAAAAGTGGCATCTACAAAGTGTATAATAGTGTACCACTACCTAGAAGGGAGATTAGCAATGTATATGGTAGAATTTCACTGCCTTAGCAAGAGGTTATAACCTCTCATCTATGGCATGCACTTTTTGAATGCCTCTTCTCCCTTTTTCACAACTTATATTTACTACTACAATACAAATATTTCTGATTACTCTTCTACTACGTTGAAGTATAGAGACTTTACAGAAAAATACAATTGAAAATTCAAAATTTTGAAATTATATACCTATTTCGACTTTAACTTAAAGTAAACATTTGAGCTTTAACGGATCGTTAATTCGTATGTATAGTATTTAACATATAAATGTTAAATATCTTGGTTTTTAATAAAAGAGTTACGGTATTAGTTTAGCTAAGATTGATGAAATTGATATCGTAAAAACTTAAAAGTACTTGGAATAATTCGTTCGTAATAATTACATTGTAACCTTATATTAACTGTAGGCATTATAAGATATTTTAGGTGCGGTATAAGGTTAAGACCTGGTTGACATCGATTACAATCGATTGAATAAACGTTTGCAATAGAAAATGAACAATTCGAACCAAGGACTTAATAAGACTTTTATTAACTTATCGAGGGCCAAGTGAATAATTTTTATGTAAGGTTTATTCATCAATAATATGAGCTTATCATTATTAACAGAATTCATTATAATAATCGTTAACGAGTATTAATTATGATATAACTAGTTTGTTATTGTTGTGAACCCTATTCATTGGATTTTTATTAAGTGTAAAAAGATTATACGAAACGTATTTATTTTCGATGTTTATAGTAACAAAGCTGGCATTAGTATAGGTATAGTTATATATTAAACACCTGTTAGAATAGTAGTCATATGAAGTATAGTTAAGTTAACTATACTTACAGTTAGTTGATTATACTTAATATTAAATGACAGCAGTTTATTAGATTAACTGCAAGTCTAGTGCAGTAGGTGCCTACTTCAAAGTCGAGCATAGGCCAAAGAATTCGGCCATACAAATTGACGTGCAAACCGGCTAGTGGTCTGCCAAACTTATAATTTATAACTCATATCATCAGAACCAATTTCAATGTAGCATCAGTTACTTTGACTACAGTAATTCAAATCGAATCCATTGCAACAATAAAGGCCTACATTTACAGGCAGGCATACTAACACCGATTAGTGCTTATTATGTTAAGTACAAACTAGTTACGTAAAAGAAGAAACTACTTTTCGGTTACGTTTTACATTAAATGGTGGTTAATGTAAAGGATTTTTTTGCGAAAGGTACTTCGACATTGTGCAGTTATTTATAGCAGCAAATGGGGAATATTTATAATCTATACAGTTGTTTATAATAGTTTATAAGTAGCGACAGTATCGTTTTCAAAACACTAAGAAATCCTTGTTAATTTTCTTTAATGAATAGTGGTGGGATTAACCGCCTAAACATCTTAAAGATTACTAAGTTTGCAAGTTAGCAAACGGCTAAGTTAATACCATTACGAGTATTATTATTGTAAACTTTAAAAGAACGACTAAATTTTGTAACTTTTAACAAATATTAACTTTAATGGTAAACTTACGGGTCAAATTCCCTTTACATTACTTCCCTTCCCCCTCTTACCTTTTAATTTTCGTTACGATAGTTTTAGAATGCATTGGAATTGATGCTGTTATTAATCTTGCTACGAAGGATATGATTATAGATTTTAACGTTATTTTCGAGAATCATTACGACGAAAACCTTTGGTTTATAGATGTTAACGAAGACTACTTAATTAAGCACCTCACCAACGAAATCGGCTCTCACATTTGCGATCTAGATTCCACTGGAACTTTTTAAGGCCTAAAAGCGTATAATGAATTTTGAAATGCTTTGAAAAATGAAATTTCGATATGTGAACGATGATAAATGAATAAATTAAGATTAGGCTAAAAATTGAGGTTATAAACCAAGTCCTCTAGTTTTTCTCGAAAAAAGGGGAAAAGGGTAATCTGTCCAACGTAATTTACGAATACGCTACCGATAAAGACTTTTCATAGATTCTTGAGGATAATGGAAAAGATAAAGGGATCGCTAATTTTAACATCCCTTAATACTCTTATATACGTTTACAAGTTTACGCCTAAGCTTATATAAGTTCCATAGACCATATTACCTAAGATTGACGGTTTAGTTTTATTAGCCGTGAGGAATTAATTAGCCTTACTACGTAAGCCTTCAAAGTTAATAATTAAGTAAGTAAGAACCTTTTTGTATTCCTGAATATTGAAAGGATTATTACGAAGTCTCCTGTAGTCAAAACCCTCAAGTTTCTTTTCATCAGACCCCTTGATACGTCCAATTTTAGCAAGTAAATTAAAGAAGGAGCAGTTTTACGCATGAGCTTATTGTAGTCACAACCATTGACTTTTTCCTGCCAAATCTAGTTATAGGTAATTATCCTGATTACCCTGCTTACTAGTACCTTTCCAAACACCGGTTAAGGGATTCAAAGGGTTTTTACGACTAGTATATAACTTTTACCCTTCGAGATGTCCCTATAGTAGATACAGATTACATGGCAATTACTACGTTTATTAAGATTTGGAGAACGAAGGGAAAGTATAACGGAAATCCATATAACCTCCTAAACATCAAATTACGCCCTTTTTTAATATTTGCCGTCGAATAGAGGTTGAATTACCAAGCTTTTACTTATTGTTTCCTAGAATCCTTACCGGCTAAGTCGAGGATTATTACCTTTGGTACTTGACGAATTACTTCTTTTTTCGAGAGTGTTCGGCTGTTCTAATGGTTATTTATAATACGATGTTAACCTTATCAAGTACTATATCAATTGTAATATTATTAGGTGGTTTTACATTTTTCGATTATGAAAAAAAGTTGAAAAGTAAGTTCGATCTTTTTAATTAGATTGTTAATAAATTTATTTTTTATTAATGAGAAATCAAAAAGGTGGAAGCTGGGGAGAGTATATTATACTATCAGGTTTAGTAAGTTGTTACGGATTATAAAAAGTTTCAATACGCTCTATAATGCCTTAATTCTACTTGTGAAGAGTTTTCTAACTAGTTAGTTTCTCGCTTACAACTGTGACGGCTCGGGTTTCGAGTTCGATTAATATATACCATTAAGCTTTAAAGTTTAAATACGATGAATAAAACCCCCCCTACACGTATTACATCGATAATGAGTATGTTAAGCTTAACTAGTATAATTTATAAAAGGCCCAAAACTAGAGCCGTATCTAATATATTACATAAGAGGAGGGTTTTTAACTTAATTTAACAAATTTACTTGAAATATCAAGAAATGTTGAATTTGCGGTGAATAAGGCTATTAATTAATACGTCATATTGTTTCTGAACGTGAATTAAAGCAGGTAATGTATTACATATACTTCCCCTCCAATTTTAATTGAGATTACGTTCTAAGCGTTGCAAACTTTAAAAGAAAGGAGGTTACAAATAAAGAAATAAGCGTACTATTGGAATAGTATTGCATGCAGTGTAGTAGATCGACTTTACTATAAGTAAAGTTGACCGTACTGCAAGTGTATTGCTTTGTGCGGACTTACCGCATTGGGTGTAAGTTGAATGCAGTACGATACACTTCACTCTAGGGCACGGGCTAAGCAATTGGCCATACAAATTATAGTGCAGACCGGCTAGAGGTCTGCTAAACCTAGAACAATACATCTACTATCTGACTACTGCAATACTACTGTTACTTCGAAAACCAATCGAATCGACAACGTTGCAACGTCTAAGGCCTACCAACACCTACGTCTATTGGTTAGCACGAAAATACCGGCCAAATTTTCGAAAATAACGTAATAATTTGCCAACCACGACTTTTTGTACTGTTTAACAGGTAAAAATCCTCATCGTCAATATAACGATAAAAATTTTGACCTTACGCACCTGTTTACCATTAGCGATCATGACGCGAAATAAGTCTTGTAAGGTATTATACCGGATACTAAGGTGATACAGTATTTAACAGAAGTCTATACGTAATACATCATATTATAAAATGATACTAATATTACTACAAAACTTGACCATATGTATGCCAGTAAAGTTAAAGTTTACTTTATCCTTGAAAAATAGTTTTTTTTAATAGGATTAACGAGTATTATTACCGTCTTGAACTTTATTATTTTCTACATTTTAAATTCCCTTACCTTTTTTTCATTTTACCTTAAATATATAAAGAATTTCGGCGTTGACGTTAACGTTTAAACTAATAAATTGGTTTAAGTGTAGGAAAGCATAAGATTTTCACTTAAAATTAAATAGATAATCTTTTAATTTTACCTTTAACGGTTAAAAATGGTATTGAACTTGAATGAGTCGAAACTTCGTTAATTATATGGTCGGTTTAACTACCTAGCATCTAATAGGCTTTATGATGTTTTAAAAGCGGTTGGTTACGAATATGTGTATTTACTAGCGCTAAAGGCAATTAAATGGCTTTGTTATTGTTACCAAATACACTCTTAACCCTCCAAAGATTTAATTTTACGTTGAAAGAATATTAAAACTTTAATTCTAACGTTTCCATACACTTTTTTTCACCTGGATGGTGAATCAGTATTTTATATTGTTAATTTCATCACGGCGATCTATGGCGTTTAATTCTTTAAACTATTATAGCGAAGGAAATATAAAAGTCATTACGTACTTTGTGAATTAAAAAGTACCTGAGACCACTAAACGTATTGATACATGACACCGGTAAAAATTGTACCGCAATGAATTTTTAGCTAATGTTAAGTCGATTGGGATTTAGTATTAATAGATTCCCGTTAAAACTTACTAAGGTATTGGTAAAGTCGAAAGAACTTACATTCTTTTACAAAAAACCTACGATATTCTTACCCTAGAAATTAAAAGATTTATAAATTAAAAAGTACGATTGAAAATAGCGGTAAAAGGCATTAATGTGGATATTACTATATACCCTTATAGATAGTATATATAGGCCAGAAGGCAGTGCACTGTATTGCAGGGTAAACTCCTGCAGGGTGCACAATAACATGTCACGCTGCTGGCTACACTATTACAAGACGCAAAAGTGTACCATGCATAAATCGGTCTGCAATGCTATTCCATGCCGACGGCAATGCGTGGAGCGGTCTAAATGAAGTATTCCAGAGTCATACGTTTTGGGTAAAAGCTTATAAGCCCTCACCTGTAACGTATACCTCTAAATACTTCTTTTTGATCTTTATCTTTACTTTATACTATAATTACCAATCATTTTAATTACTCTTTTAAAACCTTATTTTCACGTGAATATTTTAAGCTTTTGACTTACCGATACTGATTAGTAGCCGATTCAGTAGACTATAAATAGCTTAGGAAGAAGAGATATGTATTCGTTAAATACTTATAACGAGATGCTGTAGCGGTACCAACTGTTTGTACTCCAACACTTCGTTTGTACAAAAATTACACGCCGACGTATATAAAGATTATAAAGACTAAGTAACTTGAAAAAAAAAAAACTTTAACACGATATCATCAGCCCTTATTTAGCTCTTTATCTGCTAAAAGCCCCGTTACGCTACTATTAACCCCTGCTTAACGTTTTGACATACTTAGACACTTTTTGGAGAGCATCCTATTACGCACCAAGCCATGTAAGCCAAATTACCAAGTTTTCAAGAACCCTTTATTAAGACCTACCGGATACCAGGCTATGAAAGTTAAAACCACCAATTTTCGGAACCCTTCACTAGGATCCACCCGACTTTCGCCTTAGGTAACATCTATTACACACAAACAATCAACCCGATTACCTTAACAATATCGGTTGTACACCAAATAACCAACCGATCCCTTCACCAAGTTTTGCTATAGTACCCCAATACGGACAAACTACCGTACCCCGAAGCACATAATAACTCGAAATTTCCCTTACCTTACCCAATTTCCTACAAACACCCTATTTATTCTAAATTTACCCACGTTCGCCCTATTTATTCTAAGTGCGATACCTATAAAGTTTTAAATTTTCCTAGCCACTTGGCTAATATAACGCTACTACCTCTAGCAAAAACTAATTAGAGACACTTAACTAACGTATAACGTTAGTAAACACCATTTCAACTGCATTAATTATTTCATTCTCTTTGTATTCACTAAACTACCTTAAGCTTTAGATATACTTAGACATATTACAAAATTACCAAACTTCAGCGCATCGCCTAAACGCCCCAAGATAATCTCAATTATAGTTCCAAATCTAGTAACATTGAAGGAGACTAATACTTCCTTCGACCTTCTAGCTGAGCATATGTGAATTAAAAAGGCTATAATAAAGGAGATCAACTTAGGCCTTTAGGATAACACTATCAATTTACCAGTTAAGAAATTAAAACCCTATATCCCAAACACATACGTTTTAGCCGCCATGTACAATTATTAGGAACAGAAAACCAAGGACCTAACTTACTAAACGAATTCCATAACAATTTCTCGGTTTGAACGTTAGATATATAGTATAAATTAAACCCTATTATTATCAAAGCCTTACGAATTTACCTAAAAACCAGAGGAATTAATACCCTGGGAGGTAGGAATATGCGCTTTATGGAAGCCTTATTCGAAACAACATAACTTACTGACGTACCAAACTAGAAAAAACGAGATTTGTAACTTACGTAATTTGTAAATAAATGTTACCTTACTGGATAAAAGAAATTGAAAATGAAACTAGGGAGATAATATGTAGAACGATATAACCCTATACCTTAAACTAGGGGCAGGAATTACAAGAAAGAAAAACGCCTATAATTCTTATCCACCATATAAGTACAATATACCCCTATACCAACCTATACTGTAAAATAAAACCAGACACCAAGCTACTTCATAAACATAAAAAACAACCCAACCAGTTATAATGGAGTTGGCCTAAGCGTAAAAAAAAACCCGATCGGTTATAATAAAGTTAGCCGGAACGTAGAAAGTAACCCGACCGGTTATAGTAAAGTTACCCGAAACGGAGAGAATAACCCGTCCCGGGAATCGACAATCGGCTGGAAAACAGAAAATAACCTAACCTAGGACATAATAATCAACGTAAATCGCTATTACATACTATGCGGACTAATGCCTTTTAACCACAACCCCTACTGTGACTTCCCACTATATCGCTTCCCCACGGATAAAAGTGATCTTATGAAGTTAACCAACTCTTCCAGACTGTAGGATAGGGATGAAAATTATAGCGGCGAGCCGTATGTCGTAATAGACAACAAAATACGCATTATACTCAATACATATAAAAAACTAGATATCGAGCTATTACAATTCCATGTTATTTTACCTGGAATACTTTGCGGATAAGCCAAGAAATAGTATATGTACCACCTTATATAAGTAAAAGTATTCGCCGAGTACTACAATTGTCTTAAATCCCATTTAACATCGAAATTAACCACGAGTTATAAGATAAAAATTAGATTAATACGACGTAGGAATTCATGAAAAATCAATAAGAGAATGCCTATAAAAAATCCTAGGAAATCCTTGACGCCTTATTAATGAAGTTCCGAAAGTGTTAAATAGCTCTCAAACCAAAATAAAAAAACCAAAAATTATTTATTTAAATAATGAAAAAAGCCTACCATAAAACCCCGAGTTTCAACCTTATACTTTTTAAACCAAAAAAGGACTGACAAAACTTTTATATAAGCTTTGAAATATCGTTAGAAACCTTTATACACCGGTAAATAAACCTTGGATCAGTATTTTTAGTTAATAAAATAAAAAACTTAAAATCAAAATTACCAAAATAAACCTTACCAAGATAATCCACCATGTTTTAAACCGGAGATTCAAAGTTTACCCGAAATAAAACGAGGGCCTAAAGTATAGGTATCAAAAAGAAAGCTCCGGTAACAAAAGACAAGGACGATGGTTCGAAAATAGAAAAAATGTACCGAAGCTATAATAATACTTACGAAAAAAAATACGACGCCTTACAAGTTTGTAAAAACATTGTATAGTATACGGAAAAATCAGCCACTAGTTTACTAACCACCCCGCCTACGAGCAAATTCGAATTAAACGATAATTTTAAACCGACTATGTACCCGAAAATCGAAGAAAACCCAATTTTATAACATATATAACAGAATACGAAGGTATAAATAACGGATTTAATACCTATCCATACGATAACATATCCGGAAAAAAACAACCCCGAAAAGGATAACACTTATTTGTCAACCCAAAACGATGAAACCACCCACTGTATTTTTACTGGACTACAGGACGTTTCCGTTTAATATATCGCCGGACTAAATTACAAGAAGGAAATACTTGATACTTATATAACGTTACAATTTACGCTATCTAACAGGTACGGGAATAGGTTTTAAGATATTATACCTAATTTTGAAATAAGCGAAATTTCGATGGCCAGAAAACGCCGATTCGACGCGATTATGGCGAAATTTCCAAAGTTTCAACTAAACCGTATAAAAAAATACCGAAAAGTTTTATTTAATAAAAGCAAGGCGTTTTCGTTCAGAAACGTCGTTATAAATATATATTTTGGGCTGGTTAAGTTTTACATAATAAACTTTAAACCATTGTTTTTACTTTTACTAATTAATATAAACAAGTTCGGAATCGAAGTCCATAATACAACTAACCAACTTATCCGCGCCTTAAATAGTATATCCGTACCGTTCCGACTTAAATTCAACTACTTGTAGTTTTTTCCAAAAGAACGTATAATTAAAGCTATTAACTTCATATAGCCGAAATTACGTATGTTACACCAACGATTCAGACACCCGGCTACAAAACGTTTTTTACAATTACTTTAAATCGTAAGCTATACGGACGTAAAAAAAAGCGTACTTAAATCTATCGAAAAGTTTTGCTATAATTACTAGCTATATTTACAAGCGGCACAACAGTTTAAATTTCGCTTTTAAAACAATGTAAATTTTTACTATAAAGTAATTATTAATGTTATATATCTAAACAACCAAACAATCTTTTACACTGTTAACGTAATAATATTGTTTTAGGCCGCTAAGTTGACACGAAATGCTTCCGCTATAAACTGTTAAAACGATTTAATTAACTGTTAGTCTAACGTTTACTTCAGGCCTCCTAATTAAATTACACACGACGCTAATATAGCCTTCGACTTTACCAAATGGCGTACTAAAGCTCGAATAGCTGGTAGTAGGTGTAAGCAAATCCTAGTAAAAACCCTATAAGATATTGGAAAATACAAACGGTATTACAAACCGTTGAAAAAAACCTATATAGTACTGTCAAAAAAAGCTGAAAGGTAATAAATTTAAAAAATCTATCCTTTAAATAACGTTTAACGCCATTCAAAACACTTTTAGCTCGAATAATCTTATTCCTACGCTTCTTGTTTTCGACGCTTATCCGAAAATCCACACAAACTCTATAATATTACCATTCCCAGTACAAAAGGCCAATACCGTAACAAAAGCTATAATAACTTTACGATCACTATAAGTCAAAAACGACGTATTCAAAACGTTAACTATAAAAAATAGCCTACGTAAGGCCGGCGTCTTAGATTTACCACTTCAATCTAAAATTTTAATTTGGACAACAAAGGATAAATTAAGTAAACCTTAAAAGATAAACTGGTTAAAAATCCATAATATACTGGTTAATCTGCCAAACGGCACAAGTTCGTTTCGATAAACAATAGAACGTAAATATAGGAAAAAGGTAGAAAGAATCGGCCAGGATCCTTAAAACGACTAAAACCGTTAACACATTACCCTTTAAAACAACGAAAACGACCAGAATCGCCTATAAGCCACCCACTGGAACGACGAATTCAACCCGACTCCGCACCTAGTTTCGGCCCTAAAATACGATTCCATCCTGATCACACCAAATAAAAACGGTATACCTACGCCAACTCCGAAAATACCTTGCCGCCGAAAACAAACCCTCGGTTTAAAAACGAAAAAACCACCTAAGAACTTTACCACAGACTTATTTATTACGTAAAAGGAATTAACAAATAGCGAACTTAACTTAAAACTTCGTTATAAGGAAATCATTACCACCTTAAGTACCTTATTCGAATAATTTACCTAAATAGAAATTTCAGCCTTAATAGAATTAGGCGTCTTTCGTTTTAAATAATTCGACTCTACTATCTACGGTACTTAAAGTTTTGTTTAACCCACCTCGTTTACGAGGTAAAAAATAAAATTGGAAAAATTATGAAAATACTTGCCTAACTATCAAAAGTTATAACGACGAAGGGGAAAAGAACATTATAACCCAGTTACTCACATTATAATGAGCTAGCCACCGCCTAATTGTTATACTTGTAACCTCCCCTAACGTACCGTATAACCTACATATCGAGCTCCGGAAAATAACATAAGCCTAAATATAATCTAAGGAATGGCTAAAACGACGGATTTACGCAAATATACTAAAAGATCTTAAATAATGCTATCTGCCTAAAACGATCCTTCGTATCCTAAAGCCTCTTTACGACTTAGCTAAAGCCGGTATATACTAGTATAATATTTACTAAAAAAAACTTTAAAAAACGACTCGAGATAACTAATTCCACTTTTAACCCGAGCCTATTGGTATCGATTACCCGTTCGGGGGGTTTTACACTTAAAGGAATATAAATAAACAACACTCTAACCTTGTGTAACGCTTCTTTTTCCGCGTTTAAAGAAGTGAAACTTTTAAAAGCCGGCTTAAAGGAAAAGTCCAAAACCTACCCATCAAAATGCAATATAATCGATTTCAATAGTATTACGATTACACTCCGAAACGGCATTTTAAAACTTACGCAAAAATGACAGTTGAATAAGATGACCCTTATCATCTTGGATAATGTAAAACGGGCCGATAAATACAGATACCAAAGTGTACGCAAAGCTTTTGTTACGTTTATAGTATAATTAAAGGCGGTATTCAACCTTTCGGTTGCCGTATAATGCCAAACCGACCTGACAAACGATATATATAAGACGCTTAACAAACGAATTTTATAGCAAATACATAATCCAAAACGAAAGTTATAATATATACCGCTAGATATATGTATTATAAAGCTATTTATTTTTACCAACGGCTCTTTTACTAATAACAACGATTACA
Source organism: Anisogramma anomala (assembly GCA_038502455.1). NCBI lineage: Eukaryota > Fungi > Ascomycota > Sordariomycetes > Diaporthales > Gnomoniaceae > Anisogramma > Anisogramma anomala. The sequence continues at coordinate 32,270,585 of JASMMZ010000002.1, read as the reverse complement.
ACTTACAAATCGACTTCGTCTTCATCCTTGATAACGAATTACCGACTCGAAACGGCTTTACACTTTGTGAAAACATTATTTATTAAAGCTTTACCAAGTGTAAAAGGGTTAAGAAAAGCGTCCTTGCTTCCAAGATTTACGACATAATCAAAAGCTTCGATTCGGGTATTACTATAGCGATAATAATCCGGATAATTATTTCCAACCTTAGTTTATACCCTATCCCTCTAGTTATTTACCTCAATTTTTTCTCGCTTTATAAATACCTAGTTAAATTAAGTACCACGAATAAAAGACGACTCATAATAGATATTATAGCTTTACGCGAGTTATACGAACGCCTGGAAATCGAGGAAATCAGACAAATTAATAATAAGTTAAATCTAACAAACGTAATAATAAAGTCAATACCAAACGGCGACTTAAAATCACATATATCGACAAATACGTTATTTATTAGGGTTGTTAGAAAATTTTTGCGACCCCAATAAACCGTTATACAAATTTACAACAACTTCAATTAGCTTATCGATATTATTCGACCCGACTCACATTTTTCTTTTACTTAATACAACCGTTTATACCGATTTTTACGTATTACTTTTTTGTTTTCCATTTACCTATTTTCGACAATTTAAATCGACTTATTGATGTTATTCTCGCCAACCCACATTTTACCCTAATTTAATACGACTGTTCGCACTGATTCTAGTACATTACCTCTTTTATTATACATTTTATATCGCGTTTATCACTTTGACCTTTATTTATTAAAAAAAATCTATAAAATTACTATATAACGTATTTCACTATATCCGGGTACGCCAGCTCGACCGAAGGGGTATCTATCTACTATCAAAGGGAAAAAGAGACGCCGCTGCGTCGTTACCATCCTTCACATCACTCTCCCCCTTTATACTAACGCCACCGCCATTACCGCCAACGACATTATAAACGTTAACAAGGATATAACCCTACATATTATTAATTATACCTTTAAGAAAAGGTATCAAGGAGAGATTACCCTTTTCGCAACGACGTACAATAACGCCGTTGAATTCACCTACGTAATATATACGTAGGCCCCGTTTCCAAGCGAAGACGACGGTTGCCATCTACTTAATCCGCCGGTTAACGTCTATTACTAATTAATATCGGTTTATTTAAATGACTTATTGTATTTTTTTTCTTCTTCGATTTGCTTTAAAAGAATATTTTTATTAGATATTTTTGTAATTTGGTTAAAACTTACTAAAAAGCTGGCGAACGCATAATACGATTTCGGTTTACGGCCCTAAAACTACCGAAACAGAGGTATACGAATTAACAGTCCGCTCGTAACGGTAGTAACTCGTCGAACGACCCCCGTTTTCATAGTAATCGCTAACGAACTTTCCTGCGGCTACGGACGCAACATACAATACGTTAAGCATATTTATTAAAGGCCCAAAGCTACAAACCCAGGTACGTCGCTTTAACGTTTAACGCGTCAAAAAAGCCTTACAACGTACTCTAGCGATACGAAACTCGAGGCGGCGAAGGAAATCCGCCTCGTACTTCTTATATATTAAAAACCGGGTTAAAAATATACAAACGGATAAACTGGGAAATACGTACCCTAACATAAATATGCCAAGCTACGCTTACAGCACAAAAAGGCTCTCACAGGTAATGAGGTCTTTACTCGTGGGGAAAGGGTAAGGTTTATAACTCTAGGAGCCCTCCGCTCCTCCTCCAAGCTGGAGAAAGGGGAAAGAGAGAAGGGGTAGATGAAGGTTCACGCGGCGGCGGCGGGGAGAGGCGAGGTGAAGGCGGTAGCTAGGCTGAGCGGCGTAGGGGAGGCGGGGCTTAATGATGTGGTAGTAGTGGGGGTGACGATAGTGGAGAAGATGACGGCAGAAGGGCTTAGTGGTATGGCGGCTGGCAGCGTGGCGGCGATGAACGAGATTTCGCCCAAAAAGGGCAGACTTCTTCTGCTACTGGTGTTGGTAGTAGATGACGAAACAGTAGTTATAGTAGCGGCGGCGGCGGCGGCAGCGGGGCATTGCAGCTCGCGCGCTAGAAGGCGCCTTATAGTACGGTTCTTACGTGGCATCTATTTAGAAAAATGGGTTAGTATATGTACAGACCAAGTAATCTACATATTAAAGCGGCTTGGTTTATTATAATAGACCAGAAGTTGAATTGGAGATAAACCAAAAGTTAAGTTGAAATGAGGACTTATATTAGCTAAAACTACGCGCCTTTAAAGGAAAAAAAAAAGGAAGTTTTGCTTGGAGCGATAGCGATACATCTTTTTATATTAACCTACTACGTAATTACGCAATTACCCTACGTAATCACCCCTACATAATCACCCCTGCGCAACCACCCATATTAAAAACAATAAAAGGCGCCATTACCAACCATATTGCCTCCATTTGGCTACACTAACCAGTGCCAACTTAGAATCACTACGGCGACTAGACTTTGCTAATCCTAGCCAACTTACAATCACCACCGCAGCCAAACTTTATTAATCCCAACTGAATTACTGTTAATTTACACTTTTTACGACTAATACGTCAACAATACTATTATTACTTCTAATTTGGAACTTTGAAAACTAATATGTCAACAACGCTATTACTACTACTAATCTGGACCTTTTGCGATTAATACGCTAACAATACTGTCATTATTAGGCTATTGATACGAGGTATACAAAGGAGAAAAAAAGATTGCTTGTATAGATATTACTATATACCCTTACAAATAGTATATATAGGCTAGAGGGCAGTATACTATATTACAGGGTGTACTTCTACAGGATGCACAATAACGTGTTACGCTACAGGCTACACTCTTACAAGACGAAAAAGTGTACCATGCATAAATCGGTCTGCAATGCTATTCCATGCCGACGGCAATGCGTAGAGCGGTCTAGAAAAAATATTCCTGAGTCATACGTTTTAGGTGAGGGCTTATAAGCCCTCACCTGTAACGTACATCTCTGGATACTTCTTCTTAATCTTTATCTTTACTTTATACTAAAACTACCAATCATTTTGATTACTCTTCTAAGACCTTATGTTCACGTGAATATTCTAGGTTTTAAACCTACCGATACTTAATAATACTATTAGCTTTAACGGTCTTAAACCAAATTTACTAGTATTTAGGGTCTATCCACATATAATGACTCAATCTCTATTATTGTTAAATACTCAGAAACGTATTACGGTATAAAACAAAGCCTTAAAATAATTAATTAAGGAATCATTACTCCGCTAAGTTAATAATGCCTTTAACATCAGGAATGAACCATCGATAATAAACGTGTTATTCTTCCCGTTTTAAAGTAGAATATTTACATAGCGAGAGTTGAGTAAATGTGATAGAATATAAAATCTTAAATATCATAAGTTCAAATATAATGCATAAAACCGCTAATGATTTTCTTACTTTCCGAAGTATACAGGTTAAGATGTATAAAATCCCCTTGAATTTTAATTAATGAATTTACGTTGAAAGTCCTAGTGCCGAACGTATTAACTAATATAATCCATCTGAGCTAATTATTAATAAGCTGATAGAATGTCAACAGTGTGAAAGATTACCAAAAAAGAGGAAACGTATTAAAAAGAAAGAAGTTAATAAGGGTTGAATGCTTAAAATAGTACATAAAACGGTGTAAGTATCTTATAAAAGAAATATTAACCAAAAAATTACCTTTAAGACGCAGTAAAGGTATTTGTTGGAATAGCAGTCAAGTTCAGTACAGTCAAGTCAACTTTACTTGCAGTAAGGTTGATTGTACGTACTGCAAATTGACTGCAGTTTGTGGGATTTGAATACACTGCATTTCAAGTGCAGTGCAGTAGGTATCCACTTCAAAGTGGGGCACAAGCCAAAGCGTTTGGCCATACAAATTAGTGTGTGGACTGGCTAGCAGTTTGTTAAACTTAGAACTCACATATAAATGAACAATATCAACGCAACACCAGTTACTTCGACCACAGTGATTCGAATCGACTACTTTGCAACTATAAAGGCCTACCAAAACTAATCAGTGATGATTATGTTAAGCACAGATTGGCTAAATAAAAGAAAAGGCTACTTTCTAGTTACATTTTGTTCTTTTTAAACAAGGTAGAGAAAAGGTTTTTATGAAGGGTCTCTATATACTGTATAGTTGTTTTCGGCAGCAAGTAGGGAACACTTATAGGCTATTCAGTTGTTCGCGGAAGTCTATAAGTAAGCGATCGTATCGCTACTCGAAAATACTAAGAAATCTTTATGAATCCTTTTTAAAGACGTTAAAATTAACTGTCAGAAGTCTCAAAGTTCGGCAAGTTAGTAAATGGCTAAGTTAATACTATTACGTGTGCTATTACTATAAGAAAAACGACTAAGTTCCTATGCTAAACAACCACAACAAACAACTTTCGCTCTCTACCACTAATAACGACTTTTAACCTTACTATTTACACTAAGAATTTGCCCCAATTTACTCTTTTTTACTCTCTACGTAAATTTAATCGTTAATAAAACTGCTCCGAACGAAAATACCAAGTCGCGCCAAGAAAGCCACGTCGCGCGACTCCACGTTAAATCGTCAAGTCTCTATGACCCCAGATCGCCAAATCCACCACCAAGTCTTACACCGGCCCAAACGTCACGATAGCTTTAGAATATGCCAAAATCAACACTTTTAACGATTCAAAACGAAAAAAATCAATTAAAGACCTTGGTAATATCTTCGAGAATTATTACAACAAAGAACTCTAGTACATCAAAGCCATTAAAGACTTTACCCTAGAGCATCTAACTAATATAATCGGCCTTTTCGTTTTCGACTTAAACTCTAAAAGAGTCGGCTGTAGATCTATAGAGTTCGATATCTTTTAGGACTGATTTCGCGATTAAAGCCTAGATATGTAAAAAAAAATGCGGATTGGTAAGTAAAAAAGAAAGTGAAAATTAAATTATTTGTTTGAGGAGTTAAACTCCCTACTAAGAGAGAAAAGGAAAATAACTTGGCTAAATCATTTTACGAATACGCTACGGATATAGACCCTTACTAGATTTTAGTTAAGGGTGAAGAGATTGCTGGCGATAGTAACCCTTAACACCTATATATATGCTTACAAAGACCTACCTAAACCCAAATAAGCGAACGTGAGAAATCAGTTGATTTACATGAAATAAATTTTCAGATTTACCAATTAATTAAGTAGGAACCTCAAAGAACCCCTTAATAATAATAGGATTATTGTTAAGTCCCCTGCAATGGAAATTCTCAGGCCTATTTACCTCAAGATTTTTAGAACGTCCAGTTTTAGTAGCAAAATTAAAAAAATACCGGCTTTATACGCGATTCTACTATGGATACAATCATTAGCTTTCTCCCTCTAAATTTAGCTAAAGGTAATTATCTTACCTACCAATACTAGTAACAACATTAGTTTTTTCCTTAGCTAAAAGATATAAAAGGTTTTTACAACCAGTACATTACCTTTCCCCCTCGACGATTTTTTATAGTGAATACGGATTATACGGAAATTACTACGTTCGTTAAGATTTAGGGTGTAAAATAGAAGTATAATAGTAAGCTGTATAACCTTCTAGACATCAAGTTACGCCTATTCTTTAATATTTGTCACCAAATGAAGGTTAAATTACCAGGTTTTCATTCACTATTTCCTAGTATTCTTATTAGCCAAGACGAGGATTACTACCTCTAGTACCTAATGAATTGCTTCTTTTTTCGAGAAATTTATAATAGCTTAAAGGGTTATTTCGAGTACGATATCAATTTTGCTTAGTACCACACAGATTGGAATATTATTAAGTGGTTTTGCATATTGAATTACAAAAAAGAGTCGGAAAATAAGATAACCCTTTTTAATTAGATGCTTGACAGGCTGATGATTTGCTAACAAATAATAAGGAACGTAGGAGCTAGCGAAGATACCTTACGTTAACAGGTCTGGTAAGAAATTACAAGCTATAAAGAGTTCGAATACGCCTTGTAATGCCCTAATGCTATTTGTAAAGTGTTTTTTTTTGGCTAATTACGTTTTTCGTTGACAACCGTAATTACTCGAGTTTCTGGTTCGACTCGTGTGTACCCTTAAGTTTCGGAATTTAGTAACGAAAAATAAAACCCTATCAATTCGTACTATATTAATCGATGGTACAAAAAGCCTAGCTAATACGGTTAATGAAAGATTCGAACCTTTACTTACAGAAAAGGGTATTCCTTTTCGTCAACGTCTTTAAGCAGGTTAAGTAAGTTTATTTTAAGCGTTAAGAGATATTAGATTTACATCAAATAAAACTACTAGTCAATACATTATACTACCGCTGAATATAAAGTAAAACAGGTAATATATTACAATTGACTCTCTTTTGCTTTTAATTAGGACAATATTTAGCAATTTATATAGTTTGAACAAAGTAAATTTAAAGAAGAGGGGGGGAACAAAAGGCTATCGGTTAATACGAATATACTAGTACTAATATTAACCAGGAAATAACGTAATAACTAGCCAACAATGCCTTTTTGTACCACCTTATAGGTAAAGACCCTTACCGCCGATATAACGATAAAAACCCTAGCCTTATACACTTCTTTACTATTTAAAATCGTTACGCAAAGTAAGTATTTTACAGTATTATGCCGGATACGGGGGTAATACGGTACTTAACAAAAGAATACTCGTAATATATTGCGTTACGAAGGGATACTAATACTATTACGGAATTTGACCACGCGAATGCTAGTAAAGCCAAGGTTGGCTTTAGCTCTAGAAAAAAGCTATCTTTACTGGGATCGATGAGGGTAAAGACTGTTATTAGTCCTATTGTTTTTTATATTTTGGAATTTCCTACCATATTTCCTCTTTGCATAAAAGATATGAAAAACCTTGGCTTTAACGTGAACGTTTAAATTAACGAATTGATATAAGTTAAAACCGGTCGAATGTTTTCACTTAGCCTTAAGTAAAGGCACCTATAATTTTATCTTTAAAAGCTAAAGGTAATGTTGTTAAACCTAACGAAGGCGGAATTTCGTTAATTATATCGTAGGTTTAACTATTTGGGGGCTAACAAACTTTACAAGATTTTAAAGGTAATTATCTACGAAAATATGGACTTGCTAGCACTAAAGGCAATTAAACGCCTTTACCACCACTGTCAAATACACTTTCAAACCCCTTTAAGGTTTTAGTTTACGTTAGAAAAGACTAAAACTTTAATTCAAAAGTCTTCGTAAACGTATTTTACCATGATGGTAAGCTAATATTATACATTGAAAATTCCGTTACGGATTTTTACAACGCTAAGTTTCTCAAAAACATGACGGTAAAGGAAATATAAGAGGTCTTACATACTTTATAAATTAGTATGTACCTTAGCTTATCAGACGTGTTAGTTTACGATGCCAACACCAACTTTATTACAATGTAATTTTATGCCAATATCAAGCTAATGGGGATTCAGTATAAATAGGTTTCCGTTAAAGTTTACTGGGGTATTAGTAAGGTAGAAAGGGTATATAACTTTTTACGAAAGGCCTACGATATTCTTATATTAGAAATCGGAAGCTTTACAAGTTAAAAGATACGACTTTAAATAGCAATAAAAGGCTTTAACGATACTATTAGCTCTAACGGACTTATACTAACTTTATTAGTATTTGGGTTTTATTCACGTATAATAGCTAAGTTATTACCTTCGTAAAATACCCAGAAACGTGTTATAGTATATGGAAAAGACCTAAAGGAATGAAGAAAGGAATAGGGTATGCTGTTAGGTAAATAATGCCCTTAATACCAGGAACAGACCTATAATAATAAATGTTTTTTCACTTCCCCTTTAAGGTAAATTTCTTACGTAGCGTGAGCCAGACAAATATGATAGGTCATATAAGATCTTAAATATTATCAACTTATATGTAGTGGTTAAAATTACTAACAGCCCTATGATTCTCCGAGTTATACAGGTTAAGCTATACCAAAGACCCCTAGAGCCTTTTAAGTTTAATAAAGATCCTAACATCAATAACCTCCGAGCCGAGAGAATTATTTAATATAATTTTCAAGCCGATTATTAATAAGTTAATGAAACATTGACGGCGTGAACAACTACCTAAAAAGAGGATATATAATAAAGAAGAGGACGACGATGGAAACTATAGGTCTGTCAAGGCATATATAACGGCTTAGATATCTTAAAAGAAAAATTCTAATAGAGAACTTACCCTTAAGCTACGTATCGAAATCATTATTAGCATATTAGGAGCCTTTTTAAAAAAAGTAATTAAATGGAAATTAACAGCTTTTCATTATAGAGAGTTATATAGTTAATACCGTAAATGTAATTTGAAGGTCAAGACGTTACTATCTTTAAGTCGAAGATAGTTTACAAAGTTAAAGGTAAAATTACGGACCGGCCGTATGAAAAGTCACGGATAATCGCTTAAAAATATAGTAATAAAGGTAAGAGTTAAATCCTTACTTGATCGCTTACAATCCTAAAAATTAGCTAACGTTTAATTATTACTATTACGGCTAGTTTGACTATTAACATAAAAATTCGGTTTACGTTTAATAGCCTAGATATTAAATAAACATATATGTAATTTGATACCGATTTTTAACGGATTATACTATTAAAGTTTCTAAAAGAATTAAGGGGTAAATTTCCGGTCGACATGGTAATACGATATATTAAGCCTTTATACGGATTGGCTAAGGTAAACGTTTATTAATTCCTAATGTATTAGGCGTACTTTAAAAATAGGCTTAGTATAAAGATTTTAACCTTTAACCCGTACCTGTTAATTATGAAGGGAAAATACTCTGGTATCATAGGCATATAAATTAACAATACCCTTTTCCTAGAAGATACTGGGTTTATAAATATGAAATAACGTATTATTTTAGAGTTAGGCCTTTAAAAGTGGAAGCTAGTTAAAACGTCGGCCGAGGGTATATAACTTAACTTTAATAGATCGTTAATCCGTATTTATGGTGTTAAGGCTAAAAAGAACATTTACATTAGCCTACACCAAAAAGGATAAATCACGAACCTAACGATTATTGATAAGACAGACGAGGCAAAATCATAGAAATATTTGGAGTAAAAGATCCATACAGCTTACATTGCTACGTTGTATTAACAAAAAATATCGTACAACCTTTCCATTACAATACAGGTATAAATCCTATACAACAAAAACTTTAACAAGTTAAATAAGAGGATTTAGTAGTAAATAGATTATATAAAATGATGAATTAATATTATTTTTGTAAATTTAACAAAAGCTAAACTAATAATTATTGCGAACGGGTTATTTATTGATAATACTAATCTTATATCGTTAATCAATTTTCTAATAATGTTCTTTAATAAAGATAGGTTTAAAGGGAAATTTACGATTACCGGAAACCTAATATACTAGATATCTATTAGGTGTAAATGTGTAACCCGAAGTGTTTTAGCTTTAGAAGTTTATAATATAATGAAAATCTTTAATATCGGCATAGCAACTAACGGTATATAAAGGATTAGTATTAAACAACTGGGACTGCTACCCATACCTATAGTGGTATATACCAACTTCTGTAGCCTTTACGAATGCTTATCAAAACTAGACATGACCAATAAAAAACGCCTAATGATAGACATAATAGCGTTTAAGAAGGTATATAAAGCCTGAGAAATCAATAAGTTCTGGTAAATTAACGGTAAAGATAATCCTGCCAATACTATCACTAAGGTTACCCCTAATAACGCCTTAAAAAGGTTTGTGGATAACAATATGCTAACCATACGAATTGAAGGATAAGTAGACTGCTCGGTACGTGAAGTAGAGGAATAGGGTTGCCTTAGCAAACTGGAAAATCGCCAAGGTAAAGGTGGAAATGGCAGTAGTTTGAATTACGGGCAAAGGGTACATAAGTAGTGGCATACCTAATTTTTATAAGTCTATGGCAAAAGATCTGTATACGGGATTTGAGGAATAGAGGCTTCATAAGGGTAGAGTAAAAGGGTCATAAAGGGTCGTAATTAATGTCAATTTTAGTACTAATTGATCGGAATTGACAGGGGTTTAGCTTGTTGTTGGCTTACAGATTAAGGAAGGATTTCAAAGGTTATTACCAATTGATGGGAAGCTACGCTGGCGTGTAGGCATAAAAATAAAAAGCCGCTAGTATTGGAATAGCAGTCAAGTGCAGTATAGTCAAGTCAACCTTACTTGCAGTAAGATTGATTGTACGTACTGCAAATTGACTGTAGTTTGTGGGATTTGAATACACTGCACTGCAAGTGTAGTACAGTAGGTGCTCACTTTAAAGTGAGGCACAGGCTAAAGCTTTTAGCCATACAAATTAGTGTGCAAACTGGCTAGCGGTTTGCTAAACTTAGAACTCACATATCAATGAACAATATCAACGTAATACCAGTTACTTCGACCATAGTGATTCGAATCAACTATGTTGCAACGATAAAGGCCTACCAATAGTATTATTTATATTACATGCAAACCTCTCAAAAAAAAGCAACCAGGTAGAGATTAATGGCCTTTTGATACAATGTGTCATTTAACTTATTCCGTTAACGTAATTTAAAGGCTAAAAAGTTATAGTGTTTAAATCGAGAATAGTTTACGAGGTTGAATACTAAACTATGGATCAGATACACGAAAAGCTACGGCTAATTGTTGAAGAATACGGTAATAAAGGTAAGAATTGAATTTTTACTTAATCGCTACTAATTGTTTAAAAAGTTAACGTTTAATCGTTGTAACTATTATTAGTTTAATTATTGGCATAAGCGGTAAGTTTACACTTAATAGCCGTTAAATAACGTAAGCGTATATATAATCGACGATCGATTATTAACGAATTATACTATTAAAACTACCAAAAAATATAGGATAAGGTTTCGGCTGGTACATTAATACATTATATTAAACTCTTATACTGACTGGCTAATACAAGCGTCTATTAGGTTTTGACTAATGAAACGTACTTTGAAATTAAACTATAAATATATATTTCAACGTTTAAATTATATATATTAATTGCATATGTTAAAAATGTTGGTATTATTGGCATATAAACTAATGATAACTCTTTTCTTAGAAGCTTTAGATATATAGTTGTAAAAAAAAATATTAAAAAGTCAAGCTTTCAAAAATGTAAACAAATCGAAACGATGGCTAAAAATATACAATTTAACTTTAATAAATCGTGAATCTATATCCATAATATTAAGGCTGAAAACGGTACATATATTAATCTATAATGAAAATGGTTAACCTCGAGTTTAACATCGATTAATAAAGCCGAAGAGGCAAAATTATGACGATACCTAAAATAAAGGGCCCGTATTACTTATATTACCAAATTATATTAACTGAAGGTATTGTACTATCTATCCATCGTAGTATCAATATAATATCTATGAAACAAAGACTGTAACAAGTTAAAGGAAATGATTTTATGATAACTACTTAATTCAACACAAGGTATTAATATGGTTTAATTGAATTTAATAATACCGAAGTTAATAATTCTTATAAACGGCTTATTCGCTCATAATACTAACCTTATATTGTAAATAAGGTTTCATATAATATTTATCAACGAGGAAAGGTTTAAAACGCAATTTACGATTACTGGAAACCTCGTATATTATACATCCATTTAGTATAAACGTATTATACGAAGTGTATTAGTATTGAAGGTTTATAATATAATAGTAAGTTTTAATATCGGTATATTAATTGATGGTACATTAAAGATTATTACCAAATTGCTTGGATTACTTCCGATACTTGTGATAATATGTATAAATTTTCGAAGTTTTTACGAGTACCTATTGAAGTAAGGTACAATTAATAAAAAAATTGTAATAATAAATGTAATAACTTGAGAAAAGATATACAAAGTCTAAGAAATCGATTAATTCAGGTAAATTGACGGTAAAAATAACCTCGTTGGCGTTATATTTAAGACTATATCTAATAACGCTTTGGAATGGTTTGTGGATAGTAATACGTTGACCGTATGAATCGAGGGTTACGTGAACTACTCGGTACCTAACGTAAAGAAATAGGGATGCTTTGGCAAACTCGAAGATTGCTAGGGTAATGGTGGCGATAGTAATGGTGGCGGTAGCAGTAGGTAGAATTACTGGCAAAAGTTATGTAATTAGTAGAATGCGTAATACGTACAAGTTTGTAGCAAAAGACCTGTATACGGGAGTTGAGGAATGGATAGCTTGGAGATATGGAACAAAATGCTGTAATTGATGTCAGTTTCAGTGCAAATTGACTAGAATTGATAGGGGTTTAGCTTGTAGATTGAGGAGGGATTTCAGAGGTTGCCACCAATTGGTAACCGGTCACGTTGGCGTGCAGGCACAAAATAAAAAGCCGTCAGTATTGAAATAGCAGTTAAATACAGTACAATTAAGTCAACTATACTTATAGTTAGTGAATTGTACTTACTGCAAATTGACTGCAATTTGTGGGATTAACTACAAATTTAGTGTAGTAGGTACCCACTTTAAAGTGGGGCACAGGCTAAAGCATTTGCCCATATAAATTAGCTTGCAGACCGGCTAGCGGTCTGCTAAACTTAGAACTTACCACTCAAATCATTAGAACCGATTTCAATACAGCACCAGTTACTTCGACCATAGTGATTCGAATCAACTACGTTGCAACGATAAAGACCTATATTTATAGGCAAGCCTACCAATAATACCCAATATTATTATTAGGTAATTAAAGAGTTGACTTATTTCGGTCGTTATTTATACCGATTTGAAAAGCTTATTCGAATACTTTTTTAAATTGGGAACGATTAAAAAAGAAACGATCGATAGTTAATATCATAACTTTATAAAGTTTATAAAAGTAGGGAAATTAAGGAGTTTCGATAAATTGATAATAAGAATAACCCAGTTAATGCTATAACGAAAGCTATATCAAATAAGGCTTTGACAAGGTTTATAGATAGTAATAGGTTTACTATACGGATAGAGGGTTATGTTAAAAGACTACTTAGTAAGATATTACTTAATGGGGGATAGGAGGAAAAACAAGGGGTACCCTAATAAATTGAATGATTGCCAGGTGGTTAAGGCTGTTATTCATAGAGATTTAATCGATTGGCACGGTTGAGTTGGGTGTGTAATTGTGTATATCGAGGGATTGGAGTGTAAAAGTGGTATAACATTTGTTTGCAGGATTGTAAATAGTAGAAAGTGAAACTGCCATATAAATGGTAGTGAGGAAGACATAGAGAAGCACTTGCGTTGCCGACAACATTTTCTACAAGATGCACTGACATTATAAAACAAAAAGCCACTAGTGTTGGAATAGCATTTAAGTGTAGTGTAGTTAAAGTTGACTGTACTACTGCAAGTTAATTGTAGTAGAGTGCCGAATTTAATGTGGGGCACGGGCCAAGTAATCGCCCATATAAAGCAGTGTGTAGACCGGCTAGCGGTTTGCCAAACTGAGAAGTAACCATCTACCACTTGACTACGCAATACTACTGTTACTTCGACCACGATTCATTCGAATCGACAATGTTGCAACTTCTAAAGGCCTATCAACAATATATATATAATATATATATATATATATTATATATGTAATGCCTTGTCGACTCCGATGGCTATTCTTCGCTTCCTCTGCCGCAACAGACGGACCCGATTGCCAGCGCGTGGTTTCTTCTTCCGGGCAAGCCCGTCACCAGTTTCGACGGCCTCAGCCTGTTTGGACTTCCAGACTTGCCGCGGCGCCGTAGACTGGAGGAAGAGAAGCCCACCCTGAAGGTTGACTGATTCCGTGCCTCTCTCTCTCGTCATGGAGCCTGGCCGGCAGCGCAGTTAATCTGCTAGTTGTGTGCTTCCTCCTCTGCCGGCCCTGGCCCGATCGTCCGCCGGGATCAAAGGCCCCCCTCCTTGACCAGTTGACGTATGATGGCGATATATCGAATGAGAATCAGAATTGGGAAGGCATCAGGGAAAGGAACAGTAAGGATAGCGCCAGCATTATCGTACGGTCAAGTAGTCCCACACCTACGCCGGATACACTATGCTCGCTGCAGAAAACAGCTTTGGCGGACGAGGAGATGGAGGACAGCGAGGGCTGTTCGTGCCAGGGAGACACTTCTGCATTTTCTTTCCGCTTGCATGGACTGATTGGTGCTTCTCACCACCCGCATGCATGGAGCGAGCACTGCCTGGTGAGTCTGAAATCTTGGGTATTTTGGTGGCAATGCCAGCTCAGCCCCTCTTCTGGAACAATTGACAGACGCTTGCTCCCTCCCAACACCCTGGACCGTGGATAGTTGACACACTCCAGTACTATAATTGCAGGCTCTGCGAAGGGCTTCTGCTAGACGATGGGCCTCCCCTCAGGTGAGCCGCTGAGCCCTTGAACAAGCTTTGCCAGATGAAGGCCTCGCTGAGCAAAAGCTCAATGTCCTTCTCCGTCCACTCCCGAGTAGGTAGTGACTGCAGGAACATCATGATCTCCTGGAAGTCCATTTTGACAAGCTTGTCGGACCATTTGACCAGAAATGCAGCGCACACGTAAAGGTGGAACTCGGAAAAGCCGTTCTCTTCGGCCTGCACAAGCGGGTCAGCATATGGATCACACATTCTCCAGTACAGTGGACTAACCATATATGTATCCCACATTCTGATTGTGTTCTTGACACTAATCTCCCTCATCAGCAGACAATTCATCCACCTGAAGCTGAACTGAATGAACTCGACGTGCTCCTTTTCGAGATGTCGCGCAAGACCTGCGTCAATCCTGGCCGTGAGATCTTGCAGCGCCCGCACTTGTCGCTGTATTCCGGGTTGGGCCACGATGTAGTGGTCCTGAATTCCATCCAACAACTTGGTCAAACACCAAAATGTGTCCGCCTCCACTGCATCCAGGACGGCTCTTGGTAGTTGCCCCGGATCCATGCCGGATTCAATATCCGGATCTGCAACGTACACGCCGAGAAAGGTTTGCCAGAACGGCGTGACTAGGTCGTTGATCCCCTGCACGTAACCGCTCGCTGGGTGTCGCACAGCCCAGACGTAGAGTATTCGTTCTAGTGAACGCTGTGTCGCTTCATAGCCGTACAACTCGATGTGTGGGTTTGTCCGTGGAACATCAATGCTGATCTGGTGCCAGACAGCTTCGTCCAGCCCTCGATTTGCGGCCTTACTTGATGCTGCCCCACTGCCAGTGCTACCTGCCCCCTTGTCGAAGGCTTGCCGCACTCCGTCCAAATACTCTTTCCGTTTCCGCTCGAGCGTCGCTACCCGCCTCTCGCTGCTGGTTGGGAGGTAGGAGAGTAGCAGCTGCCATGTCATGGCCCTAACTTCCTCCGGTATCCCAGACCAGGCTGCAGTTCTCAGCTCTGGTAGTGCCACACTGGAGGCCTGGAGAATCCTTTTGAACTTGTTGATTCGTGTGATTCTGGAGTTGCTGGCGTCGACCTCCCGGGATGAGGCATTGGCGGGTGTCGGAGGGTGGTTGATGAGGTGCAGAGCATTGGCCGGGTCCTTCAGTATTTCCTTGTACTGTGGCCTGAGTATCTTTCCTTCACTTTTCTTGGGGAGAGGGTATGACGGGGCTGGTCGTTCGATGGCTATGTCGGTGCTATCTGATCGCGATCTCGCATGGAAAGTGTTTCCAGAGAAATTATCTATATCTGGCGGCCGAGGAGAGCTTGCCTTGGCCTGGGCATCCTGTATGCGCTTTGTCCTTCTCTTTGTATTGGAAAGGCTGGGCAGCCCAAAGTCGTCCCCATCATCATCATCGTAGTCGTAAACCTCTTCACCTTCGTTCACGTTCCAGTCGTCGTTTGTGTTGGAGAGAAAGCTCATGTAGGTTTTGAAGGGCGGAGAGACCGTGCGGCGAGCATCTTTCGGTGGTTGGGAGGGTGAGGGAGAGGGTTGCTTGGTGGGGCGGCCTGTGGGAGGGGTCTGGGGCCGATTCGAGGAGCTGGAGCCGGAGACATTTCTTCGAGGCCGGTCAGTATCTATTGTAGTGTAGCTGTAGGCAAGGGCATGGGCATGCTCACAGGGCATCAAACTTGAGCATATCGGCATGGGAGTACGCTGCGCCAACAACAAGACTGGACTCGCGGGTGGGCTTTTTGGCATTTGCAGGAGTGGCATTGCACCAGAAGGGTGCAGTAGAACTGCATGTGATCAGCACCTCCAGCCATGTCAGCGCAATAGAAGGACTGTACTTACTCGGACCTATCTATAAGCCAGAAGGAGCAATCAGTTAGCAGGGCATCTGAGATTTGAGAGGGTCAGATGGGCTGGCAGTGTGTACCAACTTGCACCATTTCCTGCTATGCGGCGTCAGTGCGAAGTAGGAGTTAACTCTGGACACCTCCAAAGCCAAAGGCAAGGGACCAGACTTACCTGCGGAGAGCCAGTTGGCTTCTTGCCACTTCCAGAAGAACCAAACATTGTAGAAAAGGCGCTCCCAAAGTTGCAACCTTGGACATATATCAACTCAAGTCATTATGACTGTTACTTGTAGAAGGGAGAAGAGAGGCTATCCGCTTGTGAACAAGCCTGGTACTATAGCACGTAGTGGGGGGGGCAGTCCTTGAGTTCCAGGTCCTGCCGAGAGGTTCACACTAGACCACAGCCACTAGACCACAGCGGGTTACAGTGGGGCGAGCGGTGCACAGGCCATCCTTATCGATGGCACGCCCTTCCTTCCTTCCTTGAACCTTGTTACACTTGCACCTTGAAACTGCCAGCTGCATAGAACTTTAACAACACTTTGCACTCTTGACTTTTCTCGTCTTTGACCTTTGACTCCAACTTGCCAAGACCAGCTTGTCGCCGACAGCTTGTCTGCTCAATCGATTCGCCTGCAACCTCTTTCCATTCTTTATTTTGCGTGAGTTCAAATACAAGCATTTTCGCGACCTTCGCAACCAACATCCTCCCAACTCTGGTCGCCAGCAAAGCCTGTCAGCCATCAAAGCAGACAACGCGAAAACACAAACAGCCACAATGACCGAGCCGGAGAACTTTGAAGATGATCTCTTCGATGATCTGTATGCTTCCTTTTCTACTCTCCACTCCCAGACTGGCACTGCTTCCAGGCTAGGACCACTTACTGACTGTTGCAAAGCTACAATGATGAAGCACCTGCCCAGGCTGCACCCCCTCTAGCCATCAAGCCAGAGCCCTCCACAGCCCCTGCTTCCAATGCAATCAAGGAAGAGCCTACTACCGTGAAGCAGGAGGACTATGGTGACTACAACCAAGCCAATGATGGTAAAAGCGGCGATGATTCCCACATACCAGGTGGCGACGAGTATGAGGATGATGACGATGAGGTCGACTTCAACCTTGGAAACAGCGGCAGCAACTCCCGTACTCAGGACAACAACTACGAGAACAGCCAATCTGGTCCATCGCACAACAACAACCGTGCCAACTCCAAAGAAGAAGGGTAAGTCTGCTCTATCGCCACCCACCCCCTCTCTGCCCTTGCGAGTGATGTTTGTGTTTGCTGCCATGTCACCCACTTTACGCTTTGGTAAGGCATGGCAAGGTATGGTGACCCCTTTCCCAAATGTTGATTGGAGGTTGCTACACTGAGGGTTGTTCTGCGGGAGGCTACCCTGTGAAGGAATCGTGGCATAGGCGGCATTTGGCCCCCATGAGTCTCGGCTGGGATGACAGGCTGGGTTGAGATGGGAAGGTCCAGACACACCGAGGGCTGTTGCAAGTGTCTCAATCAGACATGAGATATTTCGCAGCATGCGACCAAGGCATCGGGAAATGGCTTCTCATCTTCGAGCAAGCCACCTGGAACATATTCATCAAGAGACACTTGGTCAAAAGCGTGCAAGAGCAGATACGCAGCCAAGACCATTCCAAGCACAGAGCCTGAAGGCTGCGAAAGCAGTTGTACAGGACGGCCAGCCGACTGAAAGATCCGCCGAGACAGCCAAGCCGCCGCAATAATGATTGGCGCAGGTTCAAGGGAGCCACTTGCTGGTGGCCGGAGTGCCCCAGCAAGCCGCTGTTGGTACTGTGGTTAGGGCAAGATCACACATCCCGTCTCTTTCCCGAGGACTTGTAAAAAGATTGGAAGCGAAGCGGATAGCGCACGAGCCAGTACCTAGCTTGACGATAGCCAGAGAAAGAGACAGCCGAACAAGACATTTTCGACAATCTGACTGCACCTGGGCTCTCCATCGTTTTGCACTGCGCGTCGTGTCGCGTCGCGTCGCCCCTTCTCCCACGTGAGAATTCTGTGGCGATCAGCAAGCTTCACATCAACACCGCGCCGCATCACTGGCCAGCCGACTTTACCAAACTCAACTACACCTCAATCCACTTCAACGGTCCACTCATCACAGACATTATGGCCACAGCAGGCAGTGCTTCGTTCGAAATATTTGGGGCAGGAAAACATTCCACTGCAGCTCGATGATGAGGAAAACAGCTGCGGAGCATACCTCAAGATTGAGCACCGTCGCCAGATCAGCCGTCGACCATCTCCAACAATGCGAGATTGGTGCTAGTAGCCTACGGAGCCTACGGAGCCTACGGAGAGGGTAGAAGCCGTCGGGAAGACCGCAGGCGGCAGCACGTACCGAGAGATGAGCCAGGCTACAGTCTAGACGCTTTCGGCTGGTCGCAGGCATCACAGAGCCAAGTTCGCCTGGGCATGAAGTGAATAGGGACCTCACTGATAAGCGCAAGCACAGTCGCAGACACAGGCATCATATTGCAACTTCAGATTCTGTCGGAGGATGGATACACTAACGTTGTTGATCCTACAGCAAGATGTTCATTGGCGGCCTAAACTGGGAGACTACAGATGGTGAGCACCCCTGCCCTGCCCTGCCCTGCCTATGTCGCTGCAAGTACCCGAACGACATTGCTGACTATGTTGAAGAATCCCTCCAGGAATACTTCTCACAGTTTGGCGAGGTTATAGAGTGCACAGTCATGCGGGATGGCGCCACTGGCCGGTCGCGAGGCTTCGGTTTCCTGACCTTCAAGGACGCGAAGACTGTGAACACTGTCATGGTCAAGGAGCACTACCTGGACGGCAAGATTGTGAGAAGATGCCCACATGCAGCATAACGCCCGGATTCCAAATGGCTAACCTTCCGCCATCAGATCGACCCCAAGCGCGCCATTCCCCGAGACGAGCAAGAGAAGACCAGCAAGATCTTTGTCGGCGGCGTCAGCCAGGACACCACCGATGCCGAATTCCGCGAGTACTTTTCGCAGTTTGGCCGCGTAGTCGATGCGACCCTCATGATGGACAAGGACACCGGCCGCCCCCGTGGTTTCGGATTCGTCACGTTCGAGTCTGAGGCGGGCGTCGACGGCTGCCTGGCCCATGATCTCGCAATTCACGGTAAGCCCATCGAGGTCAAGAAGGCCCAGCCGCGCGGCAACATGCGCGAAGAGGAAGAGGCGCGCGGCCGTGGCGGCGGCAAGTTCGGTCGAGGCAAGGGTGGCATGGGCGGCAACAGCATGGACGACGGCTCGTCGGGCGGCAGCGGCATGGGCGCTGGAGCTAACGGCATGACGCCTCAGGCAATGGCGCGCCAGATGCAGCAGATGCAGCAGATGTTCGCCATGATGCAGCAACGCCAGATAGCGATGCAGGGCGGCATGGGCGGCATGAACCCTCAGGCGCAGATGATGCAGATGATGCAAATACAACAACACATGCAGCAACAGATGATGATGGCGGCGCAGCAGGGTGCTGGTCGGGGTGCCGGCGGTCCTGCCATGAACCCCGCCATGATGCAGCAGATGATGGCCCAGATGCAGATGGGCCAGCAGCAGCCGGGTGCAGGAGGTCCCCAAGGCCCGGTTCCCGCCGGTCCCGCCCGCGGCGCATACAACGCGTACGAGCAGCAGATGCTCGATCAGAACAAGTTCAACGACCAGGGTGGACGGCGCGGCGGGTATGGCGGTGGCCAGCAGGGCGGTGGCTATGGCATGGTGGGAGCAGGCGGTGGGGGTGGCCAACCGACGTCCTGGGAAGGCATGTACGATGACGTCCCAGCACCAAACATGGCCATGGCCCCAGGTGGTCGGGGTGGCTTTGGACACCGCGGTCGTGGTGGCGGTGGATACCAGAACCAGCACCAGCAGAGTCTGTCGCCTGGACCAGCCGACCCGAACAAGGCGCCGCCTCCGAACGCGCCCACGGGTCCGAAAAATGCGGGCCGACCGGGCGCCAACTACCGCGGTGGTGGTCGCGGTGGCGGAAACAGGGGCTTCCACCCTTACGGGCGCTAGCTCCTGGTAGTCGACGTCCGGACGCACCCAGGGGTTCTCATGAAGAGAGTCGGCGTTTCGCTCCTCGTGGTGACCATGCCTGGGAACGACGACTGCAACGCTATGGATGCTAAATGCGCGACACTGTCAGGGCTTCGCTTTCGATCGCGTTCAGGAGGCCGAAACAGGCGCGATCTCGATCTTGTCCACAGAATGAAGGGCCACCTGCCGACCACCCGTGGGACCAAGCTCTCCTGCAAGCAAGCATGGAGCAAGGCTTTAGAAACTCGATAAGCAACACAGGGACTGAGGCATGAAGCAATCACCATCTATTATCTGGTTGGCTTCCGCAAGGGAATGAGCAGCCTTGGCTGGGTACTCTTCCCGGAGGATGAGACTTTGTTGAAGATTTTTTTTTTTTTTTTTTTTTCCCCTGGTCTGCTTGTGCGGAAAGCTGGCGACCAACCAAGATGGTGGAATGGGGGGTTGACGTATTTTTGATGCACTTTCAATCGGTACGAGCAATCAATGTGGACGGGAGAAGGGTGGTCACTGGTTTTCTTTTACGAAAAATAGCATTGGCGGATGGTTCGGATTAATTAGGAGAACGCGAGTCGAACCACAGAGACTGCTGGATATTCGGCTGGCAGCACAATTTGACACATTGGAAGTAGGTTTGAGGCAGTCCATAGTCGTGCAACTTCTTGACCATGACACATACACCCTCCACCTTCCCCTCCGACCCGCCCCTTCCCCACCTCACGAAGACGACAACCGCGTAAAGCCCTCCGCCGTCGGCTGCAGCCAGTTCCGTGCGTCGTACACGGCGCCGGCATCCTCGCCCTCGATGCAGTGGAAGGTGTAGATGACGCGCCCCGTCCGGCCCAGGTTCCTGTCGCTCTTGTGCAGCAGGTTGCCGTGGAGGAGCACCAGGTCGCCGGCCCGCGCCGGGACCGGCACGTAGTCCTCCTCCTCGTCGCGCGCGCCCGCGCCGGGCTGCTCGCCGTATGCGCCGCCCGGCGGGAACTGCGAGCCGCTGTTGGCGACCATCTCGGTGCCGGCGTTGCCGGCGCGGCGGACCAGGCGCTTGGAGATGGGCGCCCACTGCGGTTTGGGGGCCGGGTCACGCGGCGTCAGCTTGGATGGGAGGGAGGGGGAGACGGACGGGATGGATGGCATGGACAAATAAGATGGATGGAATGGACACTCGGATGCCTCGCGTTCACGCGCGCACGCAACCCCGCGCCGCCTCCCTCTACCCCGGTTTCGAAGAGCAAAGGCTCGGGCGCCGGGGCCACAGACAAGGCAGAAGAACATGAAGAAGAAGGAAAAAAGGAAATATACATATATATATATATATATATATATATTCCGACGGACCTTGTGGCTGCCCGGCAGGACACGCAGGCAGCCGTTCTGCAGCGTCGCGTCCTCGAGCGCATACCAGAAGCCGACTGCGCTCGGCGGGTCCGTGAACAGGAACGTGCTGTCCTGGTGGCTCGGCACGGCGCCGCCGGTCTCGGGCGGCTTGCAGATGATCATGCTTTGCAGACAGCGCGGGTCTTGGAAGCCCACTGCAGCCCGGGCGTTCTCTTCGTGGTCAGCGTGTCCGAGAGTTTGTCTTGTGTGTGCGGCATGTTTGCCGGAGCGGAGGCCTCTGGGGGAGGGGGAGGGAGTACGTGAAAGAATTGAAAAAAAAAAAAAGGGCCCGACGCACAGCTCCGCGTCACCGCCGGCGGCCGCACCACCACCTCGGCGGCGGCGTCGCCCTCGAGCAGGCGCGCGAACGGCGGGCTGCGCA
>JASMMZ010000002.1:31963610-32244708 GCA_038502455.1 Anisogramma anomala | reverse complement strand
AAAGGAAAAGAAAAAGGAAAAAAGTCTTCAATAGAATGGATGGATGTGTGTCAGCAAGAGTCGGCAGAGTTCAATGACATTGTAGACTCAGACCCTTCTTGCCTCGTGGGGGGTCGGGAGGGCTGAACGATGAGTTAAACGACGGGGTGCGACACCGTTAGCCGCACCAATGGGGGCTAACACCAACTCCGGCCCCTCTCCCGGCATACCCCCCCCCTCCTTACCTTAGATGAACTTATTATGTGGTATTATACGAAAACGAAAACCCCCTCGGTTAGGTACCGACAAGGGTGGAATGCATTCCCTATTAAGGTGAATACACTAACTATATATACACAAAGTAGTTTTTTTAATTTGCTTGTACCACATAGTATATGTTTATTTTGAAGCAATTTAAATAGTATACATTGATGTGCACAGGTGTATTACGTAATTGTACGAAGGTAGTAATTAGTAAATTTAATATAACTTAATTTTATAAGGTTGTAATGTAGTTTTCAAAGTTGAGGTAACAATAGTTGAAATTGCTTTAAAAGACATCAAAAAGCATTAACTCAACTCCCCACACTTTTTTTACAATTTATACCAGCTTAACAAATTCAATTGAAATACTTATTGTTTATTCCATAGTAAAAGTAATTGAAATTATTCCCATATAATTTTAAGTTTTAAAATTAAACTGTGTATCTTCCTATTAATTCGGGAGAATAGTGTTTGCTATAAGTGTTGGAATAGCAGTCAATTGCAGTACAGCTAAGTTAACTGTACTGACTGTAAGTTGATTGCACTGACTGCAAGTTGACTGTATTGATTGTAAGTTGATTGTATTGACTGCAAGTCAATTACAGTAGTGTGCCCAACTCAACGTGGGGTACGGGTTAAGCAGTTGCCCATGAGATTAGTGTGCAGACCAGCTAGCGGTCTGCCAAACTTAGAAGTAATCACATCACCACTTTCAATACAATACTAGTTACTTCAACCATGATTCGAATGGACTACGTTGCAATGATAAAGGCCTACCAACACTGATCAGTGCTTATTAGGTTAAGCACAAATAAGCTAAGTAAAAGAAGACACTACTTTCCGGTTTTTATACTTTGTTTAAGTAAAGTAAAGGATTTTTTTGTGAAGTGTCTTTATAGATTATATCATTGTTTGCGGTAATAAGTAGGAACTCATAAACTATGTAATCATTCGCAGCAGTTTATAAGTAGCCACAATATCATCAAATCATTCCAAAATCTTCATTAAATTTGTTTTGAAACCTAAACGTTGAAATTTACCGTTAGAAGTTTTAAAATCAATCGTCAAAAACCAATTACCAACTTATCAAAACTCTTTAAGTTAACCAATGACCAAGTCGTTAATTCTACTACCACCATTACTACAAATTCTAAATCGCAAACCACTAAGTCACAAAACCCTTTTAATAACAAATAATAATTTCGGCAGCAAATAACCTACAAATTATCTTATATCAATTGTCTCCTCTATTTGTTAATTAAATATGAAATCTTCAAAATAATTACAAAAAACACCAAAATTGATATTGTTACCGACTTCGTCAGAAAAAAACAATTAAAAACTTTGGATTCACATTTTTTTAACCTTTAAATAAAACCTATAACAAACGAACTTTGATAAAAACTAAACCCTAATATCATAAGCTAGTACTTAAGCTAGTAGTTACTAGTAATCTAGCCTTGATGGTTGCCATGTTCCTATGATGCTTACAAACCGCTTTAAAGCATGCTCTTACACCTATTACATAACCGGGCTATTTTTTTTGTAGTTTTGTAATAGTTTTTCAGTAGAGGTTTCTCCTACTTTTTTTTGTTAAGCATTATAAGGAGTATCCAACTATTTTCAACGATAATTTTGATTTAATTTCTTTATATACAATTCCCGGTACTTTTTTTCCAACATTGTTTTTGTTGTTTATAAGTACTTATAGTTTAAAGGTATTTTTTGAATTTTGGAATTCAACCTCATAAGTTTTAAAGCAATCCCTTAATGTATGCGTAAAGAACCAACTTTAGGATGTTTTAACTATATAATGCAACTATTTAACCGTTTAATAAAAACGATTGATCGAGACTTCATATACAAAATTCGTTAAACGGGATCAAACCGTTTATGAATACGTTTTATGCATGAAATAACGTAATACCAACGTATTAGTTATGTTCATAAATATAATCCGTCAGTTCAAAGCTACCGTTATACCCACATTTTCGGAATGAATCTCCTTTTAAAGGGGTTCCGCTTCCACGCTACCTACAAACGATGTAACTACCGCATTGCTCTTTTTTGGGGATCGTATCAACTTACCCGACGATAACGACAAGCTAAACTTCTCTGACTTCAATTACAATATTAATAGCTTACCTAACAACGTTAGGCGTTAACAAATTGAACATAAACATTTCGATTAATAGATAAAGTTTTCCGGTTTTAAATTATGCTTGTTATATAGAAATATATGATATTACGTAAATTACTTCAAAACCACAGTTTTTTTAATATAAAAATCACTTTTATATTATTTTTTAGTGATTTAAGTGTTTTACGAAAACCATTATAAAAAGTTTTCATGTTTGCAGTGACGACAGCAGTAATAACAACTTGGATGCTTTCATAACAATATTTCGTACGTTTTACTACAACCCGAACGTAGTAGAAGTAGTTATCGCCCATTTTACAAATTTCAAATAAAGGGTTTATAAACGGGTTTCCGTTTTTTCTAATGTTTAGAAAACTTTATTTACGGAAGTAAACGGTATAATTAGGGAATTTACCATTAAATTCACTATTTTCAAGGGAGTTATTGATGATATTTTAAGTAATACGTTACTTGTTTTAGATATACCCGCGGATTATAATAAATTAGTCGTTCGCGTTTGACTTATGAATAGATGACTTTATAAACTTTGTATTCGATACAATAATATCAATTATATTAATATTGCTAATATTGGCGATACTATTCGTAGTGGGATTGGAAACGGCGATGCGCCACCTTATAATAGTTAAGGAGATGATATTATAACCGTCATAAGCGATTTTTGAACCGGTATTAAACGACGTGCTACCTGAATCAACCACTTAGAACTCTCCCACTATAAGGATTTTAACTTATGCCTATGATATGACGTAAATAGTTATTGTATTCATATCTGATTTTTAGATCCCAAGTAACGCTTAAGTAGCTCTAGCACCGAAGCAAATACAAATATCCACCTTACTTTTACTGACGATTTTATCGATTTTCAAAAGAGAGAAGCGTAACTTTTGTATATATTCACAAATATGAGTTGAAAGAACTTTAATTTAACCCGGTAATTTAACCATAATTGTTAAATAATTTTCCGTTCATAATAGAGTTACGTTATAATTTCATTTCATCTATTCATGTTTACTAAATATAAGTTTTAAATGTTATGACATCATAAATGAGTAATTCAACTGCCAATTAAAGTTATCGCGTATTTTTTATCCTAGCGATTTCACGAAATCATCTGTTACGTACCTAGGACCGGCTTATAACTTATTGTTTCATAATTTATTTGGACGTTTATCTTGATGAATGCTGGTATAAAATTAGGGTTTATATTATTACTTACATATAATACGACTTTATTCTGGGTAAATTATAAAAGAAAATACGAATAGTGTTGGAATAATATTACATGCAGTGCAGTAGATCAACTTTACTGTAAGTAAAGTTAACTATACTGCAAGTGTACTGCTTTGTAGAGATTTACCGCATTGAGTGTAAGTCGAGTGCAGTACGCTGCACTTCACTCTAGGGCACGGGCCAAGCACTTGGCCATACAAATTACTGTGTAGACTGGCTAGCGGTCTGCCAAACCTAGAACAATACATCTACCATTTGACTACGCAATACTACTGTTACTTTGAAGACCAATCGAATCGACAACGTTGCAACGTTTAGGACCTACCAATACTAATTAGTTTTTGCCTGCCTTTTGGTTAAGCACAGATAAGCTAAGTAAAAAAAGAAGCTACTTTCCGGTTACATTTTATGCTAAACAACGGTTATTAAGGTAGAGGAAAGATTCTTGTAAAAAGCCTCTACTGCTACGTTGGTTTTCACGACAGTAAGTAGAGAAGACTTTTAGGCTGCGGCGGTTTTTATGGTAACTTAAGGGTAGCAATGGTATCGCTATCGAAAACACCAAGAAATCTTTGTTGATCTTTTTTAAAGATGTTAAGATTAACTGTTAGAAGTCACAGCATACAGAAAGTTGGCAAACGGCTAAGTTAGTATTACTACTGGTACTACTATTGTAAAAACGACTATATTCTGCGGCTAAATAATAACCTTCGCCCTCCACTATCAAACGACTTTCGCCCTTACCTTTTACATCAAACCTTTGTCTTACTTCACTTTTTTTTCACTTCCTGAATTACCTTAATCGTCAAGTTCTCTGCCCTTAGCGAAAACACTAAGTTACGTTAAGAAAGCTATGTTACGCGACTTTATGCCGAATCGCCAAATTTCAGCTAAGTTCCCACGCGACTTTACGTCAAAACACTAAGTCTTTTACGCTTAAGATTACCAAGTTACGCCCTACATATCCCACCACATCCTCTACCAATTAAATCGCCAAAATAGCTCCAAGTTAGACAATTATAGACAAAGTTAACGCCTTTGGATCTGTTTTCACCAAGTTTTACGACGACAACTTATAGGGAATAAATGTTAATAAAAAATCAACGGAAAAATAACTTAGTAACTTCATCAGCTATTATATCATTAAGCAAGACGGTGGCGAATAACTTAACCGCGGTAACTATGTTTTTCGCAAATACTGTAAGTTTTTCGAGGACTAAATTATAGATATGTGGAAAAAAGTTTAAAAGACTGTTAAGTTTAAACTAAGGGAAAAATTTAAACGTCAAGTGATCTATGTATTGGAGAAGAGCTTTACGAAGTTGGTAAAAACTCTATTTAACCTCGCCCAACTTAAAAATTAACCTTAAGACTCATGATCTAAAAGAAAGGGTGCTGAGGAACCTTACCGCCCTTATATGCGATCCAAAAAACCTCCCTTTTAGTTTTAGTTAAGTCAAGCCTCTTTACACATTGACGATAAGGGACCTATTAACCTGTTCGATAGCTTAGTACCTTTACGTGATAGCGCAGAGTACGTCCTTAGCGGCGGAAGAATACACGAATCGAGGGCTTTTAACGCGGCCAAAGGTAATAAAGTTGGCACTTTACACCAATTAATTAAGTAAAATCGTTAGGTATCTTGAAACCTATAAGGCTCTATCAACCCTTAGCACTATAATCGTCAAATATATCAAAAACCCTTTCCCTTTGGATCCTATGTACGTAAACCGACCATAGGCCCTATTACAGGACTTTATCTATCGGGTTAAGCGATTAACAATTACCCTTAACACCATACCTCGAAATCTCTAAGACTTAAGCCGCTAGGAAATATTAATTAAGCCTAAGATAATTATTGCGACCTTCCTTTAAGACCCGTTGGGATAGTTAACATTAATTACAAGCTGATAACAGACTTCGCCAAGATTTGAAATGATATAAAGAAGTATAATGGGAAGCTTTACAACCTTTTCGACATTAAGATAATATCCCTTTTAAATATTTGTAAGTGGATAGAGGTACCTCCTTCTGGTTTTCACTCACTGTTTCCTGGAATCCTTACAAGGTATGTCAAAGACTATTACCTAACCTTTTTGACGAACACCACCACGTTTCGCGAGATTTACGATAACATAAATGGCCATTTCAAATACGATATTTACCTCGCGCAATATTATATAAACTGGGCCACCACACGGTAAAACATAATAATAGTAAAAAATAAAAAGAAGGAATAACTAATGAATATTCTTAATTAAATGCTCGATAAGCTGATGATATGTGAAAAGGTGATGATAAAGGTCCACGTTAGTGAAGCTACACTTCGCAAACAGGTACGGGCAGTTGTTACGGGCGTTAGTAAGTTCGAATACGCTCTATAACGCCTAGATATTATCTGTAAAGGTTTTTTTAGCCAGTTGCGTTTTTCGCCTACCACCGTAATAGTACGTACATCAAATTCGTTCAGTATATACACCTAAGCCGGCAATTTTCTTAACGTGAAAGAGGAAATCCTTATAATGGTTAACTACGTCGACCGCAAGTACTTACGCTTATAACACCTAAGATTAAGTCCACCAACCTCGGCCCTAAACTGAAGACAAAACTCATGTTGGAGTTATTAAGATTTAGGCGGACTTATTAACCGTAAGTACTATTGTGGTGATAATGATAAGAAATGTTAAATATATAATAAAACCAGTTGTTGGTTAACTCGCTACCCTCCCGCCGAATGTAATAACAGGAAAGTAACGTACCACGTCCAGTATCTTACTATTTCGGAATAAGATTACTTAGACTAGGTTATAAATGTTTAAGGTAATGGGCCAACTAACGCCGCTAACGCTTTTAAGTAATTTAAGTGATACGAAGATATTTTTTTCGACACGATAGCCCAGTAACTAGTCGACTATATCTTTTTATAGCGTTTAGGTGGTAAAAACCCTTGCCTTTGCCTAAATTATACCCTTAACCCCTTATATACCTTTAACCTTCGCGATCGTTACGCGGACTATACATTTTAAGATATTATGCCAAATACTAGGGTAATAAGGTACTTAATAAGAGGTTATTCGCAATATATAGTATTGCGGAGGGAAAGAACTATAGCTACTGAGATTGATTGTCACGATGTTACCAAAATTAAAGTTGGCATTAATCCGGGTGAATAACTATCGTTACTGGGGATAACGGTAATTTAAACTATTATAGAAGCAATTGAGTTTTATATTTTTAAGTCTTTTACCCCTTTTTTATTTTGTATAAAGGATATAAAGACCCTTGGTGTTAATGTAAACGCTAACGTTAACGAACTAGTTAAAAACGGCTAAAGGTTTTTACTTGCCTTTAAGTAGGGGTACTTTTGGTTTTATCTTTAAAGTCCGGAAATAGTGATGTTAAACCTAACGGAGCCGGAAATACGTTAATTATACCGACGCTTTAACCACCCAGTTATTAATAGGCTGTATAAAGTCCTAAAGTCCGCAGGGTATAACGATGTAGAATGCTTTGCCCTAAAAACCATTAAAAGGCTTTGCTATTCCTGTCAAACGTATACCCAAGCCCCCCAAAGATTTAAGTGTATATTAACAGACGATAAGGACTTTAATTATAAAATCTTTGTTAATATATTTTACTTGAATAATAAGCCTATTTTTCACGTCGTTTACTCCGTAACCTTTTTCCACAAAGCTAAATTTCTGAAATCCCTTTGGGAAAAGGATACGAAGGAAACGTTAAGAATACTATGGATTAACACGTACCTAGGGCCACTTAATATCGTCGTTTACAATACCGGTATGAACTTTATGGCGAAAAAGTTTTAGAAAAATATTAAAATAATGGGTATTTAGTATAAATAGGTATTTGTAAAAACCTACTAAAGTATTGGGAAGGTTAAAAGGGCATACGCCCTATTTTGCCAAACGTATCATATCTTTACGTTAAAAATTAAAAATTTTACGGATTCGGAGGCACGCCTTTGAATGGTAGTAAAAGGCCTTAATAACACCGTAGATATTAACGGTCTAGTGTTAACACTATTGGTATTTGGAGTATACTCATGCCTGACAAATGAATCTCCACCTTTGGCAAATACTTAAAAACGTATTACAGCCTATAACAAATCTTCAAGGGAACTGCAAAAGGCATCAGTACGTCGCTAAATTAACAACGCTCTTAACACTAGAAACGGTCCTATAATAATCGACGTATTTGTTTTAATATTGTAAAATGAAGTCCTCGTGTGGCGGAAGCCGGGTGAATGGGAGGGGCCATATAAGATATTAAGTATCGTAAACTTTGAAGTAGTTATTAAAACTATTAACGGCCTTATGTCTTTCCAAATTACTCAGGTTAAACCTTATATTAGGGCTATTAACAATAAGGACCCTTAAGTTAAACGACTGAGTTAATACAAACCTCCCCCGCCCGTTATCGACAAGCTAATAAAATGTCGCCGGCGTAGACGACCTTCGAAAAAGAAGAACGTTAAAGAGAAGAAATATATACTAGGTCGTACCTATAATACTATTTAGGTAGGTAGGAAAAAGAAGGATAACAAAAACTTGGCAGTGAAACTTAAGGTATAAGGGATTATTAAGACTTTTGGCAAACCTTTTAAAGAAAGCGACAGGGTCGAGATCGACGGACTGCTAATTTGAAGTATAGTATAATTTGTACCGAAGGCTGACTTTAACATTTAAAACCTAAACGTTACGATTTTCATGTCGAGGATTATCTATAAGGTTAAAGGTAAAACTACGGAGCAGCCGTATAAAGAGTCACGGCTAATCGCTTAAGGATATGGCAGTAAAGGTAAAGATTTGATCCTTACATAGTCGTTAACGATTCAAAAGATTAGCTAGTATTTGGTGGTTACCTTAATAGCAAGTTTGCTAATTAAAACTGAAGGTAAGTTTACACTTCATAGCCGTAATATTACGTAAGCTTATATATAGTTAGTAATGAAATTAAAATGGATTGTACTATTAGAATTACTACAGGAATTTCGCGTTATTTACCTATTAAAAACGGTAATGCGGTATGTCAAACTATTATATGGATTGGTAAAAGCAAACGTTTACTGGTTTTTAACCTATCAGTTGTACTTTAAGGTCCAACTAGCGATAAAGTCTTTAATATACGGCCTGTATTTATTAGTAACGTAAAAAAAGGACTTTGGTATAGTAGGCATATAAATTAACGATACCCTTTTGGTCGAAACGGCTAGCTTTGTAGTATAGGAATAACAAGCTATTAAAGACTTTAAGTTTTGAAATTGTAAACCGGTAACGACTTTGACGGAAAACAACTAATTTGACTTTAATAGATCGTTAATCCGTATGTTTAGTGTTGATACCAGCTTAAGCTTTCGCTAAAAGGGCTAGGACATTATTTTTACTACAATCGACAAGACTGATTACGTTAGGGCTTAACGGTATATGAAATAACATATATGGGGTAGTTATATTGTTACCTTATGCTAATTGGAAGCTTTATAAATCCTATTCATTACAACATAAGTACAAATATCAATGGATAAAGATTTTAATCGACTAAATAAAAGGTTGGAATAGCAAATACGGAACTTGAACCGCGGGATTAATATAGTGCCAATCGACCTTTTAAAGGCCAAGCTAATGATTTTTACGGACGGGTTCTTTACAAATAACATCGACTTATCTTTACAAATCGGCTTCCTAAAAACCTTTGTTAACGAAAATAGTTGGGAAGATTAGTTTAGTATTACTAGGAACCTAATTTACTATACTTCTGTTAAATGTAAGAGGATTACACAAAGTGTATTGGCTTTAAAGATCTAAGGTATAATGGCGGGCTTTAATGTAGGTATAGTGTTATAAGAAATCCTTGACCTTATTACTAAGCAGTTAAAAATTCCCTTTATCTTGATGGTAATTTGTATCAACTTAAAGAGTTTTTTCGAATGCTTGTTAAAGTTCGAAATTACAAGCGAAAAACGCCTAATAATCGACGTAATGGTATTTCGCGAAGCATATAAAAGGAGGGAGATTAAGAAGTTCTGATGGATCGATGGCAAAGATAATCCTACAAATACTATGACGAAGGCAGGCCACGCCAAACAAAGCACTGGAAAGATTTGTAAATAGCAATAAATTGACTATATGTATTAAGGGATATGTAAATAGACTGCCCGGAAAGTCCAAATCACGTGACGGAGAACAAGGATGTACTAACAGACTGAAAGAATGCCAGGGGATTGGGATTGATGATAGCGATTTATTTAAGTGGTACAGTTAAAGTTGCGAAAGGCTATGGCGAAAAAACTTTTTGTAGGAGTCGATAAACTCGGACCTCGAGGCAACGGAACAATTAAGGTTAAATGGGGTCAAATTACATGTAACTGGGTGCAATTTAGTATGGGAGTCAACTGGAATTAACAGGGGTCTGGCCAGTTGACAAGGAGGTAATTTAGTAGAACCGGAAAAGATTAGTTAGTTACATTAACGTGCACGCATACAAACTAAAAAGCCGCCAGTGTTGGAATAATATTACATGCAGTGCAGTAAGTCAACTATACTGTAAGTAAAGTTGACTGTACTGCAAGTGTACTGCTTTGTAGAGACTTACCGCATTGGGTGTAAGTTGAGTGCAGTATGCTACTGCACTTTACTCTAGGGCACGGGCAAAGCACTTGGCCATACAAATTACTGTGTAGATCGGCTACCGGTCTGCCAAACCTAGAACGATACATCCACCATCTGACCATGCAATACTACTGTTACTTCAAAGACCAATCGAATCGACAACATTGCAACGTCTAAGGCCTACCAACAAATAGGTAATTTATACAGTTACGGAGCATATATTGTGTTTGAAATAAGCGAGTAATCATCTCGTATAGAAATAGGGTTTTACATTAGTATAAAAGGAATCTCAAGGTGTTGTTATCGCCATTTTTCATATAATAATTCGTAAGGCCCGAAGGAACCAAGTTATTACCATGCGGCTTGTCGTTGTTTCCTTCAAATATATTAACAAAACGTTAACCTCAAAGCTACTAATTTCCATTAATAATAAGTTTCATAATACTTTGAAATGATCTATGCCTTTATTTGACGAAGCGCTAAGGGATAAATTAGCTCTTTATCATTTCGAAACCGATTACTAAATTATCTTTTAAAAAGACAATTAGGGCTAGCTTTTTGAAGTTCTTCAAAGCCTATTATATGGTATTAATAGAAGAAACTTCTGATGTTACAATAAACAATAACAGAGTTATTAAATCAAAATTTTATTTACGTAAGTAGTTTCTAAGAGGGTAGCACATGCTTTTCGTTAAGAAATCCGGAGGTAGCTTACAATTTTATATCGATTACCGAAAACTTAACGCTATTATAAAATCCGACTGTTACTCCATTCTCCTAATTTAAAAAAAGTTCGCGAATATTTCATAAGTTCAATAGTTTACTAAACTTGATATTTAAACAGCTTTTTATGAAGTCAGTATTAAGGAGGGAAACCAGTAGAAAACCGCGTTCCATATACATTTTAATTTTTTTTGAATAGTTTATTATATTTTTCGGCGTTTCTAGTACATTAACTACGTTGTAACCATATATAAATTATGAGTTCGACCTTTTTTCAATAATTGAATTTTGTTTCTTGGAAGAACCTCTAATATATTTTAATAATAATTTTAATGATCATTATGTTAAAGTTAAATAGGTATTGAATGCCTTAATCGTTGCTAATTTAAACTTCGATTTACATAATTACGAGTTCGTCGTTTAAAAAAATGAATACTTTGGATTTGTTATCGTAGCTGCAGTCGGAATATATATGGATTCAGAGAAGTTACGCGCTATTCGAGAGTGGGCGACTTTTATATCGGTATTAGGAGTACAGAGCTTTTTCTATTTTATCAATTTTTACCGGTAATTTATTCGAGACTACTCTATAATCATTAGCCTTTTAATTCATTTAAATTGTAAAGGCGTTATGTTTGTTAGGGGTTCTACCAAAAAAACTGTTCTCAAGCGGTTTCAGTTTTGCTATTTATTTTAACCAATTTTATTTTAATAAAACCTTAACCGGAATTTTTTTTTGGAGGCCAACTATTCTGATTGAGCATTAGGAGGCTGCTTATTTTAACTGGTTGATCATAATATCGTACGCCTGATAGCCTATTACTTTGATCTTTCATTGCCTATTGAATATAATCACAAAATTTATGATAAGGAGTTATTAGTGATTGCAAGTTATTTAAATGTATAGAATATGAAGCTTTAAGATACAGCTCACTTATTCACTATCTTTATAAATTATGAAGATTTAGAATATTTTCTAATTATCCGATAACCTTTTTAACAATAGATCCGTTAATCAAAACCTTTTTGATAATTTCGCTTTCAGTTAATTTATTATCAAGGGATCAATTATGTATTACCCGATTTAGTATTTTGACAGAATTAGGGGATTTGTAAAAGCTTTTTAGACCCTCGGTTTTCAAATAGAGAATTATATCTTTTAGGCCTCAAATAAGTTATTTTGAATCACTTCCTCGCATAAAAGTCTTCTGACTAATTTTTTCCGGTGTTAGCAGGTCTTTATCATTGCAATGTAGTCGATTCGATTGATCAAAGTAACTGATGCTGCATTGAAAGTGGTTGATGTATTGTTCTGGGTTTGGCAAACCGCTATCTTGTTTGCATAGTAATTTTTATAGCCAATTGCTTGTTCCATACCCTAGTTTAAACTGGGCGCATACTATACTTGACTTGAAGTCAATACAGTAAACTTAAAAAACAATAAAATCAACTTTTAGTTAGTATGGTTAACTATATTGTAAGTAAAGTTAACTTACTATATTGTAATTACTACTATTTCACCACTAGTGGCTTTTTGTTTTGTACGCATACACCAGTATGTTCGACCAATTTTTTTCTAGTTATCACTAAATCACGACTTCGTTAACTTTCCAGACGCTTGTTAGTTTCACAGCTTAATTAATCTTAATTACCTTTATTTTCCCCATAGGTCCAAGTTCTGAATTCATTAATTCCCGCAAACAAGTCTTCCGCCACGAATATACGTAGGCCTTCAAATCAACCGTGCTAATTAAACAAGTCGTCAGCCTTAGTTTCCTAGTAGTCTTATAATTTTCCAGGTTATTACTATTCGCCAGCACGTAACTTAACATTGATAGGTGACTAGTTAACTTGGTTCTCGATACGTATAATTAGCATATTACTATTCAACAACCTTTTAAGGTTTTTTTTTTGACAATGTTTTCGTTATTGTATTAGCGGGATTATCTTTACCGTTAATTTATCGAAACTCTTTAATATCCCTGGTTTTGTAAGCTTTACGAAATGTTATCACATCGATTATCAGACGTTTTTCGCTGGTGATTCCTAGATTTAAGAGGTACATAAATATGCTCTTCGAGTTAGTATAGATTATCACCAAAATATAGCAAATCATCAACTGACTAGTAACGATTTTAAGTATTTTTAAAAATTCTATACCTATATTAAAGCCTGATATCATTTCGTAGACGTCTGAAGTCAACACGTTTGTTATAATCCTTTTACATTTGACAAAGGTCTAATAGATTAGTCTTTCAATGATATTAAATTGTTTATTTTGTTTATTTTTATTAACGAGGGTTATTAGAAAGCCTATTTGTAACGACAAATTTGTATTATTTGTAAAGGAGCCGTTCGTAAAGATTATTAATTGAGATTTCAATAAGTTTATCAGGATTATATTAACTCCTGTATTTGAATTCCGCACTTGCCAATTTAGCCTTTATTAAGTAGATTTAAATATTCCTCCCTTAAATCCTATATTATTTCGCAATTGATAGGTTGTAAAAGGTCTTTAAATAGTATAAGGTGATGATATAGCTATTAAAAGCGAGTTATATCAAATATTATTAAGTCTTGAATATGTTAGTCTTTTTAATTATGGAGAACTTAACACCTTATGCCTATTAGAGAAAACTGAAACAAGTATTGATATTAATGATACGGATCGACAATTTATTAAAGTTAAGTTAATTGCCTTTCTTTAAATTTACAACCGGTTTATAATTTTAAAATTTTTAATTCTAAATCTCCTACTACTTCGATATAATAAAGGCAGAATTTGCAACAACAAGGGTATCGTTCGTTTTCATACCTACTATGCCGAAGATTTTCTCTTGTGTTACTAACAAGTATGCATCGTAGATGAAAAACTTAATGCCTAACTTTAACTTGAGTTACGATAAACAGGTTAGTAACCAAGAAATGTCCTCTTTAGCCAGTCTGTATAATAGTTGAATATATAATATTACCATATCTGAAGGGTATTTTTCGCGTTATTTGTATAGTAGTTTTAATAAGATGATTCTTTGTAAATCTATTGTTAATTAAATGTACTTATTTATTATGTGACAGCTATTAAGAGTGAACTTTTCTTTTGTTTTCATCAATAAACTTATTATCAAAACGACTACTTAATATTGGCTAATATTTTAAATTATTAGTAATTGCGTAAGGATTCAGTTTTTGCATTCATTACCATATCTTTAAGCAATTAAACGTCAATTTTTATACGGTTGCCCCGTAGTTTTACCTTTAACCCTGTATATTATTTTTGACCTGACGACTGGGATATTTGGGTCTTGGAGGTTGAAGTCTTCTTTCAATACGAATTATATAACTCCTTGAATTAGGAGTTGGTTAATCTCGATCCCATCACTTTCCTTAAAAAGTTTGTCAGAGTTTTTGATAAAGCTTTATGCTCGAAGCTTCATAACTACGTTTTAATTATCCTTTGTTTTTATATTAATCCAAGTATTATTGTAAATCAGGCCCGGTATATGTTCTTCATCCTTAACGTGTTTTTCCTTTAGTAATTGTCCGCAGCAGCGGCGTTCTATTAGCTCATCGATAACTGAAGCAGAAGAATTGTGTTAACTTATTCGCTTAATTTAAAGGTCTTTATCGCTATCATTAATCGCCTTGATATAGGGTTTGACCAAGGTTATACGAAACGTCGAGGGGCTTTTAATAGTGTTGGTAGGTCTTTATTGTTGCAATGTAGTCGATTCGAATCACTGTGGTCGAGGTAACTGGTACTGCATTGAAATTGGTTGATACGTGGTAAGTTTTCAGTTCGGCGGATCGCTTGCCGGTTTTCACGTTAATTTGTATGGATAAATGCTTTGGCTCTTACCCTACTTTGAAGTGAATACCCTTTGCACTTAAATTACAATCAATAAAGTTAATCCTATAAACTGTAATTAATTTGTAGTAAATACAATCAATTAACTATCAATATAGTTAACATAAATGTATTGCATTTGGCTACTATTCCAATACTTTCAGCTTTTTTTATCTACATACTAGCGTAGTTTGCCACCAATTGATGGCAACTTCTGAAATCTCTTTTCAGTATACAAGCCAAACTCCTGTCAATTCCAGTTCATTTGTATTGAAGTTGACATCAATTATATCCCTTTATTTCATATCTCCAAGCCCTCCGTTCCTTAACTCCTGTGCACAGGTCTTTCGCTACAGATTTGCACGTATTACGTACGCTACCAATTACGTACCTTTTACTTGTAATTCCACCTACTGCCACTGCCACCGTTACTATCACCACTATTATCCTGGTAATCTTTGAGTTTGCCAGGGTATCTTTGTTCCTCCACGTTATATATTGGGCGGTTTATGTAGCTTTAGATACGTACGATTAGCGTATTACTACCCACAAACTGTTCCAGAGCGTTATTAGATGTATCCTTTGTTACAATATTAATGGAGTTATATTTGCCATCGTTTTACCGAAATTTATCGATTTTCTGGGCTTCGTATATTTTTCTTAAAGTTATTACGTCTATTATCCAACTTCTTACATCAATTATATCTAAACTTAATAGATACTTGTAGAAGCTTCGGAAATTTATATATACCATTACTGTAAATATAGTCATATATCCATATAATTAGTAAGCGGCTATACTGCAGTGTATACTCTTATAAAATGTATGGTAACATACTACATTATAAGATATATTCTTGTAGAGTGTACGATAATGTATTTTTTTGGAAGTTATACTTTTCCAAAGTATAAAATAGCGTACTGTTGCCCAAAATGGATATTAGAAGAGTGTATAGTAAAATATCACAATCCGGTTGAAAACGTATACGTTTTTACTTAAAGCGTAAACTCTCTGTATGCTTTTTCTCTATTCTATCTATTAATCTTTAATACTACTAATTTCATGATTATTCTTTTATTACCTTTTATGTTAACATAAAAAGGTAATAAAAATTACCAATACTAATCAATAATCAATTCATTCAACTATAAATGGTTTAATAAATAAGAAACGAACACAAATTAAATACTTATAATATGATGCTACAGTGGTTCTAACTATCCGTACTTTAATACTACGCTTTACAGAAATTACACGGGAGTGTGAAGAGACTGTGAAGTAAAGTGACTCTAAGAAGGATTATTTTAGAACAAAATTATTAATTCGGTTAATGCTCTTTAACAATTAAAGGCTTCATTACACTATTAGTTAACTCGGTTAGCGTTTTGGATGTATCTGAACACTTTTTGAAAAGCGTCTTATTACTTATCAACTAAGTAAGTTATTAAAAATTCGGAACCCTTTATTAGAACCTATCCGGAAATAATTTTCGAAGCGTTCCAGAAATCCTAAAAAGAGTTCAACTCAACATTCGAACCGCAAATTTTTTTTGGGAGCGGCTAAAATATAACTTCTAGAGCACCTCTATAAAAACACTAAAGCTTAAAAGAATCTTTCGAAGCACTCCGGCAAATTTAAAGACCATTAAATATAGTATTCGAAGCGTTTACCCCACTATCTTAACTTGCCTTCATATACTACTTAAACTTTTAAATATAAACCTCACTATTTCTCTTTCTTCATTTACCCTACCCTGTACAATTTCCCCCCGTTTAACTTAAACTACATAGCCCTTTTAAATTATTATTGACGACGTTTAAATTTACTAATTATTTCATTAATATAGCGCTCAAAAAGCATCGATTAACTAGTTGAGAACATTTAACAATTTTCAATTACGCCATATTAATATTCATTGAAATTAGGAAACAATCAAAGCCTTTTTGTGACCGCTCATAAAAATATATTTGTATTTTATTTACGTATTATACTCTTTCCTTAGCCGTTTAATTTTAAGACCCTTTTTCAATATAGAGTTTTAAACGTACTAAAATCCCCATTAATTTGTCTCTTTTATAATAGCCCTTTATACATTACAGCTGTTGATAGGTCTTTATAGTTGCAATGTAGTCGATTCGAATCACTGTGGTCGAATTAACTGGTGCTGCATTGAAATCGGTTGATTGTACGTGGTAATTTATAAGTTTGGCAGACCGCTAGCTGGTTTGCATACTAATTTGTATGTTCAAAGGCTTTGGCTTGTGCTCCACTTGAAGTGGCCATCTATTGCATTGCACCTGAAGTATAGCGTATTTAAATCCTAAAACTACAGTTAATTTGCAGTACATATAATCAACTTTACTTATAATAAAGTTGACTTGACTGTACTACATTTAACTGCTTTTCTAATACTAGCGGATTTTTTTTGTTTTTTGAATTTATTCTGGTGTGGCTTGCTATGAATTGGTGACAACCACTGAAATCTCTTCTTAATCTATAAGCAAACAATAAGCCAAACCTTTGTTGATTTCGATTAATATGTGTTAAAATTAACCTTCATTACGGCTTCTTATT
This sequence comes from Anisogramma anomala, assembly GCA_038502455.1. Classification (NCBI taxonomy): domain Eukaryota; kingdom Fungi; phylum Ascomycota; class Sordariomycetes; order Diaporthales; family Gnomoniaceae; genus Anisogramma; species Anisogramma anomala. The sequence goes on along the minus strand of JASMMZ010000002.1, from coordinate 32,227,300 downwards.
GCTCTTTTACTCCACCTCTCTGAGGCTTTGGTTCCTTAACTCCCATAAACAGGTTTTTTGCTATAAACTTTTATATTTTTCGTATTTCACTATTTACGTACCTTTTATCAGTAATTCAAATTATTGTTATGGTTACCTTTGTTACTAACATTATTACTCTGGTAATCTTTAAGTTTGTTAGAGTAATCCTATTCCTTTACATTACGTACCGGGCGATCCACGTAGCTCTCTATTTATATAGTCAGCGTATTACTATCTATAAACCATATTCAGGCGCCATTAGGCGTAGCCTTGTTTATAAAATTAGCGGCGTCATCTTTACCGTTAATCTACCGAAATTTATCGATTTTTTGGGTTTTGTTTACCTTCCTTAAAGTCATCACGTTTATTATCAAACGTTTTTTATTAGTTGTACCTAGCTTTAATAGGTATTTGTAAAGTCCCTAGGATTTAGTTTATATCACTATAGGTATCAAAAGAAGTTTAAGCTGTTTGGTAATAATCCTTAATCTGCAGTTAATTATTATACCTATATTAAATCCCGTTATTATGCTGTAAACTTATAAAGCTAGTACTCTTCGTGTCATACGATTACAATTAATGTATGTTTGGTATATAAGGTTTTCGGTTATTATGAATGAAGTTTTTAAACATTTTGTTTTGAATAACATTATTAAAAATGAAATATAAAATATAAGGTTAGTATTATTAGAAAATTATCCGTTTGTAAATATTATTAACTTCGCCTTCATTAATTCACTGATATTATATAAATTCCTCTTTTCAAGTTATCTAATAACCACTCAATCCATTTATTTAGCTTGTTAAAGTTCCCGTATTATCAATCTTATTATTGTGTTTTAATGGAAACGTCGTACGATACCTCCGGTTAGCATAGTGTAGTAATATAGGCCGTACGTGCTCTTTACTTCATGTATCTTTGAAATATTACCTCGTCAGCATTATCGATAGTTGTTAGGCCCATAAATAGTGTTTTTGGAATAAATTAATATAAATTTCGGTTTTAGCTTTACCTTTATGAACGTGGATTGATAATTTATTAAAATTAAGTTTTATACCTCTAGCTAACGTTTCGATTAGTTTATGCTTTTCAAGGCCTAATCTTTTAATGACACGTTATTTCGTCGTTATAAATTTAGTATTAATGAGGAAAAGGGTATCGTTAGTTTATATACTTATGATATCAAAATATTTGGCCTTCGTAATTAATAGGTATAGGTCAAATATTAAAGTTTTCATACCTCTCCTATTTTCAAAATACCCAAGGAACTTTAAATAAATAGATGTTAATTTCGGCTAATCCGTATTGAGGTTTTATATAATGTATTACCGTACTGGCTAGAAGCTTATCCTTTAGTTTTTTCGGTAGTTTTAGTAGTATAATCCCTTGAAGATTGGTGATAAACTATACATATGCTTATGTAATATCCCGTTCATCAAGTGTAAAATTACCTTTTATATTAAAAACTAAACTAGTAGTAATAACAACGAGGAGTTGTTGTTGAATCTTTTAAATTATATGTAATTTAGTAAAACTATAATCTTTACCTTATTTTCTATATTTTGAGGCGATGAGACGTGATTTTTCGTACGACCGGTCCGTGGTTTTACCTTTAAACTCGTAAATTATCCTTCAATTCAAAATATAATCGTTTTGGCTTTCAAATTGAGTTAACGTTACAAATTATATAACCACACGTGAAAAAAAAGCCGTTGATTTTCACTTAGTCGCTTTCCTTAAAAGGCCTACCTAGTATATGAATAATACCTTTGGCACGTATCTTAAGGGTAAGTTTTCCATTAAACCTTTCTTTTTAAGATATACATACCGTTATTTATACTTTTCTAGGCTTTTAATCGCCGTTGCAGTCCTTTTTTTTCGTGTTTATTCTCCTTTTAGGTGGTGTTTAGAACTATCAACGGTTTATTAGTTTGTTAATAATCGGTTCGAATGGATTGTATTAGTTAATTCGTTCGATTTGGAAGTTATCGATGTTATGATTTTTATCTGATTCAAAAGTTTTTTATACGGCTTAACCTATATAATTCGGAAAGTAACAAGATCTTTAGCAGTTTTAACTACTATATTTAGGTTGGTAATATTAAAAGTTTTATACAGCTTATCAGATTTGGCTGGTTTTCGCCACGTAAAAACTTCAATTTAAAGGGGAAGTGATAATACGTTTATTATGAATAGTCAGTTTGTAGTATTAGGGCTTTATTAACCTGTCAGCGTGTCGATTTCTTTCTTAATTCCTTTAGAGCTTTGTTGTATATTACAACGCGTTTCTGGGTATTCAACGATCATAGAGACTTAGTAGTTTCATATAAATAAACCTCAAATACTAGTAAATTTGATATAAGGCCATTAGGGTTAATAATATTATTAATATTAGTAGGGCCTTAGATCGTTGCAACGTTATCGATTCGAATCGTGGTCGAATTAATAGTAGTATTACATTGGTCAAGTGGTAGATGTATTGTTCTTGGTTTGGCAGACTGCTAGCTGGTCTGCACAGTAATTTGTATAGCCAATTGCGTGGCCAGTGCCCTAGAGTGAAGTGAAGTGTACTGAACTCGACTTACATCTAATGAAGTAAGTCTACACAAAGCAATACACTCAATTTTGCAGTACAGTCAACTTTAACTACAGTAAAGCTGACCTACTGTACTACATGTAGCACTATTCCAACAGTTAAGAACCTTTACCGCTATTTAAAGCCGTGTTTTTTAACTAGTGAAACTTTCCATTTTTAATATAAGGATATCATAGGTCTTTCATAAAAGGGCGTAGGCCTTTTAGACTTTGCCAATACCCTGATAGGTTTCAATAGGAACTTATTTTCATTAAATTTCTATCGATTTAATATCAACTTGAAACTTTATTATAACGAAGTTAGTATCGGTATCATAAATTAGTATATTTAGTAGCCTAAGGTACGTGTTAATTTACAAAATACATAGTGACTTTTACGTTTCTTTATCGTAATAGGTTTAAGGAAATTGACGTCATGAAAAGCTGTGGCAAATTTTTTGACGTAAAGTACCAGCTTACCGTCTAGGTCAAACACGTTTATGAAGACTTTAAAATTAATGTTTCCATATTTCTTTAACGTGAATTTAAACCTTAAGAGGGTTTAAAAGTAAGTTTAGCAGTGTTAATAAAGCCGTTTGATTGCTTTTAGAGCCGGTAAGTCCATATCTTCATGAATAATTACCTTTAAAACCTTATAAAGTTTATTAATCACCGGGTAATTAAACCTACGATATAATTAACGAAATTCCGACTTCGTTATGTTTAATACTATTACTTTCAGTTTTCAAAAGTAAAGTTATAAATGCTCCTATTTAGGGTTAAGTGAAAACTTTTTACTACCTTATACTTAGAATAGTTTATGAATTTCAATATTAATATCAATGCTGAGGTTTTTTATATCTTTGAGGAAAACGAGGAAAGCTGTGGGAAATTTCAAAATTTTAAAAATAATAAGGTTGATAACAGTTTTAAACATTATTAATCTCAATAAAAATAATCTTTTTACGGTTAAAGCTAAACATAGCTTTACTAATATTCTTGTAATCAAGTTTCATAATAATATTAGTATTCTTGCGTAAGGCGACGTATTATGAATATCCATCTATTAAATACTGTACTGCTCTCGTATCCGGAATAATACCTTAAAATACCTATTCGGCATAGTAACTTTAAATATTAAAGCGGTATATAGGGCCAGAATCTTTATTGTTATATTGGCGGTAAGGGTCTTTACCTGTTAAGCGGTATGGAAAAGTATGGTTGGTAAGTTATTACGTTACTTTTCGGCTAGTAATAGTATTTTTAACCAATCGATAACCTTAAGCTTATTTTATTTCTTTGTAAATTTATTGCCTTTAACACTTATGACATGTAATATATAATCTCAGTGAAATGTAAATAGGAAGTGTATATTGTATATTACTTGGTTTCATTCGCGTTTGGTAATAGTATAGTGTGTTACCTAGTAGCTTTACTTATCGTAAATCTAATATTTCTAATATCTAAAATAAATTTATTTAGTTCAATTGAATACCTTAAGTAAAAAGAATTACCCTTTTCGTAAATAGTTTGGTTACATTCTTAAGTATGGGTATTTCGTTGGCCGTATTAGTTATGTCTTTCGTACTCACAGTTGATTTAATGCGTTTAAAATGATTTTTTTTCTTGTAGTTATTAAATTTAGGAGTTTAAGGATATATACTAGTTGAGATGTAGACTCGATTTGTTATAGTCGCCAACGAAAAACGCAATTAGTTAAAAAACCCTTCGCAAATGGCGTTAAAATATTGGAAGGCGTATTCATACTCCTTATAACCCGTAATGGCTTACATAAACTGTTAGCGTAGTGTACCTTGACTAATTCCTACGCTCGCTATTACTCATTATAAAAACATTAGCTTATTAAGCATCTAATTTAAGAGTATAATTTTACTTTTGGTCCCTTTTTATAATATAATATATAGAACTACATAATATTGTTTTGGTCGATATAATATTAAATAAGATTAATATTGTATTGAAAAGAACATTTTAAACTATCGTAAATTTCGCGAAGGAAAAAACAATTTGTTAGGTACCAGAGGTAATAGTTTTTGGCCTAGCCAGTAAGGATATTTGGAAATAATACGTAAAAACCTAGTAATTTAACTTTTATTTATAGGCAAATATTGAAAAATAGGCGTAACTTAGTACTAAGAAGGTTATACGGATCACTGTAATACTTTTCTTTGTTTAAGAATCTCAATTAATGTGGTAATTACCACGTAATCCGTATCCGCCATAGGGATATATCGAGGGGGAAAGGTAGTGTATCAGTCGTAGGGACCCTTTCAATCCCTCAAATGATGTTGAGTTTGGTGTTAATGCGTAGGATAATTACCTTTAACCGAGTTTATAGGAAAAAATCCAGTGATTGTACCTACAGTAAACTCGCGTATAGAGACAAACATTTCTTAATTTAGCTGTTAAAACCAAACGTATTAAGGAAATTGAGGAAGAAAAACTTGAGGGTTTCCGCTACGGGGGATTTGATAATTTTTTTTTTTTTGGTGTTAAGGGGTACATCGAGGTTTCTGTTTATTTAACTGGTGAAATGAAGGGCTTACGACTCGTAAGTTAATTAATTTCTTAAGGCCTGTAGCATTGGACCGTTTATCTTGCGTAAAATGGTTTAATAAACTTTTATAAACTTGGGTAAGTTCTTACGAACGCCTATAAGGGTGTTAAGGAACGCCGTCACCAATAATAGGTTTTTTTTTCAAGATTTACTATATCCAGGCAGTTCCCACTATATAGCTAGTATAGTGTGACCCTCGCTAATATGAAATACATACATATACCGGCGGGAAGGCTCGTCACTCAAATGTTCCTACCCATAAAAACCACCCTATTCGATAATCCTTGTTACTTCCAACTTATACCGTACAATCTATTGAATAAACCATTGAAATCTGTGTCCTTAACTAAGTAAATACATAAGGGTCGAAAACCTAATCATATACACTTGTGGCTAGTTTTAAGGCAATGTGTTGTACGTGTATATTAAATGTTGTTAGGGTCTTATAATCAATCATATTAGTCCTTAATACATGGTATAAGCTTATAGGTACTACAAATATAGACCGTATTTGTATTAGTTTTTCCACATGCCACGAAAGAAAGGGTAGATACTACAAAATGTTTCGGAAAAAAATATCAACCGAATGTACTTATAAAGAAAAACCCAACACTAAAACCTTTATTTTAAAAACGGAAAAACACAAAGATAAAAAGAAAACCTTCCAGAAATTAAATCTTAAGCCAGCCTTCAAATCAAAGCCTTAAGGTACTCTATAGCTTAGAGACCTATAATATTGTACGGGCGTAAAAACTGCAGCCTTGGCTGAGATGTGCTATACGGCTATCTTAGTCCCCGATCGATACCTACTCGCATCAAGAATCTGACAGCCCTAAAAGAGTAAAAGGAGAATAAAACAAACATATCTTGGTTAAAAGCCTATAGCGGTAGGGAAGATATACTTCAGAACTCAGTAAAGGATATACTTCGAGAGTTATAACCTAAGCCACCTTTTTGCCACGAACTGCAAGCCCAATAAGTGTAAAAGAATCATAAAAAGGGTACATCACTAAACGGGTGGTATGCCGGAAAATTTCCTTTGTAGATAGTTAAAGAAGGGCATTCAAAGTAGAGTCAAATGCCTCCATAAGCAAGCAGGGTGCCGGTGTGGGTAGCGACGATCCAAAGATAAATAAATGAATAAATGAATAGATGGATAAATAGAGCCATCAAGTGTAAGCGCTTATAATAAAGGTATTTTCTAGACCTTCAAGCTCAAAAGGAATCAAAATTACAGTGTGCAAGTTCAAGTCTGAAGGGCCATATTGGTACAAGTAACGAGAGATGGAATCGTTGGTTATAAGGGCTGTTTTCTGGATTCACTACTGCGCGAGCGGTGAGCTAGGCCAAAGAAGATCTTCATAGCCAAAAAGGAGTTGCCGGAAAAGATTCAAGTGTTAATAGAGCCGATTAGTAATGTTGTAGTAGAATAGAATAAATTTGAAGTGATGGTATTGAGAGTAGCTAGGCTTGAAAAATTTTCTCGGAAGTAGGAAATATTAGGATTTACTGTATAGGCCTCCTACCCTCCTTAACAAGGTGGTCCTTACATCCGTACCAAAAAAGTTGATGTAAGGTTGAAGATGCAAACAATACCTTTGTCCTTAGCTTTAAATATCTATTAGGGATCTTTATCAATAACGAATTCGTAGAGCACATTAGCTTGGTTGCCCTCTTTCCCTTTCCTAACAGGGATATTAAGCCCTCGTTTGGTGAGCTTAGTCATTAACCTTATCTTAACATACTTGTTTGATATTTTCCATATATTTAGGCTCTATTTCTTAAAGTATTTTTAAAAGTCATTATATGTCTATAGGTTTTGAACGGTTTAAGTAGGGTCTGAATCGATATTGTAAAAGCTGATTACGTTAGTAAGGTGCTCGATTGAGGAGTTTTCGTTAAGTTTAACAAAACGGAATTTTTTATCGTAATGCTTTTCGAAAGTAATTCAGAAAACGATAATGGTTTTTTTTCTGGTAGGGTTAATAACGGCATCCATTTCTATACGTTTTGAAGTTATTACGACAAAAATTTAAGGAATATAACGGGAAAAAAAGTGATGTAAAATGGTAAGTTGTAGGTTCGCTGTGGAAGTTAATATAGTTAAAGGTTGTAAAACCTAGTCGTTTTTACGAGTTTAAATTTACAGTATTAATACCCTTAATAATAGTAGCTACAATAATACTGACTTAACTATTTACCAACTTGCCAACTTGGTGATCTTCAAAATTTTTGAGCGGTTAATCTTAAAGTTTTTCCTTAACAAGGATTGATAAAGATTTCTTCATATTTTCAATAACAATACTGTAGCTTAATTATAGACTGCTGCAAACGACTGATACAGCCTATAAGTCTTCTTTAATTGTTACCGCGAATAATTAACATGGCTTATAGGGGCCTTTTGCAAAAACTTTTCCTTTACCCTTAGCTGTCGTTTAATGTAAAGTGTATCTGGAAAGTAGCTTCTTCTAATTATCCAATTGGCACTTAACCTAATAAGCACTCATCAGTGTTGGTAGGCTTTTATCATTATGATGTAGTTGATTAGAATCACTATGGTAGAAGTAATTAGTGCTGCATTGAAATTGGTTAATTATACGTGGTAATTTCTAAATTTGGCAGATTGTTTGCCGGTCTGCACACTAATTTGTTTGGCCAAACGCTTTGGTATGTGCCCCAATTTTATGTGGGCACCTACTGCACTGCAATTGCAGTGCAGTTTATTCAAATCCCACAGACTACAGTTAATTTCCAGTACATACAATTACTTATAATAAAGTTGACTTGACTGTACTGCATTTTACTACTATTCCAACAACAGCTTGACTTATATAGCATAACCCGTAACAATTTTAGCTTGGGCTAGCAAATATATAGACCTTTTATTTCAGTATATAAAGTTACGAAAAGGATTTTTATAGCTTGTTAACCTAAATATAGAGGATAATACACTTAAAACGCTAGTGGAGAACTTAAACTTTTAGGCGGCGAATACGAGCGTTCCAAACGTATTTTTTTGCTATTTCAAAGAAAAGGTCATAGGGGTCGAGATATTCGATAATTTCCGAAAATTAATTTTTAAGTAAACGCACTAAATATAGTATACGGTATAAAATTTGATTTCCAAAGTATTATAGGTATGACTATGAAGTGGAGTAATTAATACTTCAGGTAGTAAAAACAGCCGTATTAGAAAAACCCTATTTGTTACGGCCTAATTCGATGAAATATCAGATTGAAAAAATCAAAACAATATTATAGGTGGATTTTATAAAATGATATTGGTTAGCGAAATGTAAAAAAACAAATTATTGCAAAAATGCGAAAAAGGAGTTAAAAGACTCCATATACGAAAAATAAAAACGTTTCGAAAAACTAACCGCGCTCTGCTAAAAGTAGATAAAACTTAAGAAATTAACGAAAAAAAGGAATGGGTTACAAAGTTTATTTACCACTTGACTTCAATATGATCCCTTACGAAAACAAATTTTCTAAGAGAAAAATAAACTAAACTAGTCTCTAATCATAATTAACGCCCCTCTTAACCGTAGTGAAAGCGTTCCAAATAGAGAATACGACATTACTGTAAATAAAATAAGCGGCGCTAAACGATAATACGAGTTTTACTAATCAATGATTATAAATCACAACCCTTACCATAACCTCTCACCATACCGATTTGCCATGAATAAAAGTGATTTTACAAAGCTTACAGACTTTTTTAGGCTATGTGATAAGGATGAAAATTATAGTAGCGAATCTTATGAAGACTTCGATAATAAAATCCGTCTAATATCAAATACTTGTAAAAAAAACTAAATATTAGGCCTTTTAAATTTTATATAATCCTGTCTAGTATATTAACAAAGTAAACTAAGAAATGGTATATATATTACCAAAAGTAAATAGAAATATTTTGGAAATGTTTTACTAGCCTAAAAATGTAGTTCGAAACGGAAATCATTCATGAATTTCATAATAGGGACTAAACAGATACTATTTAGGAATCAGTTCGAAATTAATAAGAAAATACTGAAAAAGGCCCTACGAAAGATACTGACCGCCTTATTAGCGAAGTTTTGAAAATGTTAAACGGCACTCGAACTAAAATATAAGGGTGACAAACTATTAATCTAAGCAATTACAAAAGTATATTATGGAAACTTAGACTTTAACCTTACGTTATTTAAACCCAAAGAATTTGTAAACTGGTTATAAGAGCCTCAAAATATCAGTCGAAACCTTAATACACCGATAAACAAGCCTTGGATTAACGTTTGTAACCGCGAAATCCAGGGAGAAAAGCTTGTAAATTTCAGAAATGAACCTCGCCGAAACGAGTCACCACGTTTAAAATGGATGATTTAAAGTATACCTATTATATAATAAATATAAACGCCCTAAATGCGGTTATAAAGACGATAAATACTAAGGAAAGAACCCTAGAAACCGAGAATAAAATAATTACCAGCGAGGGTGCCTTTATAACTAAATACAAAGTTTACTACGTATACTACCATACCTACGCAAAAGTATACGAGGATTTATGAGTTTTTAAAACCGATGTATTATATGTAGTGAGATCGGCTGTTAGTTAATTAATTATTCGGTACACAAGTAGATTCGGGTTAAATAACAATTTTATGTCGATTACCTACCTAAATACTAAACGGAACCCAATTTTACAACGTATACAGCGGATAGATAGGGCTTAAAAAAGGATTTCGACGTTTACCCTTACAAACATATCCTTAAAAATGACAACTTGAGGATAGACCAAACTAAAATAATAATTCAAGGTAAGAAAACGGATTAAAGAGTATTTATAAGCCTATAAAATGCTTTATTTCTGTATAAAGTAAGCCTGGATAGAGAAAGAGACGTATTAAACGCCCATATATCGTCGTAATTTACATTATCTAGTATGTATAGCAACCGGTTTTAGTGTATTATGCTAAATACCAGTGCTACAGAAATCTAGCCTGCCGGAAAACAACAATTCGACGCTTTTACAGCGAAATTTCCCAAATTCCAACTTAACAAAACGAGTAAACACCTTGAAGTTCTATTAAACAAAAGCAAAGCGTAATTACTCGGTACAATCGCAGTAAATATACGATTCGGACTGGTTAAATTTTCGTAATATACTTTAAAACGTGATTTCTATTATTATTGAGTAATATAAATAAGGTCGAATTTATGGTTCGAAATACAACCAATAAATAAATATGCTTTTCGAATAGTATATCTGTATTGTTTCTTTTAATATTGAGATACCTATAGTTTTACCTAAAAGTATGTATAATTAAAACCGTTTACCTAATACAACCAAAACTAAGGCTATAATATCGACGTTTTGGATATCCGGTTATAAAACACCATTTACGGTTACTTTATGTAACAAGTTATACAGATGAGGGAAAAAAGCCTTAAAGTCTATCAGAAAGTTTTGTTACGAATGTTAACTATACTTGCAAGCTCCGCAGCAGTTGAAATGCTGTATTGAAAACAACCTTAAATTTAACTATTAAGTTATTATCAATCCAATATATATTAACGGTTAACCTGTTTTATACGTAGTCGATGTAACAACATCATTCCAGGCCGCGAGATATACGTAGAGCGTTTCTGTTGAAAACTGCCAAGACGACCTAGTTAACTTCTAAAAAAACGTCTATTTAAGGACTTCGAACTAAATTATCCACAATAAAGACACAGGTTTCAACTAGACTAAATAGCGAACCAAGACCGAAATTTCTGGAAGTAAATATAGTAAAATACCAGTAAAGGCTCTTTAAGTTATCGGAAAGTGTAAACGATATTAAAAACCGTTTGAACAACTGTTTATAGTACCATCTAAAAACCGAATATGTATTAATAACAAGAAATATTTTTTGTAAATAATAATAAACTTTGTAAACAATACCTTTAACATGAATAACCTAATTCTAATACACCTTATATTTGGAGCTTACCTTAGAGTTTACATAAAATCCGTATTATTAACAGCAATGGTTTAAATAACAAATGCTATAACAAGGTTTATATTATCTTTTCGTTTTATACGGGTTAAAATTATATTTCGAAAGATTTGGTAATAAGAAGCGACCTACATGAAATTAGAGTTTGAAACCTATCACCACAATTTAAAATAATGGTTTGAAAAATGAAGGACCGTTGCATAACCCTTTGGAGGATTAATGGATTCAAATACCAAAATATATTTGTGAAATTCACAAATAATATAAGTTTATTTCGCTGAACGATAATACGCATATATAAAAAGAAAATGGTGGAAGATAAAGGCCTACAAACGTAATTCGACAAGTCATACCATTTAAACTGTTTTCATAATAACAAATACGAACCTCCACTGAGATTCACATACCCTTCGGAAGCCTTGTTACAACTTTTGCCACCTTATAAAACCGGCTACTTAATATAAGCGAAACCGGTACCATATTGACCAGGGTATCCATTTAGCTTGAAAGACAGAGAACGCTTTAAAGCCTTTGTCGAAAACTTGTTTATTGCTTAAAAGAAAACGGCTCACCATAAATTGAATATAAAACTCCGTAATAAAGATATTATTATAACCCCGAGTAACCCTTTTTAACAATTAACCTATAAGAAAATGTCCGCTTTAATCGAATAAAACGTCTTTAGCTTTGAAAGGTTTTACTTAATGATGTACAGCGCCTATAAGATTTTCTCCATTAGTTTAATTTATAATGTAAAAGATCAAACCGGAAAGCTTTATGAATAGAGCCGCTTTATGGCTAAGGGGTACAATAACTTTATGAAAAAAGATATTATAACCTAATCACCTACTTTATAACAAGCGAACTATCGTTTGATTTAGGCTGTTACCGCCTCCATATGCACTCCTCATAGCCTTCGTTTTAAGCTTCGAAATATTATACAAGTTTATATACAACAAGATTTTTTTATTTTTATTCACTATCACCGGGCAGTGCACACTATATAGCTAGTATAGTGTGACCCTAGCTATTGTGAAAATACATACATATACTGGCGGGAAAGCTCACAATCTAAAGTCCCCACCCTATACAACCGTCACCCTATCCAGTTCCCTATTCCTAGGGGATACCCTTTAAACTTGTTGAACAAACTATCCTATTACTTATACTATACGTATATCAACTAAAAGACGTATCCTCTACACCAGTGGCTAATTTCTGAAACTTACGCTATATATACAGTTGAATACCTACCGAAAGGGCCTTACATTAACTATATAGATCCACGCATCCTGAACAAAGCTTTTTGCTCCAACTAATATGAATCGTATTCGTGAAGGTTTTATCCAAGTGGTTACGACGAAAGTATACGCCCACTACTAAGTGTATTGAATATTAGTTTTCAACCTTATATCTATAATACAGGAAAAAAACAACCTTGACTTATAAAACAAAATATCAAGTAAAAGCCTTAACGGGAAACCGGATCTCAAGCCAGCCTTCCAATCAAAACCTTAAAGTACCCTACAGTTTAGAGACTAGTAAGGGCATGAAAACTGTAACCTGACTGGGCTGTACTATACGGCTATCTTAGTTCCGGCTCGATGCATACTTGTATAGAGGATTTGAAGGCGGTCTTAAAAGAGTAAAGGACTTTGAAAACACATATATTTTGGTTAAAAGCCCATAAAGGTAGCGAAAATATACTTTACAGCTCGGTATTGAACGAATTTAACAGTGGAACAATCACGACTCGAGCCACCTTTTTGCCACGAACTATAAGCCCAAGAAGTGTAAAAGAATCGTAAAATAGGGTACACTACTAAAAGGATAATGTTCCATGAGAAATCTTCTTTAAATAGCCAAAAGTATTTAAAGTATAATCGAAAGCCCCGTTAAACAGGCGGAGCGTCAGTGTGGGTGGCGATGGCTTCAAAATGAATAAATAGATAAATAGATGAATGAATAAAGCCGTTAAGTACGAACTCTTATAATAAGGATCTTTTCTTAACCTTAAGGCGCAAAAGGAATAAAACTTGCAGTGTGCAAATTTAAGTTTAAAGGGTTACATTGGCATAAGTAACGAGGGATAGAATCGTTAGTTGTGAATGCTGTTCTATAGATGCACCACTGTGCAAGCGATGCGCCGGGCCGACGACGATCTCCATAGCCAAAAAGGGGTCTCCGGAAAAATTCAAGTGGTAATAAAGCCGATTGAAGATATTGTAGCGAAATAGGATGCCTATAAAGTGATGGTATTGAGAGAGGCTAGACCTGAAATTTTGTCTCGGGAGTGGGCACTGTTACGGTTTACAGTATAGGCCTACTACCTTCCTTAACAAGGTGGTCCGTGCACCCATGCTAAGAAAGTTGATGTAAGGTCGCAAATGTGAGAAAATTATTTTAAGCAACGTATTTATACCTATATACCTATGGAGTTCCGAAAACACCATTTACTCAGTACAATCCTACATATTTTAAAACCACTTTACGACTTAGCTAAGGTTAAAGGATATTGGTATAATACTTATCAAAGGTATTATAAGGAGCGTTTAGGAATAGTTTACCCGACTTTCGATCTATGCTTATTAGTTTTTATACCACTTTTTCCATGATTTTCACTTATTGGTATATAAATGGACGATATTATCATGTCATATAATACGTTGTTTTCCGTTATAAATGGGATAAAACTTCAAAACGCCGGTTTAAAAGCGAAACCAAAAGTATACTTAACATAAGATCGTCTGATTCATTTTAATGGTATAACAATCACGTTTTAAAACTATATTCCAAACCTTACATAAAAAGAGTGATTGGATAAATTACTTCATTAACCTACTTCATATAAAACGAGCTGAGGAGTATATATATCGATATATACATAACTCTTGAGTTACATTGGTTATATTACTGGAAACGGAATTTATCCTGTTTATCGTTGCATAATATCAAAAGGACCCGTTGGATAATATATATAAAGCATTTTATAAGAGTTTTGCTTGGAAAATTAATCATCCGAAATGCGATTTACGTTGTATACCGCTTGATATATATACAACAAAACTATGTATTTTTATTCACGGATTCTGTATAAATAATAAGGATTGTAACTAACAAATTAAATTTATAATAATTATTGGTAACGAAATACAAACTTAGAATGAATTTACCCTCTTTACCAACTTTTTTTTTAAAAGCTTCACGAAATATAAACGGGTTATTTGGAGCGTTTTATCCTTTGGAATTAATAGTATCGCTAGAGAATTTAACTTCGGTATTACTATAACGATAATAGTTTAGATAATGATTTCGAATTTTAGTCTAAAACCTTTCCCTTTAGTGGTTTATACTAACTTTTTTTCCTTTTACAAATACCCTATTCAATTCGGAATCACAAATAAAAAGCATCTTATAATCGATATTATAACTTTACGCGATTCGTATAAACGCCGCGAAATTAAGGAAATAAAGGAAACCAACAGAAAGTTAAACACGACAAATATAATAATTAAGGGTACCCTAAATAAGGTATTAGAATCGTTTATATTTATAAACACTCGTTTTTTTAATGTTACTGTAAATATTTTACATCCTCACCTTTATTCAATATTATACCCCTCATATTTGATAATTCCCTTTTAAATCACCTATTTATAATGCTCTTAACTTTTTTTTACACTTTGGATATACTATTTACGACTTTTTCAATATATTTTTACTCTTTACATTTGGCCTTCGATTCTCTATTTCTATATTTTTTACTTTTTACATTTAGTATTTATTGCTTACATTGCGGCTCTTCAACGCAGTAATTATATTACTCTATATATATTAGTATGTAGGCAGATAAGGCGGGAAATAGAACAGATTGGCAGCTATTTTCTGCCAAATAGCGAGAGACAGAGGGGGTTTATGTTTTAATTTTTTTCATTATCCTCGTTGCCCTCTCTCCCATTGGTACTGGCGCTACGACTACCACTACTATCGACGCTGTTATCGGCGTTGCCGCCGGGAGATGGGCTTCCCACCTTGGGCAATATACCTGTAGGTAGGGGGCTCCAGGGGGTTTTACCTTCTTCACGACGATACATAATCATGTTGTCAAACTAGCTTAAGTAATATATACGTAAACCCACCGTTTAGAAAGAAATAGCGGTTTTTATTTTTAGGCCGCTGGTTAACGCCTAATAATTATTAACTTTTTTTCGTTTGAAATATTAAGAAAGTAGTTTTTTGGGGGGGAAACCCTGAATAAGGTATTAGAAAAGTTGGTAATGATTAATCGAGGTTTGGATTAAAATTTCAAAAAATGAATTGCTTTCCGTGAATACGGCGAACGCGTAATAAGGCTTCGTCTTATGGCTTTAAAACTATCGAAATAGGGGTTTATTCTTTATTAATCCGTTTGTAACAGTAATAACGACTCGACCGACTCCTATTTTAACGGTTTTCGTTAATAGATTTGCTCGTGACCACCGACGTAACGTATGATACGTGAAGAGTATCTATTAACGATCCGGAGATACGAACTCGAGTACGCTATTTTAGAATTTTAAGCGCTGCAGAGAACTCGCGACGTATCTTTTCGAGCCTTAACTCGAGATAGTGGGTGCTTTCCGCCACCTCGGTGTAATGATCACACTAAATACCCGTGAGTAAATAGAAGGTGTCAAGGGTTTTATATTAGCAGTAAGGTAGCAGAGGTAACAAAGGTGCAATATCAAGAAGATGTTTATTCGTACTGTAGAATGATTACTAGCTGTTAGGTTATTCAGGTGTGTAAACTAAATACTTAGATTGACAACTGAACAGCTATGAAAGAAATACTATCTATGTGGTGATAGCCGTATCCTTATATTCTATGGCCTTCATACCATCTTCAGTACTAGACCGTTGAAGTCGCTGATCGCTTCCTGCAGTCCAATATAGTATCGACTGGATCGCTCTTCAGTCCTTGCGGTCCCAACCCTAACCCTGAGTCCTTACATAAGAGATATCTCTACTTCATGTGTTGGACAACAAGTTTCTGATGGCGCAGCAGACCGCTAGCCTGTTCCATGACCTGCAGTTGGTCCTTGAGTTATAACACTTAGCTTTGTTTACAAGAATATTGATATTTCACAAATTAAAGGGGAAATAAGTAATATAAATTGCGTTATAACTCGGAAATATTACGTTTACAGCGACAAAAGGTTGTTACAAGTAATAGGGCTTTTACCTACGGCAAAAAAGTAAGGTTTATAATTTCAAGAGCTTTTTTCTCCTCTCTTTAGAGGGTAAGGAGAAAAGGGGAGAGGGAAAGGGGAAAAAGAAAGGGGGTAAAGATTTTGTCAGCGGCAGCGGTGAAGGAGCCGAAGATAAAGGCTATGATTGAAGATATGTTACCAGAATAAACAAAGCTCAATCTGGTTTAAAGGCGAGAGGCGATGGCGGCGGCCTTTTTATGCTTACGTTAACTCGTTGAATGGTGTCGTAAAACCTTTTTTTTACGGGTTTTCTGTTAAAAAAAAGCGATAAAAATATAGTATTTGCTAAGCAACTAACTTATATAAACGGTTCGAATGATTAATGAAAATAGTATTTTAAGCAAATATACGCCGATTAGTTAACTAGGGACTTACCTTACAAGTAAAGGTATGTTATTAAAAGGAAAAGAAAGAAAGTTTTACTTGGATCGATACCGATATATATTTTTATACTAACCCTAGAATATATAGTACCAATAATTGCATTCTCATAATTATACCCTTGTAAGGATTAATAATCTTTCTAGTTAACCCTTTCGAACCTACAATATTACTGTTACTAATAATAGTCTTAAGGTTATGTAAGTTAATGAATGACTCAAATAAAATACATTATAATTACAGTTTCTATAAAAACTATTCATTAAAGCCTTAAACTAATTTTATTACAAATAGTATTATCGTTAAATGACTAATTGAAACTTGAATATATTATGTACTGTCACTATTGAATTATAAATATGGAATGCATCTAAAAATAAAAGATTGCCTAGGTAAATATAGTTATATATCCATATTGTTATTAAGCGGCCACGTTGCAAGGTGCATTTTTGCGGAGTGCACAGTAACGTATGACGCTATAAGATACACTTTTGAAGAGTGTAAAATAACATGTCACTTTGTACGTGCACATTTGTAAAGTTCATGATAATGTATCACTACCCAGAAAGGATATTGGCAAAGTGTATGGTAATGTGCCACGCTTCGAGTGAGAGCTTATAAGCTCTCACTTGAAGCGTGAACTCTCCGGATGCCTCTTCTTTCTTCTATCTATCTTCAATACTACTAATTTTACGATTACTTTTCTATTATCTTTTACGTTGACGAAATAAAGAAATAGAACTAACTGACAATCATAAATATTGCTAGCAATTTTAATTATTTAATAATAATCTTTACCATATTATTAATTACTATACTTATATTAAAGCCTACTGTTATGCCGGATATATTTGATACCAATTCGTTTTATATTCCCTGTTTACACTTAACAGATATCTACTATACGAGGTTTCCACTGATAGTAAATTACCTTTTATATTTTTCCTCATGCATAATCATTTTAAGGAACCGGGATTACAATATAACGTCAATGTTATTAATGAAGAAATTATCCGTTAAAATTATTAACTTCGCCGTCTTTAGGTTTACCAAAACCATATTAAGACCTTTTATATATTATCCAATTTACACTAAATCCTTTCATTCAATTTGTTCAAATCTTCATTTTGTAATATTTATATTTGTTTCGCCATAAATAGGTTGTACAATGACTCCAGTTAATATAGCGTGGTAATATAAGCCGTATGTGCTCTTTGCTTTAGGTATTATCATGATTTTATTTTGTCAGCTTCATCGATGATGGTTCAACTAATGGTTTATCATTTTCAACGTAGGCTTATACATGTGCCATCTTTAACCTTAATACCATAAATAATAATTGACGATTTATTCAATTTAAATTATATACCATTAACTAACATTTCGATCGAGTTATACTTTTAAAAACCTAACATTCCGATGCCGTATCATTATGATGTTACAAACCCAGTATTTTTTAAAGAAAAAAACATATCATCAATTTTATACTAATGATTACCAAATCTTTATCCATGTTATTGATAAAATCAAGTCAAACATTAGAATATTCATATCCAGCCTATTTTTAAAGTACTAATAATAAATTAAAAACCAATAAATATTCACTTTGACTAGTTTATAAAATGGTTTAATATAACGTATTACTATGTCTACTTGAAATTTATCTCTTCATTCTTTCGGTATTTTGAACAATAAAATCTATTCAAACTCAGTGGCAGATTATATGTATACTTATGTTGTATCACAGCTATAAAATATGAACTCACCACTTATGCCAATAATCAAACTAGTAGTAATTAAAACAATTAAACGCTAATTACTTTTCTGAATTGTAAACCATTAAATAAAATTTAATTCTTACCTTCATCACCGTATTATTAAGCAATTAACCGTAACTTTTTATACCGCCGGTCTGTAATCTTCCCTATAACCTCATAAACCATCTTCGACTTACAAAATGTAATATCATGGCCTTTAAATTACGTTAAAGGCATAAGTTAAACAACCACTCATATAAGAAAGCCTTTCATCCCTACCCAATCGCTTTCTCTAAAAGGTCTACCAAATATATTAATAATACATTCAACACGTAACCTAAGAGATAGTTCTCTGATCGTCTCATTTTTCTAAAATATCTTTATCGTTATATATATCTTTCCAAACTTGTAATATTCGTTACTTTCCTCTTTTTGAATTTATATCCTCCTCTTCAACAGTATTTCATGCCGTCGATATTCCATTGACTTATCAATAAATAGCTCGGCAGAATTATAATTAATTATACGTTTGTATCTAGGGTCATCGATATGAATATTTTCATTAAATTTAAAAGGTTCTTTGTATAAAATAACTAATATAATCCGGAAAGTAAAAAGTCTATTAACAATTTTTAATACTACGTTTAGGTTAATAATACTCAAAGTCTTATATAGTATATCTCATTTATATAGATTTTACCACATGAGAACTTTTCTTGAAAATGACAAAAACAGCACGTTTATTATCAATAATCCGTTTCTGGTATTAAGATTATTATTACCCTAGCGGTGTACTAATTCCTTTCTTAATTTCTTTGAAGCTTTTCTATAGTCTATAAAACGCTTTAGGGTATTTAATAATCGTGTCGATTTATTCGTTATACGTAGTTAGGTCCGAAATACTAGTAAAGTGGGCATAAAACCTTTAGAATGATAATATTGTTTAAAAAATCCATCGCTTTTGAAAACTACGTTTCTTTACTTATAAAATTTCCAAATTCAAGGGTAAAAATACTGTAAGATTTTTACAATAAAGCGTAAGCCCTTTCAATTTGATTAATACCCTAATAGGTTTCGACGGAAATTTGTTTACCCTAAATCCTTATCGACTAAATATCAACTTGAAACTCTACCGTAGCAAAGTTAATACTAGCGTCGAAAACTAATACATTTGGTAGCCTCAAATACTTATTAATTCACAAAATACGTAATGTATTCTATGTTTCCTTCGCTGCAATGGTTTTGAGAAACCAGGCGCTATAAAAATTTATAATGGAATTAACAACGTAAAATACTAGCCCACAGTTCAGTTAAAATACATTTACGAAAACCTCGAAATTAAAATCTTAGTCTTCCTTTAACGTAAACTTAAACTTTAAGAGGTTTTAGGAGTGTATTTAGTAATAATAACAAAGTTATTCAATTACCTTCAGCGCTGACAGGTCCATATCTTTGTAACTAAACACCTTTAAAACCTTACTAAGTTTATTAATCGCTAGATGATAAACCAGCGATGTAATGAACAAAGTTGAAATTTCGTCAGGTTTAATACCACTAAATTTGGCCTTTAAAAGTTAAAACAGAAATTCTCACATTTCAGTCTAAGTGATAAACCTTTACCGCCCTCAAATTGAATTAGTTTTTAGTCCTCACGTTAACTTTAAATCTTAGATTATTTATATTTTAAGGCAAATAAAGAACGGGATAGGGGGTCTTTAAACGTGGAAAATAATACGAATAACAACCGTAATAACAGTCGTCGATACTGGCAAAAAAAATCTATTTTTAAAGCCAAATGTAAACTTAACCTTACTGGTATCCATGTAGTTAAGTTTCTTAACAATATTAATACCTCTTCGTAATTCAACGTATTACCAATAGACTCTTATTAAATACTATATTTCTGCAGTATATAGCATAATGACTTAAAATATCTACTTCACGTAACGGTCGCGAATGGTAAATATGTACGTAAGGCTAGGAGTTTTCTCATTATAATGGTGATATAGGTCTTCACTTGTTAGGCGGTATAGAAAGGTATGGTCGACGAGTTATTGCATTGCTTCCGAACCGGTACAAATATTTTCGTATTAACCTATAACTTTAGTCTTATGTACCTACTCTTTAACCTCCTTTCCTTCAAAATCTACGATACAATTAAATTAGTCTTCTTCAAAAGCAATGGGGTACTAAGAGTAATACAATGCTAGTTATTGGTAATGCTTAGCCGAAGGGGAGCGAATTAATTAACAGCTGGACTTTCCATAAATCTAACATCTTTTATTATCTGGAGTAAATTTATGTAGTTGGGTTAACAATCTTGTAAAAGGGAAATATCTTCCTCTGTATGTGATTTGATTATATTCCTAGGTTCCAGTTTTTAATTAATTGTATTCACTAGGCTTATTGTACTTACAATCAATATAATACGCATAAGAAGGGTTTTATTCGTCGTTTTTGAACTTTGGAGTTTAGGAGTATATATAATTCGAAGTCGGGACTTCAACTGTTAGAGTCGCAAGAGAGAAACATAACTGGCTAAAAAAGCTTTCACAAGTGAAGTTAGGGTATTATAAGACGTATTCGAACTTTTTGTAACCCATAGCAGCCTACCGGACCTACTGTCATAATATGTTTTCGCCTGGTCCCACGTTTTCCATTACTTATCGGAGAAGTATGAGTTTATTACTCATCTAAGTAAAAAGATCTATCTTGATTTCCGTCTCTTTCTTGTATTTTAATGCATAAAATTATTTAATGATATTTCAATTTATAAAGTATTAAGCAATATTGAAATTGTATTTGAATTAATCCTTAAACTTGTCGTAAATCATTGAAAAAAAAAGCAATTCGTTAAGTACTGAAGATGATAGTCTTCGGCTTAGCCGGAAAAAATACTGGGAAACAACGAGTAAAAACCTAGCAGTTTAGCCCTAATCAGGCCGCAAATATTGAAAATTTAACGTAACTTGACGTCGAAAAGGTTATATGGTTTACAGTTATACTTATTATTTCTTCCTCAAATCTTAAAGAACGTAATAATTACCGCTTAATCCGTATCCACCATAAGAACATGTCGAGGGGAAAAAGTAATATGATAATCGTATAAACCTTTTGAATCTCTCTATTAGTAATGAAAAAGGTAATAGTTGTAGGCAAGATGATTAATTTTAATTAAGTTTAAAGAGAAAAAATCAGTTGTCGTATTTATGGTAGGCTCGCACATCAAGACGCGCCTTTCTTAACTTAGCTGCTAAAATTGGACGTGTTCTTGGGTCTAGTAGAAAGGAACTTAAGAGATTCCGCGGGGGACTTAGTAATACTCCTATTGGTATAGAGGGGTACGTCAAAGTTCTCACTTAATTAATTAGTGAACTTAGGAACTTTCGGCGCATAAATCAATTAATTCTTTATGGCTATTAACACTAACCCGTTCCGAACCTTATGCAAAAGGGTTTAAAGAATTTATCTAAGCTTAAATAAGACCTTAATAACGCGTGTAGAGGCGTCAAAGAACGCTATTACTAACGATATCTTTATTCTTATCCTTAATTTATTCAAGTTTTTCATCTGTTATGTTTTTGTAAAATACGTTTGCTATATTATCCTCTTTCCCTTTTTTCGCAAAAAATTCATCAATTTGTTTTACAAACTTATTTTTAGCCTAATTTTAACATATTTCTTTACTATCTTCCACATGTTGAAGTTCTATTTTAAAAGCATTTCTCAAAGTTTTTAAGATTTTTTAAATCTTGAACGGTTATGGTAAGGTATAAATCGAAAATGTTAAAGTAGATTATGTTAATAAAGTACCTGATTGAAGAGTTTTTTTTAATGTTAATAAATTTTAATTTTTTGTCGTAGTATATATCAAAAATAATACCGAGGTCTTCAACGGTTTTTTCCGGTCAGAGTCGTTTATGGTCTCAATTTTTGCGTATTACAAAGCTATAGTAACGAAAATTGAAAAGTATATAAAAAAATGAATATTATCAAGGGGTAGGTTGTAGGTTTATCTTTAAAGTTGTTATTTTTAAATGTCGAGGAATTTAATTGTTTTTAGTTTAAAATTTACAATAATAATACACTCTGTAGTAGTAGCCACAATAATAATAACTTAACCGTTTACCAACCTAACGACTTTAAGACTTTTAAGCGATCAATCTCAACTTTTTTTCTTTAAAACTAGTTTAATAAAGGTTTCTAAGTATTTTCGACAGCAATACCAACGCCTGCTCCTAAATTTCCGCAACAACTGACATAATTGAAATGCTTTCCCTACGTTCTACCGTAAAAGCTGACGCTGTACTATAGGGGCGCTTTGTAAAAACCTTTCCTCTACTCTTAGCCGCCGTTTAACGTAAAGTGTAACCGGAAAGTAGCATATTTTTTTTACCTAGCTTATATATGCTTAACCCAATAGGCATTAATCAGTATTGATAGGCTTTCATCATTGAAATGCAGTCGATTCGAATCACTGTGGTTGAGGTAACTTGTGCTACATTGAAATTGGTTGATACGTGGTAAGTTCTAAGTTGAGTAGACCACTAGCCGGTTTGCACGCCAATTTGTATGGTCAAATGCTTTAGCCTGTGCCTCACTTTGAAGTAGGTACCTACTGCACATGACTTACAGTCAATGCAGTCAATCCCACAACTGTAGTCAATTTGCAGTAAGTACAATCAACTAACTGTCAGTATAGTTGACTTAACTGTCCTGTATTTGGCTGATATTCCAACAAATAGTTTGAATAACTTTGTTACGGTGGGCGATATTCAAGATCTCAAATAGGTTATTCTATTAACCTGGCTCCTACGAAACGGAAACTTTACTTTGCAATAATAAAATAAATACGTCTATCATTGTAAAGATGTTTCTGGTATTAAGGGTATTATTAACTTAACTCCATGCCGATTTATTCCATAATTTCTTTAGAGTTTCGCTGTAGGCCATAGCATTTTTCTAGGTACTTTCAAATGATAGAGATTCAATCACTAGGCGTAGATCTATTCCAAAGAACAACAGTGTGGGCATTAAGCCGTTAAGGTGTATAGTGTTATTCAAGCCCTTTATCGCCATTTCACAATATGATTCCTAGTCCATAAAACTTATAATCTTCAATATATGGATATAGAACGCTTTACAGAATAGGGTGTATATCTTTTCGACTTTTTCAATATTCCATCAAGCCTTAAGATGTACCTATTTATACTGGATTCATATTATCTTAACGTTTACTTAAAATTCCTACGCCGCAAAGTTAGTGCAGTTAATGTGGATAAAAATATTAAGTAGGCCCAACTACGCGTCAATTTACAATATCCTCAATGTTTCCCACGTATCTTTCATCGATAAGGACTTCAATAATTCAACTCCGTAAAAAGAGGTTGTAAAGTCAATAACGTGAAAAATAGGCCTATGATTCAAGTAAAACACGTGAACAAAGGTTTTTCAATTAAAATCTTTATCATCTTTTAGTGTAAATTTAAATTTTTGAGAGGCTTGAGTATATGTCTAGCAATAGTAATAAAGCTGTTGAATTGTCTTTAGAGGGAAATATTCCACATCTTCGTACCTTGCAGAATTGAAGACCTTGCATAGCCTATCGATAGCTGGGTAATTAAAATGACAGTGTAGTTAGTATATTAAAGACTTCATTCGGTTTTACCCATTACTTCTGGGTTTTACAGATAAAACTATAAATACCCCTATTTAAAAAGGAAGGAAAACCTTCAGCCGTTTTTAACCAATTCATAAACGTCAATATTGTCTTTAACACCATGAGATTCGATGTATTTTAAATAAGAGAAAAAACGGATAGGTTATTCAAGAATATGAAATGTAATATACCTAATAATACTTCGAATAACTGTTATTCATAATAGCGAAAGTAGTGCGTATAGAAGGAATCTAACTTTAGCTTAATTATCATTTCAATAATTTATTTTCGTAACAGTAATACTTTCCTTTTTCAATGCCATATAGTGCGAATAACATCCTATTAAATACTTTCCTGCCTTTATATCCAGTATCACACCTTAAAAATTATGGTTTGCGTAACAACTGCAAAGCTCAAAGGTTTATAATAGGTCAAGAACTTAATCAGGGCAAAAGTAAGGGATTTTTCTACTTAAACAGTATATGAAGGCGTGGTCAGCTAATTACTTATCTGCGATAGAAATTAACCTTTAAATATTTTTGGGAAACCGTTGCATAGTATGTTAAAAGAGGAGTTTTTGGTATTACGCAAGACGTTAATCAAGTTATGAAACCAACATTATATTCCTGTAAACAGCTTTTTAATAAGCGCTCTTATACTTTTCGTTCCAAAACCTCAAGACAGCCTGCGTTTTGTTATCGATTATCGCATACTAAATATCATTACGAAATCCGGAAGCTATTCTTTTCCCCTAATCAGGAAAACGATTTAAAATGTTCTTCGAATGAAATAATATACTAAACTCGATGTTATAGCCGCATTCAATAAATTACCCATTAAAAAGTCGATAAATGGAAGACTGAGTTGTGTATACGTTTTGGATTTTTTTTAAATAATTGGGCACCTCATTTAGATTTTTTAATATATCGATTATCTTTTCACGGTATATTGATCATTCGTTATGGAAATTTTTGGTAACCCTTTCACTTTATTTATATTGAAAATATTTTGATATATTCCAACGATATTTTAGATAACCGGAATGATATAGTCAAATAGGTATGACACAATTTGAGCATTACTGAATTAAGCCTCGACATATCGAAGTGTAAGTTCCGCGTTGAAAAAATAAATGTTTGGAATTCGTTATCAAAACGGGAATCTAAGTCCTTAAAAACCCGGAAAGGATACCTATTATCTGTGAATAAGCGGCTTCTACGTGTATCTTAAAAGTATTGGGATTTTTTTTCATTTGATCAATTTCAACCTTTTTTTCGGAACTATTTCGTAATAATCGGCCTTTTCATTTGTTTAACTAAAAAGGACGTTTATTTTTATTAGTTGACTGAGGAAAAAGATATTTTACAACGACTTAAACTTTCCTTCCTTTTTAAAACAGTTTTCGCTCAATAATATGCTAATCGGGAAACCTTTTTAAAAGCCGATCATTCCGGTTGGACTTTGAAAGACTGCTTATTCTAATTGGACAATGATAATACCATAAGCCTAATAACAAATTACTTTTATTACTGATTATTCATCAAATATAAATACGAAATCATCGATGAGGAATTACTTAAAGTTATAAGTCATTGAAAAGTATAAAAAGTAAAACTCTATGGTATAATCCTCTTATTAATTATTTTGACGAATTATAAAAGCTTAAAATACTTTATAATCACCTGACGACTTTTCGAACGATAAATTTGGTAATCGGAACGACTTTTTACATTTCATTCTAGGTCAATTTCTCATAATGTTGTTAATTATACACAGCTCGATATAGTATCCCAATGAAACTGTGATATTCCGGAAGATCTTTTCGACCTCCGCCTTTTAAGCCGGAAACTATAACTTTCATGCTTTAAATGGGTTTTCTTAAGCTACTTTGGCCCATAAATATGTTCCAGTTAATTATCGTTAACGAAATTATTACGAAATGTTTTAAACTTTTTACTCATATCAACTTTTAAAACAGCTGAAAAGCCGTTATTACCCAAAATATAACTTACCCCTATTTAATTCGCGCGATATATATAGGCGATTGAAGATTTCACACCAATATTAGTATCAATAACGAATAGATACTTAAGGTATTTATTTCTTAATATTGAGTGGAGGACGATGATATTTTACGGTTTCGTAACCATATTTGAATTGCTGTTTCCAAGCCGTTTATTACCACATTGATTTAAGTTTTATAAGATTTACTTTTTACTGGCTATCTAGGCTGCACCGTAACTATCTTTATTTTAGCTATAACATATTTAAGGCTTGAGTTTCATCGTGTAGTCGGACGTTTTGATTGGAATTACAATATCTACAGGCAAATAACTTATTAGTCATGCCGTAGAAAAGTACTTTTTGAGTTTTCACCAATTTCCGAATGGTTTCAAAATGAATTTTTAGTTCACTTTGTAGTGAATATCCCCTTGAAATAATCTGATAGCCTAAATTACCTTAAAATAAATACGGATAGTGTAAGTCAAGTAATTAATTTTAAAAATTAATGTCAAAATACCGAAGCTTTCGCGAAGCGGTTTTTAAATTATTATTATCCATTTTACTGGGTTCCTCGCGTTATTATTAATAATTAAGGTTCGAATTCAATGAATGAATTTTGGAGACAATTCGAAGATTTAATAGTGGTTAAATAACGTTGAAGTACTGTATTACACTCTGAAACGGATAGTATTACCAAATATGTTGATTACAAAGTTTGAACCTATATATTTGATATATTATTTATACTTAATTTGATTGAAATAGTTTATTTCCTGGTTATCAATTGGATCAAAATAATCAGGATATCATTACTATCGCTATCAACACATCTTTCATAATATAAGACCATTATATTAACTCTATATAGCTTATTCAAAGTTTATTTATTTCAGTTACAGAATCATACATTGAGACCAAAACCTTCTTATAAGGTATTCGCAACGTAACGGAATTCATAAAGTTCATCATAAAGTTTATATAATAACGTATACACGAAGCTGCTAATAGATAACGCTCCCCTACGAAACGGTTTCGGGTTGGTAATAACGTTTAGTTTTTTTTAAAAAAAAATCTATAGACTAAAGTGAGTTTCAAAATATAGGCTAACTTTATAATAAATATCGTATTATACGTGTCCTCGATTCCCACGGTATCTAATTTAATATTCTGGTTAGAAAGAACCCCTATTTTTATACCTATTAACTTGTTTGAGCTATTTTCGACCCGTTTCTGTACGAGTAAGTTCGCGATTATTATTTACTTATTATCGATATTATAGGTAATAATGGTGATACCGAACTCAAATTCCAGGTCAAGGGTATTTTTCGCGTCCGGAATAAGCTTTGAATAACCTGTCCCTGTTTTAGTAAGCCTTCAAAACTATATTTTTTCATTATATAGGTAACTTATGTATATTCGATTTAGAAATTACCCTCGAATTCTCTAAATACCTCGGTTTTCGACGTTTTTGAATTCCGTTATAATTTGGCTATAAATGAAGACAGACCTTCCCTCTTAACCTACCGGAGAGTTTAATGTGTTTAGTTGCTTTATTAGTAGCCAAAATCGTTCAATACTGATATTTTTCCATTGTTAAATGATGTACCGATTAACCTACATAGAGTAAGAAATAGCAAATGGTTTAATTTTCTTGACTTAATATAGTTAATAGTAGTAGTGTCAATAGGAAGCTAATTAACTCACGTGGATTAAGTAAAGTCTTAGGCGACTTAACTTACGTTAGTTAAGATAGATATTGGCAATAGTAGTAATAGTGTGTTGATTAACCTATATGGGGTTAAGTGAGGGGATATTCGACTTAACCCACGTTGGTTAAGATACTTAGTAGTAATAGTAGGCTAATTAACTTACGTGGGTTAAGCGGTAGCAGTAGGTCATTTAATTAACATTAGTTGAAAGAGTTAACGAGTGTATATATATAAATACTACAATAACAAAAAAAAGGGGAAAGGGGTTAGAAGAATTGGGTTATGCTGGAAGAAATATTATAGGCTTGTACTTGAGCTAGTAGTCACTAGGGATTTAGGCCTGGCGGATTCCATACTTTTATAATACTCTAAAATCGTTCTGTTGCATCACTAGGCCATTATTTTTCTGTAGCCTGTAACAGCTCCTTAATAGAGGCTTCTTTTTCTCTCTTTCTTTATTGAGAATAACTGATAATATTAGACCATCATAAGCGATAGCTTTGGTTTAATCCTTTCATATATCTTTATTATTAATCTATCGAATCTCTTTAATTTTCCTGTTTGTTTAGGCTTCATGGAAAGTTATTGAATCGATTATTAGACTTTTTTCATTAATTATTCTAAACTGGAGAGAAATTCAAATAGGGTATTGAAATCAGTAGATATGAACACCAATGTAGGTGGGGTTTTTGGTTATCTAATAACAATATTATGCATTTTACATATTGAAATACCAATATTAGAGCTGATTATTATATTATAAACTTCGTAGGAAAAAAAGTCTTCTAAATCTTTTATACTAGTTGAAGATTGAATAAATCAAGTTTTTCATGAAAGCAAACTGAGTTTTTATAATGGATATTCATTGATTATTATTATAAAGAATCTAATTATAACAACAAGTTAGTATTATTAGCGACGAAATCGATTTCAAAGGTTATTATAAATTATGTGAATTCTTTGTTTTATGTTTTGTTCATTTAATCGCTATTTTCAGCGATAGTAATCTTCAGTAGCTGTATTTTTGGTTTTTATAGTAACTAATAGGTCGTATAATGTTTAAGGTTAGTATAAAAACTCGATATAATTATCATCAGTACGTTATTTTAAATACTTTTTAACCCTTACAATATTAATTTTGTTAACATTAGTTAGGCTAGTAATTTAATCGTTTTGACCAAAATTTAAGTATTCAATACTAATATTATTAATACTATATATACGGATTGAATATCTGTCAAATTTTAGATGTCTACCTTTAGCTAAAGTTACAGCCGATTTGTAATTTGAAAACCTCGTATTTTCGATTTTACGCTATTTCGTCATTATAAAACTAATAGGTTGAAGGAAAAGAGTATCGTTCATTTATATATTTACCATTTCTAATTTCGTTTTACGTAATAAATAGGTATAGGTTGTAATCTAAAGATTTATAACGATATTGGATTTCAAGTATCATTAACAGGTTAGTAATTAATACATACTTTTTTATTAGTTTGTATACTGGTTTGATATTATATATAAACATTTAAAATATATACCTATTGAGGAGTTTTGAAGTCATTTTAGTCAAACTATCCTTTATAAATTAGTTGTTCATTACAGATGTATTTAATTTATTTTACAGGAATTCAATATAATCTTTGTATTAGTACTTATAATCAAAATTAGTATTAATATATTTACTACACTTTGAATAATTTTCTAAATTCTTGGAGATTGTATGAGGATTCGGTATTTACCTTCATTACCGTATTTCCAAGCGATTATTGTTAACTTGTCCTATGGCTTGTTTATAGCTTTCTCCTGAACTCTATAAATAATTTTGGGCTTCAAGATCGTAATGTTTATGTCTTTAATGTTATAATCGCGTCTGAGTACGAATTATGCAACCTTTTATTTAAGAATTTCTTTAATTTAAACTTTATTGTGTTTTTAAAAGGTGTATTGATGGTATTAATAATTTAGTTTATACGGAGCTTAACGCTTAAGCATTAATTTTCTATCTCTTTCTTACTTAAGTAATTATGTAGTTTTTTTTAGGTGTATATTTCTTATTTATGTCCTTTGTATTTTCTTTTTTTCGTGGTTAGCCACGTTGTCGTCGCTTCATAGACGTTTGAATTATTAAAGAGGTTGCATATTGTGGGTTTATTCATTTGCTTTGATCGGTTTAATCGGTATTTTTTTCAATATCAGGTTTTTCCTAAGTCGTACGGAATTTTGCAAAACTATTAACAGTTTGAAAAAAATACTTAGGTCAGCTATAACTTAAATTTTGAAAAATAAATTCCATTTTCATAGATTTCGTTATTCGGTAATTTCGCGTTACAATGGTCAACTTAACATATCAATTTTCGTAGGATCAATTTTTGTATCAAGTGCGGTATTGTTATAACGTTTATTACATTTTGTTCGTAATTCCTTCAAGATTTTCTTGTATATTATGGCTCTTTTGGGGTATTTCCCAATGAAGGTGATTCATGTATTAGGAGAGGATATATCTTCAAGATTATTTTAGTATATAACAGATTATTAAAGCCTACGGTATTATTTAGGCCTTTCAGCGCTATTTGAATACGTACTTATCATTTTCAGAAGCTTTCAATTTTTAAAATAAGCATATTTTACGCTTTTAAAAGTAGTTAATATGCCCTTTCAGTCTTCAAGATGTTTTAATAAGTTTTAATAAGTATATATTTATATTCAATAACGATTATCTTAGTAATTGTTCAGAATTTCACGGCAGTAAAATTGGTGTCGGCATCGTGAACGATAATTTTTGATAGTTTTAGGTACGTGTTGGTCTACAGTATCTTTAACTTATCTAATTTATTTTTGCTAACAACAACTTCAAGAAGTTAGCATTATAAAAAGAGGTTTTCGGGTTTATAATATAAATGATAGTCTTGTTATTAAATTAGAAGATGTTAGTTACGATTCTATAATTGAAGAATTTGTTGTTTCTGAAAAAAAAAATTAAAATATTTTAGGGTGTTGGGCGTGAGTTTAGCAATGGTAATGAAGCTTATTAAGCAATTTTATGACGGGATATTTCCTACTTTTTCCCTTATAGACTTGAGGATAGTATATATCCTGTAGACAATTAAGTGATTAAAATGTTGGTATAGTTGAAGTATTTTTAACTTTGTTAAATTTATAACTATTGCATTTGGTTTTCAAAGCTAAAACTATAAATGTATTTATTTAAAGATAAAAGAGTAGGTTCAACCCTTCTTAACCAGGTTATTGAAGATAATATAATCTTCAACTGCAATGAGCTTTTTATCTTCTTAAAAAGGAGTAGATGAAATATAAAAATTGAAGATATAAAAGGTAATTGGTTTAATAAATGTTTATATAATCGTAGATTCCAGTAATAATGATTCCTTATTTAGGCCGAAGTTGACTTTGGTTTTTCCGCCGTCTTAACGATTAAGTTTCTCAATAGTAATATTTTCCCGTTACAATATAGTGTATACGAATAAACTTCTATTGGATATCTTACTAGTTTCGTATGTGGTATAATTTCCTTAAACGTGTGCTCCATATAATCATCAAGAAGATTAAAGGTATGTTAAGAGTTGTGTGCCTAATATTTATGATAAAGGTTAGGGTTTTTGCCTTTCAAAAGATCTCAAAGAACGTAGTCGTATTCAAAGAATAATTTTTGAAAGTATTATAATAATGGGCGTAATTCATTACCTGTTATTTATAACATCTATCAACAGGATAACGACTTAACGAGTAAATAAACTTGCTAAATATTTAAAATTTCTATTATTATTACGTCAATAATATTTGTGATTGGAATTACCATATAGTTTAAGTTTTAGCCGCGTTTACTTTCGCTTTTATAGCTTTGAAACCAGAGGTTTTGGATTCAATTTTAAGCGTATAGACTTTTTTTTTTTTACTATCAACGGGAAGTACTCACTACTAGGAACGCACTAGCTGATACAAAATAGTCCCGTAGATACCGGCAGGAGGGATCAAAACCTGGGATCCGTTAGGACCCGTACGAGCTTGCAGAAACCTACGCCATCCCCTCAATTAAGACCTTAAGGTGCTCCACAACTTAGAGACTCATAGGTGTGTAAATTATAGCTCTAGTCTAGGAACATAACGTTGCCGTTTCAGTTCCCGACCAACGCCTAATTTAGCCAGGAATATAATCATATAGGCTCCAAAAAGGGGCCCTGTGAAGCCATGGTAATAAAAAGAAAAACTCGTGTAATTAGGGTTTTAAAAATGTTAAAACGAGTAAGCACGCAGTAGGGCCCGCATGTATGTATAATTAGGCGCGTCTATATATGGGTTACGGCCTGTTATCGTGGCCACATGTTACAGGAAGATCTATATATACGCAGTGGCCCATGTGTTAGGTTTTAATACAAAATGGGGACCCCTTATATAATCCACCCCTAGTTTCAAACCTTTCCCTTATAATATTAAACTCGCGTATATATTAATTCATATCA
This sequence comes from Anisogramma anomala, assembly GCA_038502455.1. Lineage (NCBI taxonomy): Eukaryota > Fungi > Ascomycota > Sordariomycetes > Diaporthales > Gnomoniaceae > Anisogramma > Anisogramma anomala. Next base: position 32,194,905 of record JASMMZ010000002.1, on the reverse strand, counting down.
ATACACCCTATATCTAATGCCTTAAAACCTTACGACGCGCTTTACCGAGATATAAGACCATGTATTAATGTAAATAGAGTCACCCTTTCGAAAAAAAATCGCCCTTTATGTGCTGCGTAGTCGTATACGTTTTTAGGCCCCCCAAGATAGCTTATCACCCCTATTTGGACCTTATGCGTCCGATTTTAAACCTTTCCCCCCTTTCCTTTCCCCTCCTCTTATCTCCGCTTTTCTGCTACCCCCATTCATTCCCCATAGTTGTATAGGGTGTAAATTTATACGGGCTATATTAAATCCTTTTTAGTGGAGGCCTTCAATAACATTTGTATAATGGAGGGAGAGTCGAGCGTCCAATTCTTCTGTTACGCCTGTAAGGGTTTTGATATTATAAAAAAGTATAATTATAGGTTAGATACTGATTTTTAATAGTAATTAAATGTAAAGGAGGATATATCCCCATCAATATCAACGCTGTAGGACTTTAAGCTATTTACTGTACCTCCATCGTTGTAAAGACGTTTTTTAAGCGTTTAACCATCTAGTAATAGCCTTTTCACATCGTCGTTAAAGCGGTTAAGAGAGGCGTAGTATAGGCCATGGTTGCGGCATTAATGAATCGGCGGGGCCCTATTATTGTCGAGGGAGGGGGCTAATAATGGGAACTAAGATAATAGTCCTAATAATGGCGGTGACACGGGTTTTATCGTTAACTAACCCGTTTCAACCGTTTATATCCCCGCTTCCTTCTCCTTTTTTACCGCCGGATTTATTCTCGCCTTTAGTTTATCCCCAAGTCTTGCCCTTTTTTACAAGTAGTTAAATGGTGAGTGGGTAGCGTTCGTAAAGGTTTTGGTAGCGGCGGTGGTAAAATTGTTATATGAATAGGGTTAACGACTGGATAGCATAGGAGTGAAGCTAATAGGTTTAAAACGTAAACGATGTCAGCGGGCGTAAAACGTACTCGTTGCCGGCGGGTGATAAATACAGCTTATATAAGCCAAAATCTTAATTTCATTTTGTTTTCGAAAAACAGTCTGTAATTTTCACAAATGTCCCGAAGTTTTAATAGTTCTTAAGGACCTTATATATGTATATATTACGGGAATATTTGTTTAGGGGATTCTGGGAAAGTCAAAGTTAATGTTTCAAGGTTTTTTAGGAAGCCTAATAGTAGATTAGATAAGTAACACTTTATTTTTTATTATATTAAAGGCAGATTCCGTTTGTTTTGTACATCTGGAAACATTGGTAGTAAGATGTAAAATTCCCATACTTATGTCCTATAATTAAAAATCAGTATAATATGAGTTATAAGAGAGGTGGCACGAAAGAGAAAGGATTTGTAAGCCAGGCCTCACGATACTTTAAATCGGGTTTAGTCGATTATATAAGGCCTTATCTTTTATATTCAACGGAGAAATTCCCCCTATTTCAACTATATTACTCGTATTTTACCGCCGTTCAACAAGATTTTAAGTAGGATTCGACTCTATTAGTAAAAAGTCGGTTATTATCATTCAAACGGTTGAAAAGCCTAACGTTAATGTTTGCTAGATTATGCGCGGCTTTGTTTCCATTAATACCAAAATACTCTAGACACCATTTTATCGTAACAAGGTTCGAGTGGGATTCGATTACCGCGTGAAAGTTCGTAAAAATTCATTAAAACGAGGTAATCAAGTCTCCTTTTAAACTTTATATTATGAAGATATTACTAATATATACCGTAATTTCACTTATCGTAATTCGATTTGTTATTTAAATTCCACGAAGAGTATCGGTAGCCTTTGCATCGAAGACATGTATAGTAGGATAGTCTGCCAAAACTTTTCGTTATCACGCTACCGTCATGGTAAACTTCCTATTCATATCTGAAATATTTTACCCGTTTAGTCATTATTCAAAACTATTGGTAAATATCGTAATATAATACCTTTCAAGGTTAAAGTATTATATACCCAACTTTATAGCGGTATCTGACTTTTTAAGCCAGTTTATAGGTAAATAAAGGGATTTCGTTTAGTATCAAAACGTTGGTAAAATTGAGCGTAAAAAGTTAGGAGATTTCTCAATAGTAACGAGTAGCCGTGGTTAGGGTTTGTTTATAAAATGATATCGTTGTAATCGAGGAAGGTTTCTCAAATCGGTGGGGATGTTATAGACTGTTAATACTTATCGGAGTTGGATAAAGCGCAGGGGGAATTTTAAGGTATAAGGAACTATTTGTTTACCGCCCATTAAAGCGGTTAGCATTTAAAACGAGGTCTTAGGTTATGGGGAGGCGCCAGTTTTCGTGATTCGAAGTATGAAGGGGTGCCGGGCGTCGAAGTGTTTTAAGTAATAGATGAAGCGAAGACGTTGTTGTTTAAAGGCGATTTTACTAGAGAGTAAACTATAGTTTCTGAGGGCGACAACATTAATCAAGGTCCTATATAACGGGGTGATTGTGTTTGCTACAGAGATCAACTGGATTATAATATGGTTCTCGAGGCCCTTTTGCCCATACCCATGATATTAACTTTCGGTATAATACGCAAGCATAGGTACAATTGTAACAATGATAGAGATGCGTAAATGATGTGTTAAAGGTTTATATTTTATATGTAAAGGTTCTTTGCAGCGTCGAGCGACCTTCAACAGCCTAGATACGCGTTTTTTAGTACAAGTTTTTTTAATAGGGTCCTATTGAAAAAAACCTGAGTTATTGTTTATTAAAATATTTGGTATATAGAGACGAATTCCTAACCAGGTTAACAGGTTTTAAATCGGTAACGTGTGGATTATCCCGTTCCATAAGGTTAAAGTGAAGTTAAATTTTAATGATGTATAATAGTCTATATTTATTTAGTGCGAATATGAGTCTGTTTTTAGCCACCTATTGATCCGCCCTTTTTAGGTTAGTTTCGGGTTTTTTAACGTTTTGTTTTCAGGATTTTTGAATCCTTAGACTGAGGACGTTGTCGGCATATATGAAATGTAGCCGGAGTAAAGTTTATTAAGGTTCAATATGAAGATTATGTAGAGAATCGGAAAAAGTCGAGAGTTTTTCAGGGTCTCGTAGTTAAAATCTAAAAATTATATGATTGTTGTTTGATATTGAACCCTTATTACCTTATTAATTAGGAAGTCTTTGACGAGGGTAAGTAAGCTTCCATCGAACCATAAACGAATTATATTTTAAATTAGGTAATTATGGAGAAGTTTGTTAAAGGCGCTTCTTATGTCGCGTAATAGGATTGATATAATCTGTCCCCCAGTAAGAGTGGATTTAATATTATATATAAGGAACGTAACCAAATTAGAAGCGGATTGCCTTAGTATCTCTCACTTATACTAAGGGTTAATAAAGCTATAGATAATAAGAAATAAGGATATCCTCTAGATTTTGATATGTTTTAACCCCTTAAAATAGGCTGTTATTTGTATAATAATCTTTTACTACTGTAAATTGACTTGATATCAGTTATCGAACTTTGGTATTATAAATACCTTCAATTATTGTTATACCTATAAAAGAACGTTGAAATGCATACATTCATTGTACAATATACGAAGGGGCCCTGTTATTAAGCCGTGATACACATTAAACAAGTATATCGAAATATAGTTAGACTCGGCTAAAGTATTACAAACGCTAATAGTGATACAGCGGACATTTTAATCTAATATTTCAAACCTTGAGGAAATAATATACTTGGATCCGTTTAATGTATTTGAAGGGTTATTTGGAATGTTATCAGTGAATAAAAACTTATTAAATATATTATTTTATAAAATTAAGACCTATTTAAGGACATCGAAGATAAGTTGGACGTTTATTTTAAGAAAGGAGGTTTGGAGGGGTAAAGGAGATTTATACCAGCTGATAATTCAGCTCACTTTTGTTAAGTTTACGGCCAAATTAAATTTGGGTTTTTAAAGGCCGGTCTATACCCTTTACACCTAGACGAAAAAGTTCTGGTGTTTAATAGACCTCGTACCGCACGGCTGTACCGTATCTATCCTTCTTATACATTGATAAAGCCGGTCTAATTTAAAGGTTCACCATTACACAACCTTTACGTGTATTGTAACAGGCATTCTAACTTCGTATATGGAGTCTTTAAATAATATGGTAAAGGTCTTTACCTATTCATATATAGTTATCTTGTCCTCAAGGCTTTTGACATGTGGTAAAGACGTTATAAAAATAGCGATAAAGTAACTAAACCTAGAAAAGCTGGTGTCCGGTACCTTAATATGAGGGATGGATGGTATGTAGAACCAACGTATTAAAAGGGTACCAATTAATATTTTGTAATTTGAACTATTATTAAGTTTTAATCGGATAATCGTTGTAACCCCAGAAATGTTAGTGAAGGAAAGGTTTGTGACGTAATTTAACCGTTTTATAGGGACTTCCAATTCATTCTTAAAGTGTATACCCGTCGTAAAAGCCTAATGATTTCAATCGTGACCCTTTCAGGCGTTGTTTAAAATCAGTTTAACCCGGTTATATACAAAATCAAAATCCCCGTCAAAATACTTTAAAATCGGTGTATTTATATATAAATCTTTTATTGGAATAATATTACATGCAGTAGGTCAACTTTACTTGCAGTAAAGTTGACTGTACTGCAAGTGTATTATTTTGTGCGGACTTACCGCATTAAGTATAAGTTGAGTGCAGTACGCTGCACTTCACTCTAGGGTACGAGCCAAGCAATTGACCATACAAATTACAGTGCAGACCGGCAAGCGGTCTGCCAAACCTAAAATAATACATCTACCATCTAACTACTATAATACTACTATGACTTCGAAGACCAATCGAATCGACAACATTGTAACGTTTAAGGCCTACCAATACTGATTAGTGCTTGCCTGCTAGGTTAAGCACAGATAAGCTAAGTAAAAGAAAAAGCTACTTTCCGGTTACGCTTTACGGCTACGGTGGTTAGTGTAGAGGAAAGATTCTTGCGAAAGGCCTCTATTAGTACTATATCAGTCTTACAACGGCAGGAAAACAGAGAAGAATTCTGGGTTATGTTGGTCTTACAATGGCAATCTGGAAATTAGCGACGGTATCGCTTTTAAAAACACTAAGAATTTTTTTTGATACTTCTTAAAGACGTTGATATTGAGTGTCAGAAGTCTTAAAGTTCGGCAAGTTGGCAGACGGCTAAGTTAATATTACTGCGGGTGTTAAAATTACAAAGCCCATCGCTATACACGTTTTACCAAGTATTACATCGCTCTAAATCTCGAGATAGCACCTACCTTAAAGATTCAAAAGAGGATTGACGCCTTTGGAACTACTTTTACCAAGTTTTACGAAGAAAACCTTTGGGCGTTGGATGTTAACGAAAAATTAACAGAAAAACACCTTACCAACTTTATCGGCTATTACATTGTTAAGCATAACAATACTAAAGATTCTAACCACGCCTTTAGTAATTTTCGTGACCTTTTCGGCGACTGGATTATTAATATATGGACTTTAATTTAAAAAGGGGTTTAGTTAAAGGTTAAAACAGAACTTAAACGGCAAGGAGTTTATGTACCATTAAAGGGTACCACAAAGTTAGCATAAGAACTTGTCGATTTAGCCCAGCTTGAGGAACGTCTCCAAGGACTACGCGTAAAGGAAAAGGATACTAAAAAACCTTACTGCCTTTATACGCGATTCAGGGGACCCCTAATTTACTCTTAGCTAAGTTAAATCTTTTTATATTCTAGCGATAAGGAACCTGTTAATTTTCTCGGCGAATTAGTACTCCTATGTGATAGCGGAGAGTATGCTTTTAACGGTAGTAGAGTACGTGAAGCAGCGGCCGCTAACGCGGCTAGAGGTATTAACGTTGGCGCTTTATATAAGTCAATTAATCAAGATCGTCAGGTCTTCCCGAACTTTTAAGTACCTATTGCCCCTTAATAGTTTAATCGTCAAACCCCTTAAAATCCTTCTCCCTTTAGATTCGTTGATGCGCTTGAACCTACTATAGGTCCTACTGCAGGACTTTATCCCTCGGGCCAAACGACTGGCAATTACCCTTAATAACGTGTTTCGGAAACACCAAGCCTTAAATTACCATGAAATACCATTCAAGGTTAGGATAACTATCGCGATCTTCATTCAAAACCTATCAAAATGGTTAACATTAATTACAAACCTATAAAGAACATCGCTTAAATTTGAGATAATACAGAAAAGTACGACAGAAATCTTTATAACCTCCACAACACCAATATAATACCTTTCCTAAGTATTTGTAAATGGATAAAGGTTTCACCCTATGGTTTTCACTTACTATTTCCAAAAATCCTTACAAATCACGTCAAAAAATTACTACTTAACCTTTTTAACGAGCGCTACTACGTTTCGTAAGACCTACAATAACACAAAAGGCCACTTCGAATACAACGTCTACCTCGCATAATACTATACAAACTAGGCTACAATAAGGTGGACTATAATAATGGAAAAGAAAAAAGAAGAGGAATTACTAATGGATATTATTAATTAAATACTTGATAAGCTGATAATATGCCAAAAGGAAATAGGAAAGGCTTACACTAGCGAAACCACACTTCGCGAATAAGTACGGGTAATAGTTACAGGTGTCAACGAGTTCGAATACACTTTATAACGCCCAGATACCACCTGCGAAAGCTTTTTCAGCCAGTTGCATTTCTCGTTTGCTACCGTAATAACACGCAAACTAAACTCATTCGGTATGTATTTCCAAGCCGGCAACTTTATTAATGTGAATAAGGAAGATTTTGCAGTGTTTAATTACATCAACCGTAAGTACAGATGCCTATAACGCCTAAGGTTAGGCACCTCAACCTCGGTCTTAGACTAAAGGAAACACCCACGTTGGTGTCAATAAGATTCAGGCGGACCTGTCAATCGCAAATACTATCGTCGTAATAGTGGCAAAAAAATTGGATTTATAGCAAGGCTAGTTATTAGTTAACTCAGTACCCCCTCACCGAGCATAACAATTAAAAAGTAGCGTACCACGTCTAGTATCCTACTGTTTCGAAATAAGATTATTTAAATTAAGTCGTAAACATTAAGGGCGATAAGCTAATTGACGCCGTTAACACTTTTAAACAGATCAAGTGGCACGAAAATACTATTTTTAATGTAGCGGTATAGTAACTAGCCAACCATACTTTTTTATACCGTTTGAGTAGTAAAAACCTTTACCTTTAATCTAGGTATATTATTAATCCCTTACACACTTTCAACTCTCACGATAGTTACGCAAATTATACGTTTCAAGGTATTGTACCAGATATCAAGGCGGTAAGGTATTTAATACAAGGCTATTCACAGTATATGGAACTGCGAAGGGAAAGCATTACAGCCACTAAAATTAATTGTTACGATTCTGATAAGGTCAAAATTGGCTTTAGCCTAAGTGAACAGCTGTCGTAACCAAGGATAACAGTAATTTATATTATTGTAAAAGCGATTACCTTTCAGATCCTCAAGTCTTTTACGCCTTTTTTACTTTATTTCAAGGATATAAAGACTTTCGGCGTCAATGTTGACGTCAATGCAAACGAGCTGGTTAAGAGTAGCTAGAGATTTTCGCTCGCCTTTAATTAGAGGTACTTATGGTTTTATCTCCAAGGCCCGGAAGCAGTAATATAAAACCTAATAAAGCCGGAAATACATAACTATACTGGCGTTTTAACTATCTAGTTGTTAACAAATTGTATAAAGTCCTAAAATCCGTAAAGTATAACGATATGAAATACTTTTCCTTCGAAGTTATTAACAGACTATACTACCATTGTTAAACGTATGCCTAAACCCCTCCGGAAATTTAAGTTTACACTAAAAGAAGATAAGGAATTTAACTACAAGATCTTTATTAATATATTTTACGTAGATAATACGCCTATTTCTCACTTCGTTAATTCCGCAACCTCTTTTTATGGGGCTAAGTTTTTAAGGTCCCTTTTGGTAAAAGATACGTAGAAAACGTTAAAAATGCTATAAATTGACATGTATTTGGGTTTATCTGATGTCGTAGTCTTCGATATTAATACCAACTCTGCGGCGATAAAGTTTCAGGAAAATGCTAAGATAATGGGTATCTAGTTTAAACAGGTACCTATGGAAGCTTACTGGAGCATTGGAAAGGTTAAAAGGGCATACGCCCTACTTAGCCAAGCGTATAATATCCTTAAGTTAGAGATTAAAAGCTTTACAAATCCGGAGGCACGCTTATAAATGGTAATAAAAGGCCTTAATAACACTGTGGGCCCTGACAGCTTAGTGCTAACGCTCTTAGTTTTTGAAGCATACTTACGCCTGACAAGTGAATCTCCGCCCTCAACAAGTACTTAGAAACGTGTTAAGGCTTATAGTAAAGCTTTAAGGGAACTGCGAAGAGAATTGGCACGCAGCCAAATCAATAATGTCCTTAATACAAGGAAATATCTTTTAACGATCGACGTGTTTGATTTGCCGCTATAAAGTAAAATCCTCGTATGGCGAAAACCAGGTAAATGAGAAAAGCTATATAAAATATTATGTATTACAAACTTTAAAGTAGTTGTTAAAATTTTTAACGATTTTATAACTTTTCGAATTACCAAGATTAAACCCTATATCAGGAGTATTAAAAATAAAGATCTTTTAACCTTCTAAGCAAAGCGAACGAGTCAATACGAACTTCCTTTATCTGTTATTAATAAGCCAATAAAACGCTGCCGATATGGGCGATCCCCCAAAGAAAAAGGTAAACGTTAATGATGAGGAATATATACTGAACCACATTTACAATACTATTTGGATAAGTAAAAAAAAAAGGATAACAGAAACTTGGTAGTAAAGCTTAGTATATAAATGATTATTGAAACGTTCGGTATGCTCTTTAAAAAAAGTAATAAGGTCGAAATAGATGGTTTAATAATTTGAGATGTTGTATAATTTGTGTCAAAAACCGACTTTAACCTTTAAGATCTAAACGTTACGATTTTTAAATCGAGGATTGTCTACGAGGTTAAGGGCAAGACTACGGGGCGGCCGTACTAAAATTTACGACTAATCGTTTAGGGATACGGTAATAAGAGCAAGGACTGGATTCTTACATAGTTGCTAACGATTTAGAAGATTAGTTAACGTTTGGTAGTTGGCTTGGTAGAAAGTTTAATAGCTAAAATTAATGACAAGTTTACATTGAATAGTTGTGATATTATGTAAGCCTATATACAGTTAGTAACGGATTTACAGATAATTGTACTATTGAAACTATCGTAAGAGTTACATGTTATCTACCCTTTAAAAACAGTAATTTGGTGTATTAAACCATTGTATAGGTTAGTTAAAATAGGTGCCGACTGGTTTTTAACCTACCAGTCGCGATTCAAATACCCTTCGTTTAACGATAAATTCGTTAATATACGATCTATATTTATTGGTAACGTAAGAGAAGGACTTTTATATAGTGGGCATGTAAACTGACGATACCTTTTTCGTTGTAACGGCTGGCTTTATGGTACTAAAATAGCAAGCGATCGAGAATCATAAGTTTCAAAAGTACAAGCCAGTGAAAACGCTGACGGAAAATAACCAAATTAACTTTAATGAATCGTTAATCCGTAAGTTTACTATTGACGTTGGCTTAAATATTCGCTAAAAGGGTTAGGGCGCTTTCCTTGCTACAATTTACAAGACTGATAAGGCTAGTGCTTAATGGTACTTGTAATAGCGTACACGGGGTAGTTATATTACCACCTTATGCCGACCAGAGGCCTATTAAGATTTATCCATTACGATACAAACACAAACACTAAGAGATAAAGACTTTAATCGGCCAAATAAAATATTGGAGCGGCAGATGCGAAACCTAGACTATGAAATTAATATGGTGTTAATCGACCTTTTAAAGGCCAGGTTAATAATTGTTAAGGACGAGTCTTTTGGAAATAACACCGACTTATCTTTACAGGTCGGCTTTTTAATAACCCTTGTTAACAAAGATAGGCGAAAAAATCAGTTTAGCATTATTGACAATCTGATTTACTGGTTCTTTGTCAAATGTAAAAAGATTATACGAAGCGTGTTGGCATTAGAAGTCTATGGTATAATAAAGGGCTTTAAAGTAGGTATTAAACTTTGAAAGACCCTTAATATTATTACTAGGTAGTTACGGGTTCTTTCTATCCCGGTGATAATCTGTACCGACTTAAGGAGCCTTTTTTAATACCTTTTAAAACTCGGTACCACTAGTGAAAAACCCTTGATAATCGATGTAATAGCGTTCCGCGAAGCCTACGAAGGGAGGGAAATTAGTAATTCCGATAAATTGATGTTTTGACAAACCCATCTACGTCATAATAAATGGATCACCGAATAAAACCTTAGAAAGGTTTATAAATAGTAACAAGTGAACTATACAAATCGAAGGCTACGTTGATAGACCACTCAGACAGCCCAAATCATTTAACGGCGAGCAGGGATATACTGGAAAATTAAAAAACTGCTAGGGAGTTAAGGCTACCAAGATTAACCGGCACAGTTAAAGCAGAGACCTGCAAAGGTCTATGACGAAAGAATTTTTTGTGGCAGTTGACAAACTCGAACCTCGAAACAACGGAGCAATTAAGGTCAAATGTGGTTAATTTGTATGGAATTGGGTGTAATTCAGTATGAAAGTTAACTGGAATTAATAAGGGTCTAGCCAGTTGACAAGGAGGCAATTCAATAGTAAACGGAAAAGATTAGTCAGTTACACTAGCGTACGCGCATAAAAACTAAAAAGCTGCCAGTATTGGATTAATATTACATGTAGTACAGTAGGTCAACTTTACTTGCAATAAAGTTGACTGTACTTCAAGTGTATTACTTTGTGGAAACTTATTGCATTGGGTGTAAGTCGAGTGCAGTACGCTTCACTTCACTCTAGGGCATAGGCCAAGCAACTGGCCATACAAATTACAGTGCAGACTGGCTAGCGGTCGGCTAAACCTAAAACAATACATCCAACATCTGACTACTGCAAAACTACTGTTACTTCGAAGACCAATCGAATCGATAACGTTGCAACGTCTAAGACCTACCAATATCTTTCCTAATATATTTTTAGTGAATCCAACCTGGTATATATTCATTATACGCATACTATTAATTTTTGATCATGAAAAATCTCTTCCTGTACTTGGACGATTTTATATAACAGGAAAAAAAGCCACTTTCCAAATGTAGGAAAATAACTAGACCGATTTGCTAAAAGTAAATTCCGTGATCCATCTCTCATAGGGGCTGATACACTCCAGTTTCGAATTAGTAAGGGGAAAAAAATATCAGGGAACGTTACGTGGAGTTCTGGCCGTTTTTCCTTCTACTATGCTAAGATTTTTATATATAAATAATGTTAATATACCCGTTTAAGTAACCTATAAAGAAGGCCTAATAAATAGTTATTATTTTACCTACGTTTACCTATGTAATTGTAAGCCCCGTATTTGTTTTCGAAGTACGGTAGCGATTGGTCTCCTTATAAGTAATCGTTATAAATGTAATTAACATTTCGTAACGTTAATATTAGTCAAACACAAACGAGAGATAACAAGTTGCATAATTACTTGGTCGTTCTAATCTGTAAAACGTGTCTTAACCTATTAGTTGGAAAGGGTATTAAAAAAAGGGAATTCGAATTTAAATATAAAAGAAATCAAATCTATTATCGAGGGATCTTTATTACAGGGGTTTTTATTTACGGCTATAAAAAAATTTAAATTCCTGTTACCTTAAACGTTAAAATACTAGGATTAGGTTTTGTAACCTTCCAGGATTCCAACCTCATTATATCATATTTAACCCCATGGTTGGCTTACAGACCGATTGAAGGCCGGACTTTCTTGGAGTAGTAAAGTCTACATATACTTTGGGGAAACTAGGTTTTATAGAAAAGGACTTAACAGACTCTTTTGAACTGACCGTAACCTTGTTTGCTCCATTTATAACATGGTTTTCAAAAAGAGGCTTAAGTGATAAAGTAGTATTATTTTGTAAGTCCACGTAAGTTTAGGGTCCAGTAATACGCGTAGGAAAAGCAAAATATGTTGTATTTTTTCCGGCGAAATATCATCGGATACTGGTATAAAAAGGCTTTTTATTTTGGCTCGTTTTAAGCCGATAGCGTATTCAGCTCTCTAATCCTAAAAATTACGGCTTTTTTAACCAATAATTCTGTTACCACTTTCGTATTGTACCGAAATTTGCCGAAAAGTCTACTTTTTGTAACTATTACTTCGAAATTCGAATATATTTTCTACCTTTTCACCTCAAGGCGACCGGGTAATCTTTGTAAACCGAAGGAAAAATCCGGTAATAATTATAAAATTAGGGAGTAGCTATATACAACCTGTGAGTATGGTTTCTAGCCAGAACCGCGTAAATAAATAATTGAGTCAATTTAATACAATAAGTATGAATATACTATTATAAGTACCCACTTTCGTAAAATTACAACCGGTAACGTCTATTTATTGTTTTCAACCGCAATTTAGTACCGAATATTTAAAAGAACTTAACGGATTGTAGAAACAAAACCATTCAAGTTATTAAGCCCATATTAAATTTACAATCGTATACCGATAAGTAAAAGTCTATCGGTGCAATCCCAACCTAAATAGTATTTTTTTCCTTTATAACCTCCCTAGTTTCAATTAAGGTCTTTTAAAATAAGGTGTAAATAATGAGGAAACCCCTTTTTCCTGGGTACGTATATTGAAACGGGTGAAATTTAGCGAAAATCCGTTTAAAAAAAAGAAGTAAAGCCAGTATAACCCCTTGATAAAAGGATTTATTCCTAATGTTAATATTGGAATAACGAATAACGTACTCCGTGTGGACCTTATTTGTCGATATAATAGTGAATAAATTCAATTACGCCTGTATAACGAGTGTATAACGGAAGGAAAACCTTTTGACGTCACACTTTAAACCTGTGTAGACGTTAATGAAGACCCGAAAATCCTCCTCTTCTGCCGCCTTTTATAATATAATACTTTGCGTAGAGTAGTATTTCGGGAGGTCGCGTGTAAGGTCCTAACAGCCTTTGGTATACGTTGAAATCCTTTCTAATAATAAAAGAACCAATATCTTGTCGCGTTCTGCCACCGCAATCCACGTAATTTATTTTTATGGTACGAAAAAAATTATACTCTCTTTTTACTGAGGCGGCGGATAATGTTAAAACATCGTATAAGTGGTGGAGAAATGCATACGGAAGGTTTTTCATAGGGACTCTTATATCAATTCGATTTACCTAAAACCGGACGAGGAAAAAGGCGAGGGTTTATACTCTAGCGTAAGCCTACCTATTCACTTTCCTTAGCCTTCGTTAACGATGTGGTCGGTAACATACTCCGAAATACGTAATACTAACTCCCGATGTTCTGTAAAAATAGCTCTGTTAAAGCGTATAACTAAGGCGTTAATAACCTATTCGAAAACTCTATATACGGACTCGCAAACTTCGTGGTCGCGCCTTTACGCGTTAAAAGCTTTATAAAAGAACTCGACACTAAAATTTCTAGTACGGTACGCAATAGAGTCCTTCTCTTCTAAGGGCAGTCCAATTGTCTAGCGCTTTTACTAGGGCCTTGAGGTCTTTTATAAAGATTGAACGACATTTACAAGCATACTAAAGGAAAGTATGCTCGGTTTGGTCCCTCAGGCATTGGCCATGGAGGGGGCTATTAAATAAATTTTGTTAGCGATGTTAAGCTATTGTATGTATGTTTGGTAACAGCAGTAACAATTGTGGGGGCTGCCCATAAATATGTCTAGTTAGATGCATATGAACTTTCCGTATTTTGGTTGATGTAATGTATAATTCATAGGTTTTTATAGTATTAGTCACGAAAACTATTAGCTGGGTGATACATACCAATATAATTTGGCGTATACGCCATCATAGATGTAAAATGAAACCGAAACTAATTATAAAATCTTTTACAGCTGGTATTTGAAAATTGTAAAGTGCATTCAAATTCACTAACGTCCGTAACAGCCGCCAGAACATGTTCGAATATATGTTTAAAAAGTAGCTAGTGTATCAGTGAAATCGAAAAGAGTGATTAATTATTTAAAACGCTTAAAACGTATTCGAAACGTAGTTATTTATTCTTTGCTTTTTTAAAAACGTAAATTGTAAAAAGCGGTTTTAAAGTCAAGTTAAGTAGACAATTCAATTCGTAAAATATTCGCCAACGTTTCCTTGATTAAAGGAAAATAATAAAGATCGGCTTTTGTAATAGAGTTTAACTTATAGTAATTGATATAAAAGTGTAAGTTGCTTTTAGGGGTTTTAACGAAGAGAAAGAGGGCGCCTATTAAGGAGTTATTCGTACGAATATAGATTTAATTTTTCAATCCTGTTAACGTCTTTCGTGTTATGGACTCAAGCCATTGGCAATTGAGTCTATAGGTTACATGACTGTGCACGTAACGGGTTATGTAGTATACGATCTGAGCCCAGTCTGAGCGTGGACCAGGCGCGGTCCGAATATGGCACGTGCGAGGGCATATGACGAGCTGAGTACTGTCCATGCCTATAGGTTCTTTACGAAGGGATACGATAGCTTCTTTTAGTTTTCTATTATACTTTAATAATAAATACTTTTTGGTACCTATTTGGCTTATTATTGTAGGTCGGATTATAATATATTATTAAGGTTCATTTTTCATTATTTCGAAAGAATATTACTTATAATGGACGAATCTATAACAGATATTAATGATTTTACGTTACACTTTAAGTTGATCGGATAGAATAGTCAATCGGCGAATATGCAGTTTTCTACCTTCATAAATACGTCTTTTACCCTTTCGAAGTCGACTTAAGCTGACATTTCTCGTTTGTCAAATACTATAAGCTATATCGCGGTCATTATAAAATAATTATAATATCTGAGCTAATTAAGCTTTATGATCGACCCTATATCCAACTTCGTTTAGGTCGTAATTGAAATTTAACAACTTGAAGTCAACTTAAAGGTAACTCGTATCAACTTTTCACCGTTTTAAAGAAGGTAAAAACAACATAGATAATTGTAATTGAACGGATTTTCTTTTACGTAGGCGATATCTTCTTCAAAATCGAATTTAAATTAAAAACGACTAAAATATAAATCAGAAAACTCGATATAATTTTCTTTACGTATAAGGTTATTATACGTCGGCGATAAATTCATATATTACGATGTATTACGAAGCCAGCAGATATAAAGGTATATATGATGTAGTCAAGTTTTGCAATTACATTAAGTTTACTTTTAACGACTTCTATTGCGTGAATATAACCTCATTCAAATTGAAAGGATTATTTATAAACGATAAAAACCTAAAGATATCATTGTTATTAGGTTCCAAATATTATAATCATAAATAAACGCATTGGATTGGACTTTAACCGTAAAATATAATTACTTAGGTTTTCGCATATCTTTACGTATCTGGGACAAATTTATTATAGCAGGCGTAAACCTGGTCAATTATATCGTAGTTTTAGCAAAGTACTATAAACTTGCCGATAATTTTTTTTTGAATTTAAAACGACGTTTTGGTCGAGAATTAATGGTATTTATATAGGTATAATGACCTGATAAAAATACAATTATACTGGAAGTCTTTAACTTTTAGGTATTATCGTTAAAGGGTTGTAATAATCGCGGTTGATGATCTTAATAAACCCGTTTAATACGAGTTAAGGATTAAAAACGTAAGGCGGCGTAGATAACGGTGAAAAAACGCCAAGCGAAATGAGTTACGTGGTGTTATTTACGTTACGATTCGATGAACCATCATTAACGTAGTTACGAATTGCGCCTGATATTACCTCCGACGCCGTTATATGCGATCTAAGTCGAAAATATAAATAAAGGTTTTCTACTAACGGCGACGGGAAAAACCTAACTTTTAAATATAGTTTTATTTAAAGGTTACATAGCCTTCACAGCGTAGTTTTAAAATCTAATAAAGATGAATTTGATTCATTTAAAATACGTATCAATAAAAATTTATTCATTATCCTTATACGTTTCATAATTTTCATTTTTTTTTTAGATATTTAGGAGATTTTAACTGTAATTATTATCATATTATAATCAAGGCTTCCATATAACGGTTATTGATAAATCAAATCGTCCATTATATCTTTAAAATCTAAATACGATATAAAGGTTATAGCGAAATACGCCTATTACCCAAATAGCTAAGTTTCGTATAAATATCAATAAAAAGTCAAACCCAATATTAATACATATTATTCTAGGAATAACACGAAATATGATTTTTGAAATACCTTGGATACAATATTAATAAGTGATTTTAAACTTTTGCGATAATCGTTTAATAATTTATTGTTAGGAAAAATTAGTTTTCAATAAAATAATAATACGCTTTGAGGAGGAGAATATACGAAGCGTTATAAAATCGGGTTTTATAAGTTGAATAATCCGTTCGAAACGAATAATATAACCTACAGTAGATAAGTCGTAATTAATTTTTGTTATTAATCTTTATAAGGAAATCTGTATTATATAAACGACGGCGCTAATTATTGTAAAAGAAGAAAAGGATTAGTTACGTCTTTTACAAAAATTGGTAAAGTCACAATTTATTCAACGAGAATAAAACAACAACCTTACCCTAATATAAGTGAAAACTCGACCACTATATTTAGATTAAACCTAATAAAAATGAAATTTTATTAAAACCACTTGAAAAACTAATATATTTTATATTATAAAATCAACTTTTCGAATTTCAACGTTAAGTTACGAAATTTATAAATAAAGGACAGATTCGGGTAAATTCTTTATCGGCCGTAACGCTAGTACTATTATCTTTTTAGCCGAGGTGGAGATAACGGTTCTATATCGATTACCGGGTGTTAAATAAAATTATCGAGTAAGATCGTTTTCTTTTACCTTTAATTAAGGAAACTCTATACGCTTTATCGAAATCGACGTAACTTGTCAAACTAAATATTCGAACGGTTTTTTACTATATCTGAGTTATACCTGAATAAAAAAAACTTAACGGCTTTACATATACATTTCGGGTTATTCGAATAATTGATTACTCTTTCATATTGGTGAAAATGCCGGCGATGTGTTAACGGTATATCATTTATTTAATAACGAATATTTTGAATAATTTTGTTCTAGCTTACCTAAATAGACTTGTCGTCTTTTTTTCTGGTATTAAGTAAAACTATGTAACGAAAGTTCGCGTAATTTTCAAACGCCTTCGGAATACCGAGTCAAACCTAAATTTTAAATAGTATAATTTCGTAATTAAGAAGGCAAAGTATCTAGAAATTATCGTAACGCTAAACATAAATGTCCGGGCTGACCCCAGAAAAGGCCGGGTGGTACGCAAATAAAAGTTACCACGTACTATTTGGATATTTTGTAGTTTTTTGGGTTTTACTAAATTTTATCGGGATTTTATTAGTAATTTCTCCGAAGTAGCTAATCATTTTATCTGATAAACGAAATACGAAATTTTTTAGGTTTCTATAAAGCGATAAAGGTAAGTATTTAAAACCTTAAAAATACCTCTATTACGGCCTCAATTTGGGCATATTAGGATCTAAAACGGTTAATGGTAGTGGAAACCGATTATTTGGAAACAAAGTTAAAAGGATACTTATTGTAACGGGACAAAAATAGTATTTGTAAGATAATAGCTTATTATTTTACACGATTAACGGACGCAGAACGCAACTAAACCATATACGATAAGGAAAATATCGCGGTGGTATGTTATTTAAAAGCGTGGTTTTCGGAATCACATAACGTATGTACCCCATTTCCAATTTTAATAGATTATAAAGGATTGTAATATTTTTACTTACCACGTTTAATTTCGAAACGTTAAGATAAATAGGCCAAGGTTCTTTCGCTTTTTCAATATCACTTACGACATCGGCCCGTAACGCAAGGCGCTCGCCCGGATATACTAACACTTAAATTTTGAAATAGATCTGAAGTTAAAAAGCGCCGCATACGAGTTTTTCAACACATCTCAATTACCATATCAAACGCGATAAATTAACCTTGTATATTATAAAAATGTATATTACAATAAAATATATGAATGAATTTATTCAAACGAGAACCTAGCTATTAAACTGCGATAACATATATCCCAAGGGAAAACCAGAGGATTTTAAAGTATCGACGTCGACGGGATTGCCTCGGGCCTGGCCCGCGCCCGGGTTGCCGATGGGGATAACGCCAGGAGATACCAAAACGCCGGTATTAATGGGACCGCGGCGGGTTCGGCCTGTGTTAATCCCTCTAACTTTGTTAACACTAAAAAATCAACTTATTTTTAGGCTGAGCACCTTCGCGGAATTATAAAACCAAGAAATAGCGAGCGACCTACCATACGAAATTCATTTACTGATGGTTTCCAAAGGTTCTCAACGCTTCTCGGCTAAAGAAAAATATTCGGTACAAATTGCTAATTATAGGATTGATTCACGAAGTACGTTACGTTACCGTAGCTGACCCTAACTACCGAATTGAAAAATATTAACAATGAAGATTTTATAAAAAACCCATGATTCGTCTGTTATAAGTTATTCGGATAAAAACTTTTTATTTCCAAATCTTGACCGAGATCACTATTAAAAAGGGATAGTCGTAAATATTCGACGTTTATGTCGAATATATACGTAATATAATAATATAAAACCTTATCGTACCTTATGATAAAGCCCCCTTTTACCCCTCCCTATTTTAAATATATATGAAATATATATTTCCGTCTACTTTATAATTAACCTGCCAATAACCCAAAACGGCCCACAGTATTTATTAATCTTTACGAATGGCCCTTTAAAATTTATGGAACTTGTGGCCATATTAACCATAACCGCTGAATCATATACGAAATGTTTTCAGGATATGTAATAAAATGTTTCTAAATTTCCAGCTTTCATTATTAACGACCGTTATTCGGAATAGGTAAATTTATTTTAAATAACCCTGTATTATTAATAAAAGCTAAATAAGTTTCATCAATAAGGTATTATTTACAAATGAATAACGATAACAAATGTATAAATTTAAGAGTTTAAAGTATGTAGAAATCGTCGTCGCCTTTTAATAATATAATTGAATATTATATTCTCCTGATTATTCGTTCACATTAAATAGCCGGGAGCCGATAGTTAATGGGTTTAATATAATTCTTTTCGGAAGTGGATAAAACATATCCTTTATATTTGAGGTAAATAAAGATACAATGTCGTTGACTAATTCGATAAAGAAACATGATGCGTTTTAAGAATACTTACGCGAAGATATAAAGAAAATTTAAGCGGTATTAACATATATTTACTAATGAAGAAAAATAATTATAAACCGTTAGCAACGTCGGCAAAATGGTATAAAGCAAGCGATTGAATTTTACTTAACTTACGTAATATTCAAACTAATCGCTCAAGTAGAAAGTTTGATTAGTTTTATAATAAGTATCAGGTCGTCGATATTTCGAACCCATTAAATATCGTTTTGGATATTTTTATTAATTACCTGGTATTCTACGTAGAATTTATTGAACAGACGATTACGAACCCCCTTTTCTCGTATGTCTTATCCGATACTCACCTAAAACCAGTTTTCGTTATTAATGATATGCAAAAAAGTATATACAAAAAATTTGAAAATTGAAAATTTCTCGTGACAAAAACGGATCCAGACGATACTTATTTTATATTAGTTGCGTAAACAGGTTATGATAACATGACAGAGATATTGTTAAAAAACTACCAGTATATTATAATTCTAAATAAATTTGAGGCGAAATAAAATGATACCCGGGTTTAAAATAACACGGTATTTAGACATCAGAGTCATATATGTATCAAGTAATTTATTCAGGGCGAATCGCTCCCATCTTAAAAATAATACAATATTTATAAAAAATGGTAAAACTAATTATTATTATAGTATAATACGATAAGTAAGGCCGGGTATATATTATCTCACTTTTTCAAAAAAGTATCCAACTGTCAAATGGCTTTTACCACGACTTATTAAAGTTTTACCTACTCGTTAATATTATTTTCGTTTGAATCCTTCGATTAATAGCGTTATTAAAATTAGGTACTTTATTGCGACTAACCTTTAATATTAAAGAAAATAGGTAAGGGCGGACAATTCGAGGTAGAGCGGGTTCTAGTTAACGCTGTCGAAAAAGGTTAATGAGGAGCGGAAGAAGCGTTAAGCGACGTCAACGATAACGGGTAACGTTAAACGGGACAAGTAATAGGGAAAACCGATGATAACGGCTGGCGGAGGGAAGGGTAGGGAAAACGATCTTTCAAATGAATTATTAAGGATTGTAATATATTTGTTTATATTTAGTGCACACGGTCGTCCCGGGTACGATTCCTCGCCTGTTTTCGCTCAGCCCTATTTCCTCATTTTAAGTTAAAGTTAACAAATAGAATACGTGTAAGAATGGGGTTCGAACGGTTAGGCTTTGGATGTCGCTTATTACGTTTTATAAGCCGTAACTTATATTAATTATAAAAACCACAGCTTACGTAATTGTATTATTTTATTTATTTGGATTAAATATACAAAATAATAAACGTCGAATATTAAAAGGAGTCAGCGTAAATATATTACGGGTTAACGTACGGTTGGTTCAAAAACTCCTATGAAAATAAATAAACGAAACCGTAAAAAACAACAAGGAAATCATACGGGAAAACGAAATCAAAAGGAAAAAGTAACGATGAAGTATAATGAAATGAGTAACAATTAACGTTATCGAAACGGTAAGGACTTTTTAAATTCGGGTAATATCTAGAAACCAAATAAATTAATTAACTAATTCAGAAAATAAAAAGCAAAGAACAGGCTAATAATCCGTGATAAATTTGTAACGTTTACGAATGGGGGATGATGTATTACATTTATCATTGATAATGATAACCAATTACCTTGATAAAATGAGTAAATGAAACGAAAATGTAAATAAATTCATACTTCAAATATCCTACGAAAAGTGGTTAATTTATATTCGGAGGTTTCTATATGGTTACTTTTTTCAATTTACTTTATTATGAATCTTTCAACATAAACGATAACTTCACGTATAATAAACTCAAATATAAAGAAAAGGTACGTTGAAATCAAAAAGATGTTTAATATAAAAAAGACACGTGTCCTATGCTTATAAGGGTGGAAGTTCGCTTTTATTCACATTATAATCGAGGATAAATAGGTCGCTTATAACGCGAAAAGACTATAAAATATAATGAAAGATAAGTTATTTATATGTAATAAGGCAACGTACTTTACGCGATGGCTAATCGTTTTTATTGAAAGCGCCTACAACAGTATATCTTGGGCTAAATTTATTATAAATATTAGTCATAATAATGAAATAATGGTTAAAGGGCTACGAAAAATTAAAAGGTAATGAATGGTTAAGGTAAAGTTCGACAATAGGCGGTTATAATAAAGTTATTATTAATGGTACGTTGAGGTAAAAAAAAAATTAAAAGAAGGTTAATGAGGTAAAGGAGAAAAAAGAAAAGTTTCAATAGTTACGTTAAAATCCGTATTTATAAGTATAAGAGAACCGGGATTAACAAAAGTTATACGTTATAAGATACGATAAAGGTGCGCGTTATACTATATCGGCGGTAAAAGAGATATATTATACGAAACTTTAAAAGGTACGTTATATAGTACCGGCGGCAAAAGCGATACGTTATTTGTTACATTAAAGGGCGCGTTATACGATACCGGCAGCTGAAGGTTAAACCGGTCAATATATTATACAATACGTTAAAAGGCGTAATATATGGCATCGGTGACCTGGAGTTAGATTAGCCGATATATTATACGGAGCGTTAAAAGTTATGCCGCCGGCTCACGTTCGCTTCCAGCTGGCTCGCGTATTGGGCGGACGAGACTCGCGTTCCACATTTGACTAATAAGATACCGCGGCCCTTATAACGTTTAAGAAAAAGGAGAGTATATTATAAAGTTAAGTCATTAGCTATTAAGTTCATAGGTTACGTAACTATGTACGTAACGAGATATGCAGTATCCGATCTATATCCGGTCTCGGTGTGGACCGGGCGCGGTCTGTATACGGCACGTGCGAGGGTATGTAACGGGCTGAGTACTGGCCATAACCATAGGATCTACACGAAGGGCTACGGTAGCCTCATCTAGTCTTCCGCTGTACCTCAATAGTAAATACCATTTGGTACCTACTTGGTTTACCATCGTAGGTTGGACAACAACATTTTGTTATATAAACTATTTTTTCTTAATATATCGTATTATTGGTAAGGCTTTAAACGTTGCAATGTTGTCGATTAGATTGGTCGAAGTAACAGTAGTATTGCAGTAGTCAAGTGGTAGATGTATTGTTTTAGGTTGAGCTAGACTGCTAGTCGGTCTACATAGTAATTTATATGGCTAATTGTTTGGCCCATGCCCTAGTATGAAGTGTGGCATACTGTACTCGACTTTCACCTAATACAGTAAGTCTATACAAAACAATACGCCTAACTTGCAGTTAGTATAGTCAACTTTACTGTAAGTAAAGTTAACCTACTGCATTGTAAATACTACTATTCTAATACCGATAGCTTTTTACTTTATATGTACAAGCTAGTGTAGTTAAATGAAATTTTCCTGGTAAGCATTGAATTTTGACTTAGTTAGCTAGCCAGACCCCTGTCAATTTCGATTAGCCTTCGTATTAAAATTCACCTATTTATATGCAAATTGACTCTAATTACCGTTAGTTTCCCTACAGCTTTGAAGTCTGACTTTATTGACTTTTATAAAATGATTTTTTGTAATAGATATATATAGTTCTTTACTTTAGCTATATCAATCAAATACGTAAGTATCGTGAATCTCTTGGTAATTTTTTAATTTGTTAGTATATTATTAATTACTGTTATGTAACATGAGTTTGCCAGGTGGCCTATTATAGTATCCCTCAATACATATAGCTCGCCTATTAATATTGACAAACCTTTTAAGGGACTCATTCGGTGATACGTTTGTTACAGTATTAATATAATTGTCTTTACCGTTAATTTATCGAAACTCCTTAATCTCCCTCCTTTCATGGGCTTCGCGGAGTGTTATTATGTCGATTATTAGGTGTTTTTCGCTGGTAGTTTCGAGTTTCGAAAGGCATTCGAATAGGCTTCTCGAGTTGGTACAAATTACCACCGGAGTTTAAGGAATTTTAAGCTACTAATTAATAACGTGAAAGGTTTCCTATAATGTTAGGACTATATTCGAGCTTGCTATTATATTGCAACCCTTTAAAGCTAATACGCTTTACGTAATTCTCTTACGTTTAATAGAGGTTTAGTAAATTAGGCTATAAATAATACTAAATTGGGTTTTCCGCTTCTCTTTATCAACGAGGGTAATAAGAAAACCGATTAGCAAAAATAGGTCAGTATTATTTGCGAAAAATCTATTCATAAAGATCATTAACTTACGCTTTGATAAATCGATTGAAACCATATTAATTTTGCGATTCAGATTTCGTATCTACTATTTCAATCTTTCATTAGGCCGGTTGAAGATATTACCTGTTAGGTTTTATACTTACGCTGTAATGGATAGGTTATAGAAAGCTTTCAGTTAATACAAGGTGGTAATATAGCTGCTATAATCACTCTATTTCATGTACCATTAGGCGTTGGTCATGGTAGTCTTGTAGATTGTAGAGAAATCAGTATCCTTGCCTTTTCAAATAAGACTAAGACTAATATTAATATTCAGTATACGGATTAACGATCCGTTAAAATTAAGTTCATTTTCCCTCGCCAAAGTTATTATCGATTTATTAATTCAGAATTTGGAGTATTTAATCGTTCGCTATTTCGATATTATAAAGTTAGCCGTTTCGACGAAAAGGGTATCGTTAGTTGAAATACCCACTAGGTCGAAATCCTTTTCTTACATCATTAGTAAAGATAAGTCGTATATTCAAGTTTTAATACCTAATCGTAATTTAAAGTGCGACTAATAGGGTAAAACTCAGTAGCCGCCTGTTTTACCTAGTCTATATAAAGGCTTAATATATCGTATGTAGGTTTTTAAAAGGTAAATAAACCGTAATTCCTTTGATAATTCCAATATTACAATCTGTTGTAAATCCGTTGCTAATTACATGGAGTCTTACGTTATATTTCGGTTATTCAACGTAAACTTGACTTTAATCCTAGCTAATTAACATGTTACTAAACCGATTACTAAACGTTAATTAATTTTTTTAAATCTTTAGAGATTACGTAAAGATATAGTCTTTTCATTTATCGTCGTATCCTTAAACGATCAAAAGTAACTTTTCATACGTCGGCCCCATAATTTTACCTTTAACCTCGTAGATAATTTATACTTGAAAATTGTAACTTTTGGGTTTTAAAGGTTGAAATCGGCATTCGGTACAAATTATACAACTCCTTAAGTTAGAAGGATGTTAATTTTGACTTTTTCGCTTACCTTAAAAGTTTTTCCAGAGGTTTTAATAATACCTTGTATTTGGAGCTTTAATACCAAGTTTTCGTTATTTTCCTCTTTTCTATTTACCTTAGTAGTATTATAAATACGATCTATTACATATTCCTTCTCTTTAACATTTTTATTTTTCGGGAGTTGTTTGTGTGGGCAGCGTTTTATCGGCCTGTAGATAACGGGTAGAGGAAATTCTTAATAGCTTTATTGTTTAGCTTAAGGATTTTTATCGTTAGTGGCTCTAATGTATGGCGTAATCTAGGTGGTATGGAAAGATATAAGACTGTTAGCAGTTCTAACCACTATATTAGGGTTGGTGATAATGAAGGTTTTGTATAAAACCTTGCATTTTCCCGTTCCCACCATACGAGTATTTTACTTTATAATAGTAAAGTAAATATATCGACTATTATAGGGTCGTTTCTGGCGTTATGGGTATCGTTTACCTGGTAGTGTGCCGATTTTCTCTATAGTTCCCTTAATACTTTACCATTAGCCTTAGCTCGCTTTTAAATTCTTACTAATAGCAGAGATTTACTCGTTATACGTGGTTACTTTCCAAAAACCAATAGAGTTATCGCTAGACCGTTAAGTTTCATAGTATCGTTTAGGCCTTTTACCGTTTTTTAAACGTGCCTCCGAATCTGCAAAACTTTTAATTTCTAACGTAAGGATATTATACGTTCGGCGAAGTAGGGCGTATGCCCTTTTAACCTTCTCAATGCTTTAGTCGGCCTTTATAGGTACCTATTTACACTAAATACCAATTATTTAGAGATCTTCTTAAAACTCTGCCGCCGTAAAGTTGGTGCCGGCATCATAAACGACAACATTAGGTAGGCTTAGGTACGTATTAATCTATAGAATCTTAAGTATTTCTCACGTATCCTTCACTGAAAAATATTTCAAAAACTTTACTCCATAAAGAGACGTTACAGAGTTAATGAAATAAAATATAAGCTTATTATTCAAGTAGAACTAATTAATAAAAACCCAATAATTAAAGTCCCCATCGTTTTTTATTGTAAACTTAAATCTCTGAGGGGCTTAGCTATATTATTAGAAGTAGTATTAAAGCTTTTTAATAGCTTTTAGGGCAAAGTATTCCATATCTTTATATCTTACAGACTTTAGGACTTCATATAGCCTATTAATGACTAAATAGTTAAAGCGCCATAGTAATTAATGTATATTCGGCTACATCAGGTTCAATACCTCTACCTAAAGGCCTTGAAAATAAAACTATATGTACCCCTAATAAAAGGCAACGGAAAACCTTTAGTTGTTTTTAACTAATTCGTCGACGTTAACGTTAACGTTGACATTAAGAGTTTTTATATCTTTTAAATAAAAAAAGGAAAAAGATAAAGAGTTTAAAGATGTAAAACTTAATCTATCTCATAACAATTTAAACTACTGTTATCCCTAATGACGATAATCATTCGCCTAGTCCTAAGCTAATTTAAACCTTTTAAATATAGTAACAATTAATTTTAATTGTCGTAATACTTTTCCTCTGCAGTTCTATGTATTATAAATAACCTTTTATCAAGTACTTTACTATCTTTTTGTTTTGTATAATACTTTAAAACGTATTGTTCATGTAACGATTACGATGGTTAAAAGTATATAATGGGTTAGGGGTTTGGTGAAGGTGAAGGTAAGGGTTTTCATCATCTAAACAGTATAGGAAAGCGTGGTCGGCTAGTTACTGGGCCGCGTCAGGAATAGTATTTTTATACCACTTAATCTACTTACAGATATTGTTGCCGTTAATTGGCTCATCGCTTTTATAGTTTAAGATTTAATTTAGGTATTATTATTTCAAAGTATTAAGTTACTAGTTTTAATATTACCTTTTTGTTATTTAATTCAGCAGGGGAGTGTCGAGGAAACCAACAACTAGATTTACTACAAATCTAACAACTTTTGCCATTATCACAACGATAGTACTTGCGAATAGCAGGTCTATTTAAATTTTGGTCTTGTTAGTGTCAATATAGCCGCTGCTTCTAGTCTATAGTCAATATGCTAAACTTTAGACGTTGAGGGCGCCCGTAGCCATACTTGCGATCAACATAATTAACCACTATAAGGTTTTTGTTATCCATATTAGGGAAGTTAACGTCTTAGCGGTATATACCAAACGAGTTTAATATACGTATTATTATAGTTTTAAGGAAAAAGCGTCATTAGATAAAAAAGCCTTTATAGGTAATATCTGGGTGTTATAAGGCGTATTTGAACTTGTTAACGCCCGTAACTGTTACCTATACCTACTCGTAAAGTATGAATTCGCTAATATAGACTTTCTCCATTACTTATTAGCATAATATTAACTCATTAAGTATCTAGTTCAGTATATCCTTTGGTATTTCCTCATTTTTTCCCTCTATTATCGTAGTTTACCGTATAGTGGCTTAGTTTATATGGTATTAGGTAAGGTGGATGTCGTATTCGAAGTATCTTTTTATACTATCGTAAGCTTTATGAAAGGTGGTTACCTAGGTTAAAAAGGTTAGGTAGTAGTCCCTAGCGTATCTTACAAAGATTTAAGAAAACAGTAAGTGAAAATTAAAAGGGGGAACTCTTATTTACTTGAAAAGTATTGAAAAATGGCATTATCTTCGTATCAAGGAAGTTGTAAAGCTTTCCGTTATACTTTTATACGTCGTTAAAAATCATGGCGAAGTCCATAAAAAGATTATAATTAATATTAAACATCTTGAAAGGTCTTGGGGACAGGTTGCGATAATGGTTCTAGCTTTTATCAGTAATATCTCCTAACAATTTAAGCTTTAAAGCCTCCAAAACACGGTATGAATTGTAATTACCAGTCGCTTAGCCCAAGTGGTAAAGTCTTGTGGTAGGGCCTATGGTAGGCTCTCGTGTATAGGTAAACCTGCCATAGAAAGGATTTTAAAAGGCTTGGAGATTCTGATTAAAGTGCTAAAGGGTAAAAGGAACCTAAGGTTTCTGAAAAGTTTAACGATCTTACTTAATTAACTAGAGTAAAACGCCAACTTCAATTCCTCTAGCCGTATGGATAGCTGTTATTTTACGTGCCCTACCGCCGCTAAAGGCGTATTCTACGCTGTACATAAAGGCGCTGGGCTGCCGAATAAGTCAATAGGTTCCTTATCGGTAACGCGTAAAGAGGCTTAACTTAACTAAAGTTGAAGGTGAGGTCCCCTAAAACCTATATGTAGACGCTAGAGGCTTTTAATATTCTTTCCTTTAAAGAGTGAGTTTTAAGGGTATTCCTTAAGTTAGGCTAAGTCGAAGAGTTTTTTTACCAATTTTATAACGCCCGTTACTGGTATGCAGATCTCTTACTACTTAAGTTACGACTTAAGCCTCGATTTAACCCCTATTTGGATTACGGTTCATATATAAATAATCTAGTTATTAAAGAAATCACAAAAGTGACAGAAGACGTGGTTAAAGTCATCACCGCTATGAATTTTAACAATATAACAGCCGATGAAGTTGGTAAGGTATTTTTCCGTTAAGTTTTTGTCGACATTTTACCTTTATAGGTCTTTATCGTATAGATTTGTAAAAAGAGATCCTGAGGCGCTAATCCCCTTTCAAATCTCTTAAGTAGGTATTATCTTAAAGTCTAGGGTGGTGAAAAGCTTGCCAAGCGAGGGACTTGGTGATTTTTAGGCATAAGAGTTTGGTGTTTTAGTGTAAAGTCGCGTGGGGAACTTGACGACTGGGCGTTAAGTCGCGCGATGTAGATGTTTTGTTGCGACTTGACGAGTTTTAGTGTTTTGGCTTAAAGCAATGAACTTAACGATTAAATTAACATAGAAAAGGTTAAAAAATAGCAAAATAGAGGTAAGAATTTGGTATAAAGAGTAAGGTCGAAGGTCGTTGATTATTATAGGTAAAGGGCTAAGGTTAAAACTTATAAGCCGTAGGATTCAGTCGTTTTTATAATAATAATACCCGCAGTAGTACTAATTTAGCCGTTTACCAACTTGTGGTTTTAGACTTTTAGTGGTCAATCTTAACTCTTCTTAAAAAGTATCCGTAAAGATTTCTAGGTATTTTCAATAGTGATACCGTCGATACTTTTAAACTGCCATAAAGACTGGCGAAACATAAAGGTCTTTTTTTACGTACAGCCGTAAAGACTGACACAGTAGTAAAATCCCTTCGCATGAATCTTTCCTCCACTCTAACGATAACATAAAGCGTAACAACCGGAAAATAACTTCTTTTCTGCTTAGCCAATCTGTGCTTATCTAATAAAGACTAATTAGTGTTGGTAGGGCTTTAGACGTTACAACGTTATTGATTCGATTGGTCGAAGTAATAGTAGTATTGAAGTAGTTAAGTGGTAGATGTATTGTTTTAGGTTTGGCATACCGCTAGCCGGTTTACACAGTAATTTGTATGGACAATTGCTTATCTAATTCTCTAGTGTGAGGTATAGCATACTTGACTCGACTTATAACCAATACAGTAAGCCTAAACAAAACAATACACTCAACTTTCAGTCAATATAGTCAACTTGACTGTAAGTAAAGTTGACATTCTACACTGCAAATACTACTATTTCAACGCGCATAATGGTTTTTGATAGGATTTTGAGGGTTGGTTTTAATTCTTATTTTAAATAAATATTTCGCAATAGATTTTTTAACGGTAAGAAGACAGTTTTTTTTTTTTTGGGTTTTTTTCAAATACAAGCGCTAACATTTTGAAGGTATCGGTAATTTTTCTATTAACGGAAACATGTGACTTCGGGTTTAACGCTTTATTAATATTTTCGAGAGAGATAGCGGCAAGTTAAATAATACTAGTTTGGTTACTTGAAGTTTTACTGAGGGTAAAATAAAAGGTGGCGATACCGATATCCTTAAGTTTTTCATACGCTAACGTAAAACTCTATTTCCATATACAGTAGTTCTCTATTCTTTTTGAACAAAATATATACTTTGAAATGTCGTAAATCACATATCTAGATTTTACTTAAAGTTTACCTACAATATCGTTGTATTATGAGTAAGGAATGATATAAATATAAATTTGATATTCATATTCATCGAAATTGACCATCGAATAAGTCATAAAACATAAGTCTTAGGTCGGTTTTAAGTATATAATAAGTAATAACATCCAGTTATCGGGATTAAGTAGGGATACATCATAACTTTAATCGAGAAGTAAATTTTTTTCTTATAGTATGATAGTATATATTACCTATATTTACTAAAGCGTTAATGAATGAAATGAAATTATAAAGTAAATTTATTATAAATGGTATTTCTTCAAATATTAAAGGTAAATTACCGGGTCCAATGAACGTCTCTTTAACTTTTGTACGCGATTTTATATTAAAGTCATGCTTTTCTCTTTTAAAAGTCGATAAAATAGTTAGAAAAGCTAAGGTAAATATCGATATTAACTTCGGTATTCAAGTCATTTGAACGTTACGCTGAATTGAGTGGGTAGGTATGAATACGATAACTATTTGCGTCGTATTTTTGGTATAAGTCACGTTTTTTACAGCAGGAGAGTTTCAAATAGTTAATTTAGGTAACGCGTTGTTTTATATTAGTTGCAAAGGCGTCAACGTATATTATAATAATATTTTCCTGGTTATCGAGAGCGGATGAGTTATCGTTATATTTTTTGTTATAAATTTTACCGCCGGTATTAGTCTTATCAACGTAATTAGTGCCATGGATTCAGTCCATTGACCATTTAGTTTCTAGGTTACGTGACTGCGTACATAACAGAATCTGCAGTACCCGGCTCGGGCTCAGTCTGGGCGCGGTTTGCGGACGTTACGTATGAGGGCACATGACGAATAGTGTACAGACCGTGTATAAAGGTCCTGTATAAAGGACTTCTGCAACCTTTTTAGTCTCCCTTATTACCTTCATTGTTCACTTTATTTGGTATTTACTTGATATAACTTTGTAAGTTGGACTATAATATACAATTGAGATTTTCTTTTACGTTTTTGGAGGTATATTCCTTGTAATGAACGAATTGATGGCAGACATTAATGATTTTACGTTACATTTAAGCGCTAGGAGGGAGGATAGGCTGTTGACGAATACCTTGTTTTCTACCTTTATAAATATATCTTTTACTCCTTCGTGGCTTGGTAAGATCGATGTATCTTGCTTATAGGATACCGTAAGCTATATCTAGTTTACGTTAAAGCAGATATAATAGCTAGTTTAATCGAAATTCGCACTCAACCCGGACGTTACGTATCTTTCCACATTATATTTCGCTTAAGTTGTTACTAAAATTTAATAATTCGAAACCGACCTAACGACTCCTTGGTTGGGTCTTTTGGCTCCTGAAAGTGGCTGTAAAAGGTACAATTAACTATAATTTAATAGATTTATTTTTATTTAGAAGGCGATGCAATTAACCATCGAGTTCATTTTCGATATGAACAAAATGATCATTAGAGAAGGTAAGTACGTGTTTCTTTACATGTTCGGTTGTTATACGCTGGCAATCAAAAATCCTATTACGGCATATTACAAGTTCGAAAGGTATGAAAGAATATATAATACCAACAAGTTTTTCGATTATATTAAGTTTACTTTTAACGATCTTTACTACGCGGATAAATCTTTAGCTGAATGAGAGAGATAACTTATAAACAACTGAGTTTTATATGGGTTTTTTCGTTATCGAATTCAAAACGTTATTAACCTAAACGAATGATTTAGACTGGCCTTTAAACATTAAGTATAATTACCTTCGTTTTCGTTTTTCTCTACGTATCCGCAACAAGTTTATTATGAAAAATATTAGCTGAATTAACTATATTATTGCCCTGGCAAAATACTTCGAGTTTGTTAACGAGTTAATTTTTTGAATTGCAAACGACGTTTTGATCGATAGTAATCAGGCCCCGTATTAGTATTAAAACCTTATAGAAATACAATTATAATATGAGTTTACACCTTTTGAAAAATTTCGTCGAAGGATCGCAATAATCGCTGTTAGTCATTTTGATAAGACCTTTTAATATAATTCCAGGACTAAGGATGCTGGGCGACGTAGGTAACGGCGGAAAAGGATCGGGTTAGGCAAGCTATTAGGTGTTACCTACATTATGACTTTTCGAATTAATTACAATAGGGTTATAAACTTCGCTGGGTATTTCTTCCAATATAGGTATATGCGGTTTAAGTCGAAAAAGTACATGTAGGTTTCCCATTGTTGACGTTGGAGGAGACCTAACTACCAAATACAATTTTGGTTAGAAGATGTATAGCTTTATCGACATAATTTTAGGATCGAGTAAAAAGTAGTTTAATTTAATTGAAATACGTATAAATTAAGATTTCATTTTTATTCCTGTGCTTTTTAATAAAATTGACTTTTTAAATACTCAAGTCTTCTTCTTTCGTAATTTTCATTATATTTTGAACGAGTTGTGGAAATAAGGGTTAAGTATGAAGTAAATTTGGTCATTATATCCTATAAATATATGTAGAGTATTAGAGTTACTAGGGAATATACGCATTTCCTATGAAGCCAAATTTACGTTAATATTAATAAAGAGCTAAACCCGATATTACCAGGTAGTATTTCCGAGAAAAAGCGGTATATGGTTTTAAATATATTATGAATGCAATATTAATAGGTTAATTCAGATATTAGAAGATATTGCTTAGTAATTAATAATTAAAAAGTGTGAGTAATCGATACAATAATATTACACCTTAATTTAAAGGATATTAGGGGTATTATATGATTTCTTTTCATTAGTTGAACGACCCTGTTTAATGGGCGGTATAACGTATGAGGGATTAGTTACAATTAGTTTTCGTTGTGTGTTTTTATAAGATAACGCGGATCTTATAGTTGACGGCGCTAATAGTTATAAAAACAAGAAAATTAGTTCCGTTTCCCGTCCGAGCTAACGGAGTTCCGCTATCTGTTTAATAAGGAAAAGGAAACAACTTGGCCCCCGTATTGGAGGAAATTTAATTATTATATTTATAGTACACAGGAAAAAGACGGACTTTTATGGGATAAA
Source organism: Anisogramma anomala (assembly GCA_038502455.1). Classification (NCBI taxonomy): domain Eukaryota; kingdom Fungi; phylum Ascomycota; class Sordariomycetes; order Diaporthales; family Gnomoniaceae; genus Anisogramma; species Anisogramma anomala. Next base: position 32,162,330 of record JASMMZ010000002.1, on the reverse strand, counting down.
TTATGGAGTTAGTTGTACTTGATATTACAAATTTTACCAGTTAAAACTTAATGTTAGGTTACTGAGTGGATAGGAAAAGATTAGTATTAAATAATATTATAATGGGTTATGGCGCCAATATTATTAATTTTTTAATCAGGGGATAGGGGGTAGCTCTTTTACGTCAATTACCAGGTCTTAAATAAAGTTACCAAGTAAAGTTGTTTTCTCCTACATTTCATTAATGAAACCGTACACGTATTACTTAAATCAATGTAATTTACGAAATTTATTATTTAAACGGATTTTTACCGTATTCAGGTTACACTCAAATAGGTAAAATTAACGTTTTTTTGTACTAGTTTCAGTTTATTTAAATAATTAGTTACCCTTTTGACTTTAGCAAAAGCGTTTACGACGTTTTAACTTCATATTAATTATACAATGCCGTATATTTTTTATAATATCATTACAGCTTACTCAAACGATTTTTTAGTCTTTTTTCTGGTATTCAGTAAGATTTTACAAGGAAAGTTCGCGTGGTTTTAAGAAGTTTTGGCGACGCAAGGTAAATTTACCCCTGAAGAATGATAACTTCGCGATAAAGGAGGTAAAATATCCTCTTTTTATCGTAACTGTTGGCGTGAGTATTCGGGTTGACTCCTAAAAATTCCGGGTTATTCGCGGATAGGAGTTTTCATATACTATTCGGAAGGTTCAACGTTTTTTAAGAGTTACTAATTTCCATCGAAACCTTAGTATTATTTTCAAATCGTGTTCGCAGGCCTTAGATCGTTGCAACGTTGTCGATTCGATTGGTAGAAGTAACAGTAGTATTGCAATGGTCAAGTGGTGGATGTATTGTTCTTGGTTTGGCAGACCGCTAGCCGATCTGCACTGTAATTTGTATGGTCAATTGCTTGGCCCGTGCCCTAGAGTGAAGTGCAGCGTACTGTATTCGACTTACATCAAATGCGATAGGTTTCTACAAAGCAATACATTCAACTTGTAGCATAGTTAACTTTACTGTAAGTAAAGTTAACCTACTGCACTATATGTGGTACTATTCCAACACTGGCAGCTTTGTAGTTTGTGCGAGCACGCCAGTATAGCTGACCAATCTTTTCCGGTTACCACTGAATAACCTCCTTGTCAACTGGCTAGACCTCTGTCAATTCCATTTGACTTCCATACTGAATTGAATCCAATTGCATACAAATTAACCCTATTTGACCTCAATTGCTCCGTTGCCCCGAGGTCCAAATTTATTAACTCCCATAAAAAGTTCTTTCGTGTAATGATCACACTAAATACCCGTGAGTATATAGAAGGTGTCAGAGGGTTTTTGTTATCAAGAAGGTAGCAGAGATGCTGAGTGAACAATATCGCAACCGTGCAAGTAATGATCAAAAGCCGTGAGGCTATTCAGATGTGTAGACTGAATACTTAGATTGAGAACTGAAGAGCTATCTACTGAATCTAGGAAATGCCTAGAGAGTGTGTTCCTTATATATCCAGCTCCTCAGTCTGGGATCACTTGCCTATGTTGCTAGGCGGCATAGGCGGTCTCCTGCCCATGCTGCCTATGTCCTGATTCTTCTTAGGCGTAACCCTATCCCTGGGTTGCTGACATAAGAGATGTGTGTTCCCCGCCTGATGTGTTGGACACCTGGCTCTGAGTGGCTCAGCTGCCTGCTGGCCTGTTTCCTGACCCAACCGTTATTTGGGTTATAACATTTCGCCACAGACCTTTGCAAGCTTTTAATTTAACTATTCCACTTAAATAGATTACTATTATTAATCCTCTGGCAGTGTTTCAGTTTGCCAGTATATCTTTATCCACCGTTACATAATTTGGGTTTTTTGGGCGGTCTATTAACATAGGCCTTAATACTTAAAGTTAGTCTGTTACTATTTACAAATATTTTCAAAGCCTTATTTAGCGCTGCCTTCGTTATGGCATCTGCGGGATTGTCTTTGCTATCGATCCATAGGAACTCTTTAATCTCCCTCTCTTTGTAGTCTTTATGGAGTGCTATTACGTCAATTATGAGGTGTTTTTTACTAGTGGTTCCGAGTTTTAAAAGTTATTCGAAAAAACTATTCGAGTCGGTATAAATTACCACCGGGATAGTAGAAATCTTTAGCTACATAGTAATAATGTTAAAGGTTTTCCATAATTATATACCTATACCTCTGATACCAATACATTTTGTATAATCCTTCTATACTTAATAAAGGTTTAGTAAATTTGGCTTCCAGTAATAATGATTTGGTTTTCCCATTTTTTTTCGTTAACGAAGCTTATTAGCAAGCTAATCTGTAGAAACAAATCGATATTATTTATGAACGACCCATATGTAAAGATTATTTGCTTAGTCCTTAACAAGTCGATTCAAACTATATTAATCCCGCGATTCAAGTTTTTCATTTACCACTTGAACCTTTAATTTAATCGGTTAAAGTTTTTATTGGTTATTTTTTATACTTATATGACGATAAATAGGCTATAAAAGACTTTTGGTTAATATAAGGTAGTGATATAACTGCTTTAAACACATTATTCCAATTACCATTAAGCTATAGCCTTGTTAGTTTTGTCAATTATAGCGAAAACGGCGCCTTAGCTCTTTTAGCGAAGGTTAAAGCCGGTATTGACACTAAACATACAAATTAACAATTAATTAAAATTAAGTTAACTATCCTCCATTAATGTCGTTACCGGCTTTCAATTTTAAAACTAAAAATCCTTAATTGCTTGCTTTTTTAATATTATAAAACCAGCCGTTCCGACGAAAAATGTATCGTTAATTTATATACCTACCACATCGAAATCATTGTCTTACGTTATTAGTAAATAAAGGTCGTATATTAATAACTTAATCGTTAGCCGTAATTTAAAACGCGACTAATAAGTGAGAAGCTAATAAACCCCTATTTCAACTAATCTATATAGTGGTTTTAAATATCATATTACCGTGCTTTAAAGGTAAATAGTACGTAGTACCTATAACAATTTGAATAATATAACCTATTATAAATCCGTTCCTAATTATATATAAGCTGATATTATATTACGGTTATTAAACATAAACTTATCTTCAATTTAAGCTAATACACTTATTATTGAAATAACTTTTAAGTATTAGCTAATATTTTAAATCGATGGCGATTACATAAATATCTAATCCTTAATTTTATTACTATATCTTTAAATAATTAAACGTAACTTTTCGTACAGCCTCCCCATAATTTTACTTTCAACTTCGTAAATAATCCTCGACTTAAAAACCGTAACTTTTCGGTTTTAAAGGTTAAAATAGGCCTTCGATGCGAATTATACAACCCCTCGAGTTAATAAGCCGTTAATTTCGACCTTGTCATTTTTCTTAAAGGGTATGCCGAAGGTTTTCATAATCCCTTACGTTCGCAACTTTAATACCAAGTTTTCGTTATCCTTTTCTTTCCTATTTAACTAGGTAATATTGTAAATACGACCCGGTATATATTACTTTTTTTAAAATGTTTCTCGTCTTCGAAGGTCGTTCGTACTGGTGGCGTTTCATTGGCTTGTTAATAACGGGTAAAGAAGATTCTTATTAGTTCGGTTACCTAGCTTAAAGACCTTTATCGTTAATCACTCTAACATAAAGCTTAACCTAAATTGTTCTAAAAGATATAAAACCGTTAATAGTTTTAACAACCACTTTAAAGTTCACGATATTTCATATCTTATACGAGCCCTCTCATTTACCCGGCTCCCGCTATACAAAAACTTTACTTTATAACGGTAAGGTAAATACATCAATTGTTATGAGGCCGTTTCTGGTATTAAGGGATTATTAATTTGGTGGCGTACCGATTTTTTTCGTAACTTCCTTAAAGTTTTGCTATGAGCCATAATACATTTTGAAATATTTACTGAAGGTAGAGATTTACTCGTCAGGTGTAAGTACGCTCTTAAGACCAATAACGTTGATATTAAGCCGTTAGAACCCATAATATTTTTAAGGCCTTTTACTGCTATCTATAAAGATATTTCCGAATTCACAAAACCTTTAATTTCCAATATAAAAATATTATATATTCGAGGAAGCAGTATTTATTCCCTTTTAACCTCTTAATATTTTAGTAAGCTTTTACAAGTACTTATTTACACTAAATTCCCATTATTTTGGCATTTTCCTGGAATTTCGCCACGGCAAAGATAATACTAATATCGTAAATGACGATGTTAGGTGAACCTAGGTACGTATTAATTTACAATATATTTAACGTTTTCCACATATCTTTCATAGAAAGGGACTTTAAAAAATTGACTTCATAAAAATTTTTTATGGAGTTAACGACATAAAAAATAGGCTTGTTATTCAAGTAAAATACATTAATAAAGATCCAGTAGTAAAAATCTTTATCGTCTTTTAATATAAACTCAAATTTGGGGGGGGGGGGCTTTAGGTATACGTTTAGCAATAATAACAAAGTCTTTTAATAGATTTTAAGGTAAAATATTATACGTTATTATGCCTTACAGAATTCAGGTATTTGTACAGCCTGTTAATGGCTAGGTAATTGAAACGTCGATATAGTTAACGTATCTTCGGTTTCGTTAGATTTAACACCACTGCTTCCGGATATCAAAGAAAAAAATTATAGGTACTTTTACTTAAAGGCGAATGAAAACCTTTAGCCGTTAACTAATTCGTCCACGTTAACGTTGACGTTAACGTCGAAGGTTTTTATATCCTTTAAACAAAGTAGGAAAGAGGTAAAGGACTTAAGAATATAAAACGTAATTTCTTTTACAATAGTTTAAATTACCGTTATTGCTATTGATAATAATCGTTCGTTTAGACTTAAGTTAACTTTAGCCTTACTATCATCGTAATAATTGATTTTAGTAGATGTAATACTTTTTTTCCATAGTATTATGTAATACTAATAGCCTTGTAATGATCACACTAAATACCCGTGAGTATGTAGAAGGTGTTCAGAGGGTTTATGTTAGCAGTAAGGTAGCAGAGGTAACAAAGGTGCAATATCAAGACTGTATTCGAGTGATGATCAGAAGCCGTTAGGCTATTCAGGTATGTAGACTGAATACCTAGATTGACAACTGAAGAACTATCTAATGAAGCTATCTAAGGTGGTGATGACCATGTCCTTATATCTAGTTCCTTCAGTTGGTACCCATACTGGGGGTGCTCCAGTATGAGGTTTGCGGGATCACTGGTGGTGATCCAAGTGATCCAAGTGAGCCGGTGATCCAGGTGATCCAAGTGATCCAGGTCACGTGACTTCTGCTGAGTCATCCGTTGTCCAATTGCCGTGCCGTACATGGGAAATGTGCTTTGTAAGCGTAGTGGGGAACATGCAGCGTCAGAGGATCCAACTGCAGTTCATGTCATAACAAGCCTCTTATTTAGTACCTGACTGCTTTTGTTTTTAGTATAATACCTTAAAACGTATAGTCCGCATAACGATCGCAAAGGTTAAAGGTTTATAAAGGATTAGAGGCTTAGCCAAAGTAAAGTTAAGGGTTTTTATCACCTAAACGGTATAAAAAAGTATAATCAACTAGTTACTAGACCGTATTAGAAGCAGTATTTTCGTACCACTTGATCTGCTTAAGTGTATTACTATTAATTGGCTTGTCGCTGTCAAAGTTTGGAATCTTATTTATGTTATTTTATTGAAAAAAGGTAGGTTGATAGATATAATATATTACATTTTTATTGTTTCGTTCGGCGGGGAGATGCTAAGTTAACTAATAGATAGTCTTTTTACAAATCCAATATTTTTACCACTATTAAAACGATAATTTTAGCGGTTAATATGTCCTCCTAAAGCTTGGACTTATTAGCACCAACGTGATTATTATCTTTAGTTTAGGGTCGAAGTTAATTGGCTATATCTTAGGCGTTGTGGGCGCCTATACTTGTGGTCGACGTAGTTAACTATCGAAAGGTCTTTTTTATTTACGTTAGGGAAGTTGCCGGCTTAAGTGTATATACTTAACGAGTTTGGTATACGCGGTATCACAGTGGCAAACGAGAAACGCAACTAGTTAAAAAAGCGTTCGCAAGTGACATCTGAGCGTTATAAGACGTATTTGAACTCGCTTATGCACGTGGCTTCTGCCCATACCTGCTCGCGAAGTGTAGCATCGCTAATGTAGGTTTTCCCTGTTTTTTTGGGGGGGGGAATAATATCAACTTATTAAGAATTTAATTAAGTACGTCTATTAGTATTTTCTCCTCTTTTTTCTTCGCTATTATTATAATCGACCGCATTATAGCCCAACCTGTATAATATTATGCAAGGTAAATATCGTATTCGAAGTAGCCCTTTATACTATCGTAAATTTCGCGAAACGTAATGGCTCCAATAATAAAGGTTAGGTAGTAGTTTTTAGAGTACTTTGTACGGATTTCGGGAAATAATAAGTGAAAACCTAAAGGATAAACCTCTATCCACTTGTAAATATTCATAAAGGGTATCATCTTAGTATCGAAAAGGTTGTAAAGCTTTCCGTTATACTATTAACTTTGTTTTAAATCTTGGCGAAATTCGTAAAAAGCTCGTAGTTAATATTGACTATTTTAATAGGTCTTAAGCAAAGGTCACGATAATTATCCCAGCCCAAAGTTGTATTTCCTGGCAATTCAAACCTTAGGTCTTTAAAAATACAGTGTTAAGAATAATTATCAGTCGCCTAACCCGATGGGTAAAGTTCTGTAATAGGACCTATAGTATGCTTTTGAACGTAGGCAAATCTAAAAGAGAAAGGTTCTTAAAGGGCTTGGTAATTAAATTGCTAAAGGGTAATGAGTAATTAAAGGTTTTAAAAGTCCTAACGATCTTACTTAATTGACTAGTGTAAAGCGCCGACGTTAATAACTCTAACCGTGTTGATAGCATTTGCTTTATGCGCTCTGCCTCCGCTAAAAGCATACTCTATGCTATTATATCAAAGTATTAAACTGTCGAACAAGTTAACAACTTTCTTATCGCCAGTACATAAAGAGGCTTAACTTAGTTAAAAGTAAAGGGGAGGTCCTCTAAATTGCGTAAAGGGGCGGTAAGGTTCCTTAATGCTCTTTCCTATAGGCTTTAGGTTTTAAGAGCATTCTTTAAGCTAAGCCAGGTTAAATGAAATTTCCGCCAATCTTGTAAAACTTTTCTCCAATACGTAAATCACTCGTCGTTCCAGTTCTTCCTTCAACTTAGACTTAATGACTTTATAATTATTTTTCCATATGTCAATATTTTAATCGTCAAAAAACTTGCGATATTTGTGAAAAGCACGGTTATAGTAGTCAAGTTCTTTTTCGACGTCTTTCTTAATAATATAATAACTGACGAAGTTGGTAAGGTGTTTTTCCGTTAAGTTTCCATCGATATCTAACGCCTAAAAATCGTTATCGTAAAACTTGGTCAAAGAAATTCCGAGGACTTTAATTATTTCTTTCCTTTAGGGGTTGGCAATAGCTTTAAATTAAACGCCAACGGTAGAAATTTTAACGTTATGGTTGGTGTAGGACGTTTAAAACGTGTAGAGTGAGAGACTTGGTAATCTTGAGTGTATAGAACTTGGTAATTTGGTGTAGAGTTGCGTAACATAGTTTTCTCGGCGTAACTTAGCGGTTTTTAATATTTCCGTTTGAAGTAGCGAACTTGACGATGAAATTGATGTAAGTTAAATAAAAAAAAAGTAAAGGAGGGCAAAGGTTTAGTGTAAATGGCAGGGTCGAAGGTTATTTATTGTTAATAGAGGGCAAATGTTAAAAGTTGTTTGACGTATGAATTTAGTCGTTTTTCTTGCAGTAGTAGCACCCACAGTAGTACTAACTTAGCCGTTTACAAACTTGCCGAACTTTGAGACTTCTAACTGTTAATTACAACGTCTTCAAAAAAGGTCAATAAAGATTTCTTAGTGTTTTTTCAATAACAATACTATCGCTTACTTCCAGATTGCCGTTGGGGACTAACGTAACCCAAAAGTCTTCTCGGTTTTCCTGCCGTTAGAGAATGGCACAGTACTAATAAAGGCTTTTCGCAAGAATCTTTCCTCTACCCTAGCCGCTGTAGCTATAAAGTGTAACCGGAAAATAGCTTCTTCTTATACTTAACCAATCTATGCTTATCCTAATAAGTACTGATTAGTGTTTGAAGGCCTTAGATCGTTACAAAGTTATCGATTCGATTAGTCGAAGTAACAATAGTATTGTATTGGTCAAGTGGTGTATGTATTATTCTAGGTTTGGCAGACCGCTAGCCGGTCTACACTGTAATTTGTATGGCCTATTGCTTGGCCTATGACCTAGAGTGAAGTGTAGCATACTGCACTCGACTTACACCCAATGCCATAAGTCTTCACAAAGAAATACACTCAACTTGCAGTACAGTCAACTTTACTGTAAGTAAAGTTAACCTATTGCACTGCATGTAGTACTATTCCAATAAATTGTCTAATTACTTTATCCGATTAACGAAAAAGGGAATCCGGTATGTTTGAACAAATTGGAAAGAATATATTTTTAAATGTTGAATTATGTATTCATTGTGGTATCGATTTTCGTATATTAAGATGTAAACTGGTCAAAGGTAGTGAAAATAGATTATTTTAGGACAACTTCAAAGGGGTGCTTTTTATAACAGGGTTGGAACGGTATTATTAAACCGATTATATATTATTTTATACGATTATCGAACGCGGAATCTTATTATACCATTTATGAAAAAGAGGTTTTCGCGGTAGTATCTTACTTAAAAGCGTGGTTATTGGAATTACATCGTATTTGTATTTAATTCACTATTATAACAGATAATAAAAGATTAAAGTATTCCTTCCCCTGTTTCATTTTAGAATGCAAGGTTTCTTCAGCCGAAATATTTTCGCTATTTAAATAGCATTTAGTTTACCAGCTCGTAACCTAAGTCGTAAGTTCGAATATATTAATCGGTAGGTTATAGGATAAGTCCCCAGTTAAAAAAAGCTGTACGCAGGGGTTTTCATCTATTTTTATCGTTATATTAAATATGGTGACGATGAACTCATATATGGTGAAAACGTATATTATGGCGGGATATATAGATATATTTACTAAGGCAGTGGCTTGGTTACTGGATTGCGATTATATACGTTTCAATGGCGAACCTAAAGACATTGAAGCGTTAACGGTTTTGATAAAGCCTCAAACTCGACTCATATTAACACCGCCAACTTAGGTAATGCTGGGCTATTACCTTATTTTCGGGTCCGGTACCTTAACGAAGGTATAAAACTAGGGTATAACGCACGACCTGTTATACGTGATTCGAATATTAACGATTACTAAAATCGTTAAACGTTTTTCGGATAAGGTGGGATATTTGGTGTGAATTACGGATTATAATATCAACTTGAGGAGTAATTTATATTACTGTAAACGTTGATAGCTGTCTAATTAGGAACCATGAACGACGCTAATTTTATAATAAAACGATAAAGCAATTGTTCTGATATATTTTAACGTTTATATGAAATATATTTATAATGTAACGGTATAAAACCTCGTTGAAACTTACGATTAAACCATTTTAAACCTTTTCTCATTCCAAATCGTAATTAAATCTTTATTTCCGTCGATTTCATCATAGACTTCTCGACTACCGAAAACGGCTTATATAATTCATTGGTTTTTTTGAACCCACTTTTAAAATATATTGAATTAAACATAACATAATTCATAACCATCAAAACGTATACGAAACGTTTTCGGAATAAATGGGAGTGAAAAAATAGATTTTCCGTGTCTATTATTGACGATCGCGGTTTAGATTAGGGCAATGTTTTGGAAACAATTTTATACTTTTTAATAAAAGTAAGTACTTTTATCAACAGTATACCATTTATAAACGAATGACTATATTAAACAAGAAAATTGAAAGTTTTCAAAATGCTTAAGAATCATCATCATCTTTTCATAACTTAATTCGTTATTACATCTTCCAATTTAACAAATTATATTAAATAACCTGAAATCGTCAGTTATCGAGTCTGATACAAATTGATCAGTAAGAGAATACAAAATATTCCTTATCCTTCGGGTAATTAGAGATATATAATCAAGAATGATTTTGGCAGCACGAACCTTTACGTTTTTAATATACCTATATAAAGATACGAAGGTAGTTCCATCGGCTATAATATATATTTAGTAATAAATGGTAACAGTGTTGAACCGTTGGTAACACTCGGCGAAACGATATAAAATAAGTAGTTAAATTTAGTTTACCTTACGTAAAATTCAAACCAATATTTTAAGTTAGAAGCCTAATTAGATTTTAATTAATGCCGTATTGTGAACGTTTAGAATCCGTTTAATTTCGTTTCGAATATGTTTAGTAAATACCTTATATTGAACGTAAATTCAGTTCAACGCGTCATTACGGACCCCTATCCCTCGTAAATCATATACGATACCCCCCCGGATTTAGGTTTCGTCGCGGAAAAGATAGGAAACATTACATAGGAAGAATGAAAACTTTAATATATTTTAGTTACTTAAGTGGCGAACGATAATATTCTTTATATATTAGTTTAATGTGAGGGATATAACAAGCTTAAATGAGAGTTGTTTATATTTTTTGGTATATTATAAATTAAAATATATTTAAGGTAGAATAGGGTAAGGTACAACTTTAAAATGACTCATCGTTTAGATGCCGACATCGGGTATATCTTACGAAATTTATATAAAATAAATTGCTTTTACTTTAGTAATAGTATAGTAATTACTACTCGGGGTGAAAATGTATTATTATTATATTATAATACGATATATAGGGCCGAACCTATATTACCCCGCCTTTTCAGATAAGTATTCTTTTACGAAGCAGTTTTTATTAAATCCCATTAAACTTTATTTAAAGTATATTATTATCTTTTTTTGCGATTCTTGAAATGGCGGCGCCGGTAACGTTAAGTTCTTCATCATAACTAGTCCTATACGTTAGAAAATATCGGGGGGGCGGGTGACGTAAGGTGGGGCAGATATTAAGCGATATCAATAAAGGCGATTAATGTAAGATGGGGCGAATGTTAGGCAAAGCCGATAGAAGCGAATAATACGAGGTGTGGCTAACGTTGGTAAAGGCTGATAAAGATAGATAATACGGATCGGAGCGGGGAAAGCAGTCTTTTCAATAAAATATAAAGTATCGTAATATATAGGTTTACGTCTGAATAATGCGGTCGACGCATATATGGTTTTTCACTTGTTTTCGTTAATTTGATCAAACTGAGTTCATATAAAGTTAATATAGAAAACGCGGGCAAATAAAGGGCTCTTATAATCAAGCTTCTAATATAGTTCACCATATTTTGTAAATCGTAACTAATATTAATTAATAGGAATATAATTTACGAAATAATATTATTTTAACTGTCTGAAGTAAAATTATTAAATGGCTTGTGGCGAGTACCGGCGGAAGCTGGGACGAAGATATTACAAGTTGAGACATGATTAGCGAATGGCGTATGGTTATAAAAGACAGTAAATATGGACAGGAGCGTTTTCGGAGACGAGAGAATGGGGAGTAGGGTAGGGTGAAGACGTATAACCTAGGGTGTTACAGTCCATATAATTGGAATGGTTAGTATATCTTACACGCATGCGTATCGTAAAGCTGAATATACTAATTAACTAATTCGAAAAAGATAAACTCGATAACAGGTTTATTACCCGAGATGTTATATTAATGTTTACTGGCCAATAATAGGATACAAGCCCCTGTTGAATAAGTTACGATGAATTTCTGTGATATAATATGTATGTCGTGCGAAATTATTAATAAGTTCGGGTTCAAAATATATTATTTCGGGGATTACCATATATTCGAATTTCCTATAAAATTAATTTTTAAATCTATCTTACTATATAGCCTTCGATATATACGGTAATTCTCAACGCGATAAGTATGGGTAAACCTTAAAAAAATTTCGGAATTAAGCAAATAATCGATATAATTATATATTTTTTTTTACGTAAAAAAGGGGGAGTTTAACCTTATTCTTACTATTATTCTATCCGAAAATATTATTTATAACGCGCGGGTGTTACACTACACAGTTCATGTTAAAGTTGTTAATATATAGATTAACAGTATTCCTTACAAAAGATTTAGTAGTTACTATTATGAATAGCGGCAGTTACATAACCTATAATCAAATTATTTAATATATCTTTTAGGTTAAAGGAAATGTATTACTAGTAAGACAATAGTTACGAAAAAATAAATGCTATAACGAAGATTAAAAGGAAGGATTATAACCCAGGTAAATATAAAATGATTTAATGGAAATAGGTGGAGGGAGACGGATCAACGAAGGGAAAATTAAAGGGATGTATATTTTATAATTTAGAATAGGAGCCCTATTTATATACGTAGTCGGTCCGGGATCGGCAAGATTTATACGTTATACGGCGCGTTAGAGAAAGCGTTACACGGCGTAGGTAACCCAGGATTGGTAAGATATATACGTTATACGGCGCGTTATAAAACGCGTTATATAACGTAATTATAAATTAGGGATAACGTTACACGACCTGCGCCCGGCTCACTCCCAGCCCGCGCCTCATACAGATACAGTCCGTACTTATTTTCAATCGGCAGGATAACGCGATTTTAACAGATCTTTGATAAAAGTGGGGGTACATAATAAATTAAAGTTATTAGCCTTTGAATTTATAGGTTACGTGACTATAGATATAACGGAATATATAGTACTCAGACCAGGATGAGTCTGAACGCAATCCATGGACGTCAGATGCAAGAGCAAGTCACAAACCATGCATGGACCGTGCACATAAGTTTCGTATAAAGAACCTCTACAGCCTTCTTTAATCTCCCTTATTATATCAATTATTAACTACATTTGGCTCCTACTTGATATACCTTCTTAGGTTAGATTATAACAGTAAGCGATATAGTATTGAATACGAAAGTTATGAAGTCTTTTATTCATAAGTTGGGCAAGAGCCATTGATTACGTATAATTTGCGGGAATATTAAAAAAAGTAATGCGTTGAAGAGTATACTAGTAATGATTGTTTCACGATAACGAGTTTAGTGGCGGCTTTCCAAATTATACCGCTGATTTTCGTAAGTAAGGTTTTTTCAACGTAAAAAAAAACGTAAAACCATTCGCGAGTTTTTTTGTTTTATATTCGTAGTTTGGAAGATAAAGGCTCTTGCAATACTTGGGTTCTAGCAATTCGCGCGGAGTATCGTTATAAAAACGTTGAGGTTGTTATCACTACCATCGTTATTGCGAGCGTAATAGCTTTGTATAACAGTTTACGCGAGGCTCTTCACTTTTTCAACAATAGCGTAAAAGTGTTTTTTTCATACGAATGACCATATAGTTTTTACGCTATTTGCGTAATATCGTAGCATTTTTTATCAAAAAACGTAATTTAAAATCGGAAAACTTAATCGGCGAATCGAGGGGTTTACCTTTAACTCGTTAATGACCGATGTTATTAGATAAGTTGTTAGTATCGTCATTGGAGTCGAAAGAGACCAGATTATTGTAATCGCTGACGTGGTTCCTGGTGAAGTGTAATGCGGTGATTACGTCGTTCATGGTTAATGTAAGAGCGAAACCCTCTAAGGGGAGGGGTGTTAAAGATGTACGCGTATCGGTAACGATTTCAAGCAACCGGATTATATTCGTTAATATAGCTAATATATTTTTATTTCGTGATTTTATCGTAATTAGTATATCGCAGTTTTGTTATTCTTTACGTAAAGTGTAATCGTAAGCGATATAGTTTTATTCGAAAAACTTTGTATATAAAGTCTAGATATGTCGTTTGTATTCAACAGTTAATTAGTCGTGTTACATTACTAAAGCGTTTTAAAACTGGTTCCTGACACGCGCGTCAAGAAATTATTCTAAGGCTTCAGGGTTTATGTTTAAAAAGTCGGAATACATATTCCTAAGTAATAAATATTAGTAAGTAATTCAATAAATGTCGGAAAGAAAATCATAGATAATATGTAAATGGATTAAGCCAAAGCTGTCTTTTATTATGGTCGGATACTGTTTATTATATTTGATGGAAAGAGAGAAAAAAGAGCTTTCTGCTAAGTAGTTCCTATAGGCTACAGAGAAGGGGTAGCCTGGTTATATAATAGGATGACTTTAGAGCATTATGAGAGCATAGTAACCGCTAGCGCTAGATCCTTGGAAACTACCAGCCCAGACACCAGCATGTGAAACAAACTATTACGTTCTTACAATTTGAAAATAATAAGGAACTTGAGTTTTTTACTATTATGTAAACAGAGTTCAATCGACTTACGAATAATCGATACCTAGAAAAACTTACCTCGGCCGATTTTATGGATCCTCTTTTTCATTTCAAGTGAATTATTAAGGTAAATTGGTGGAATAGTGGTAATTGCAGTATAGTAAGTTAACTTTACGCGCAGTAAAGTTGACTATACTGACGGAAAGTTATGTGTATTGTTTTGTGGGTCTACTATATTGACTGCAAGTTAAGTATATCATATACCGACTTTAGACTATATAACGTCCAAGCAATTAGCTATACAAATTACTGTGCAGACCGGCTAGCAGTCTGATAAACCTAGAACAATACATCTACCACTTAACTATTTTAATACTACTGTTACTTCGACCCATCGAATCGACAAAGTTACAGTATTTCAAGCTTTAACAATACTAACCAATGATTATTATGATAAATACAGATAAGCTAAGTAAAATAAAAATCTACTTTCTGGTTACACTATATATCAAACGGCGGTTAGGGAAGAGCAAAGACTTTTACGAAGGGACTTTACTACTGTATTCATCTTTACGACGGTAAGTAAAAAAGAACTTTAGGTTGCACTAATCCCTACTGCAATTTGAAGAAAACGATAGTATGGCTATTGAAAATAAAACAAAATTTTTACCAGATCATTCTCAAATAAAAGCATTAAAATCAACCGCTAAAAGTCTTAAACTGACACGTTGGCAAACGACTAAGGCAGTACTACTACGGATGATACTACTACAAAAACGATTAAGTCCTACGGCTTACAACTTTCAACCTTCGACCTCTACCAATAACAAACAACTTTCAACCTTACCCTCTACACCAAACTTCACCCACAACACCAAGTTACTCCATTACTTTACTTTTTTATCGTCTCCTACGCCATTTTAACTATCAAGATCGCTATACCGAACGAAACCACCAAGTCGCGCAAAAAAAAAAAATAAAAAAAAAAAAAAAAATCCTCGCGTAAGCTTACATTAAATTATCAAGTCTCTATGCCCCCAAATTACTAAGTCTCTCACCCGCTAAATTTTACGCCAATCAAAACCTCAAGACAATACTTACTCAAAAACTACAAAAGGAAAATAAAACCCTCAAATACCTCTTTTCAAAACAATACGATAAAGACCATTAAAGACAAAATGTCGACGAAAACTTAACCAAAAGACACCTGGTCAACTTTATTGGCTACTACATAATTGAATAAGACTAAAACAAACCCGATCGTAATTAAAACGCCATTCAAACCTTCCAGAAACCTTTCAAAATTTAAACTTTTAACATGTGAAAGTTAATTCAAAAAGATGTCAAAGACAAGATAAAGGCAAAGCTCATCCGATAAGTGGTATACGTACCAGAGAAAAACACTTCCAAGCTAATAAAAACCATTTTCGAATTAGCATAATTTGAAGAAAACTCCAAAACACATACCTTAAGGAAAAGGGAATTAAAATAATTTAATTACCTCACACACGGTCTGAGGAACCTCCTCTCAACCTCGAAGTAAATGAAACTTATTTATATACTAAAGATCAAAAACCTACTAATCTATTTGACAACTTAATAGTTCTATTTTCCAACGCGAAATACGCTTTGAACGGTAGCTAAGCGCATGAAGAAATGACCGCCAACGCGACAAAAAGTATTAACATTAGCGCTATACAGTCAATTGAATAATATAGTCAAGTTCCTCAAAACCCTTCCTATAGCTTAGTTCCCTTCACCTCTCAATCCTTTCCCTAAAATCGCCAAGTTATTTAAAGCGAAACTTCTCATATAAAGTTCGTATATACGTGCGAGCCCACTCTAGGTCCTATTACAAGACATTATCCCTCGAGCTAGGCGACTGGCAGTTACCATTAACACCGGGATTCGGAAGCTCCTAGTCTTATATCAATAGGAAATGCCATTGATAATTGGAATGATTATCGCAATCTTCCACCCAAACCTGTTAAAATAGTCAACATTACCTACAAACTCTTTATAAACTTCACCAAAATCTGAAACGATACAAAGATATATGACGGACAGCCCTATAACCTCCTTAACACGAAGATAATACCCCCTTTGATCATTTAAAAGTAAATAAAAATACCTCCTTCTAATTTTTACTTACTTTTCCTGGAAATCCTCACAAGTTATACCAAATATTATTACATAACCTTCCTAACTCGGGTACAAACTTACCGTAAGATTGTAGACGGCATGAAAATCCATTTCGAACAAAATGTTTACCTAGTGTAAAATATCAAGAATTAAGCTACCATGAGGTAAACGATGATAATAATTAAGAAATAAGAGAAGAAAAGAACGATAAATATTTTAATTAGATGTTGGATAATCTAAAGTCATTTTAAAAAGTATTAAGATAGGCGTATGCTAGTGAGACCACGCTTTGCGAACAAGTACGAACGGCAATCACGGGTGTAAACAAGTTTAAATATGTTTACAACGCCTAAATACCACTGATCAAGGATTTCTTTTAGCTAATTATAATTCTTCCCTGTAACCGTAATAATATTTACCCCAATCTCATTTAGAATATAATACTAAGCTAATAACTTTCGAGATATAGAAAAATAGAATCGCGTATTATTACACTATGTTGATCGTAAGAATAGGCGATCCTAATGTTGAAAATATAGTCTAAACCATTCGGATTAAAATCTATAATCACACTGGCGTTAACTAGGATAAAATTCAAAGAGAGTTACAAACCGTAAAAATTATCGTTGTAGTAATAATAATAATAATAATAATAAAAGATATTAAATTTATAGTAAATCCGGTTATGGGTCAACTCGATTCTCCCCAGCTAAACGTACCAATAAATATGTAATATACCACATATGATAACCTACTAATTCCGGGTAACACGATTCCTGTTATATCGTAGGCTTCAAGTGTATAGAAACTATTAACGGCGATAATACTTTAAAGCAAATGAAATAACGTAAAAACAATATTCCTGATACAACCTATTAATTAGCCGATCATGCCTTTCTAAACCGTTTAAATAGAAAAAACATTTACCTTTAACATAACTTAACCCCTAACTCATCACATACTTTTAACCTTCGTAATCGTTCCGAGGATATCACGTTTCAAAGCATTATGCCAGATATAGGGATAACAAGGTACTTAATAGGAGGCTATTTACTATACGTGGTATTGCGAAGGGAAAACACAATTACGACGGAAATCAATCGTCAAAACTCTAATAAAACCAAAGTTAATTTCAGACTAGGAAAATAACTATCGTTAATAGAGACAACTATTACTAAGACTAATATTGAATTAATAACATTACACATATTCAAGTCCCCTATTTCTTTTATTTTTTACTTCAAAATGGTAAAGACCCTCGATATCAACTTTAACTTTAATTCCAATAAACTAGTTAGAAACGGCTAAAGGTTCCCCTTTGCCTCTAAATAGGAATACTTGTAATTTTATCTTTAAACTCTTAAGACAACGATATTAAACTTAACCGAGTCAGAAACACGTTAACTATAATGTCACTTTAAACATACAACCGTTAATAATCTTCACAAATCTCAAAGTCTGCAAAATATAAAAATACAAAATACTCTGCTGTAAGAACTATGAAAAAACTCTATCACCACTTCCAAAAATATACTTAGACCACTATAACATTCAAATTAACGCTAAAAGATAATAAAATCTTTAGCTACAAAATCTTTATTGACGTATTTTACTTGGATAATAAGCTTTTTTTCACGTTATTAACTCTGTAACCTCTATTCACGACGTCCAATTACTAAAGTTCCGGTCGACGAAGAATATATGGCAAACGTTAGGGATCCTATAAATCAACACGCATTTAGGCCCACCTAACGTCGTCGTTTACAATATTCACACTAACTTTACCACAGCGTAATTTTAGGCGGACGCCAAAATAGTAGGAATCAAATGCAAACAAGTGCTTGGTAAGTTACACCAAAACATTCAAAAGGTAAAAAGAACACATATATTAATCCATAAAACCTAAAATATTCTTACACTAAAGATTAAAAGCTTTGGAAACTAGGAGAAATGCCTTTAAATAGTAGTCAAGAGCCTGAGTAACACTGTAGGCTCTAATGGTTTGGTACTAACACAAATTGTTTTTAAAGCTCATCCACGCCTAAAGATGAAATCTTCGCCATTAACAAATAACCAAAAAAGGTATAGACTACGGCAAAATACTAAAGTAACTACGGAAGAAACATATACAACATTAAGTTAGTAATATCATTAATACCAAAAACAGCCTCACGATAATCGATGTGCGTATTTTACCATTACGGAATAAAGTTCTCGTATAATATGAGTTAAGTAAATAGGATAACCTATCTAAGATCTTAAGTATCATTACCCCTAAAATAGTTATTAGAACTTCTAACAGCTCTACGACATTCTAAATAACCTAAGTTAAGCTTTATATTAAAGCGACTAATTATAAAAATGAAAACCTCCAAATTAAAAATAAATAAAACAACAAGCTCTTCATTCTCCAATAATCTATATATTAATAGAAGGCTGTCGATATGAACAACTACTAGGAATGAAAAATATTAAAACCGAAAAGTATACACCTAATAGAATTGATAATATTATATAGACAAACAAAAAATAAAATAAAGATTATAACTTAGCTATAAAGTTCCGGATATAAGGTATGATTGAAAGATTCGGAAACACTTTTGAGGAAAACTATAAGGTTGATATTAACGGACTCCTAAATCGAAAAGCTAAATAATTTGTGCTTAAAAAACAATTTTAACTTCTACGACTGGAATATCACGATTTGTCAGTGGAGGATTATATACGAAGTCAAAGATTAAACTACAGAGCGATAGTATGAAAAGTTACGTATAATAATTTAAGGATACAGTAATAAAAACAAAACCTTGATCTTTACGTAGTCGCCAACAACTCAAAAAATCAGATTGAGTTTGGTAGTCGCTTTGGAAACAACTTTGCTAACTAAAACTAAAGGTAAGTTCATTCTTATGAACCGCAATATAATATGAACATACACGTAGTTACCAACCGATTTACAACAGATTGTATTACTAAAACTACTACAAAATCTACGTAACAAGTAACATTCGGGAACGGTAATATGATATATTAAATCACTATATAGATCAACTGAAATAGGTGTCATTAGTTTCTAACCTATCAATCGGACTTCAAATCACGATTAAGCAAAAGATCTTTAACATACAACCCGTACTTACTAGGAACGTAAAAAAGGAATTTCGGCTTCGTAAATATATAAACTATCGATACCCTTTTCGTTCAAACGTTCAACTTTATAACATTGAAACAACAGGCGATTAAGCACTTAAAATTAGAGAATTATAAGCCAGTCGCAACTCTGATGAAAAACAACCAACTTAATCTCAATAGATCGTCAATCCGTATACTTATTATTAATACTTGCTTCAATATTCACGAAAAGTGCCAGGGCACTAACGTAGCCACAATTCACAAAACTAAAATAGTCAAAGATTAACGGTATTTGTAACAACGTTCTTGTAACAACTACATCGTCACATTATACCAACCAAAAGCCACTTACGATCTATCGATTACGGAATAAGTACAAAACCAAACAGATGAAGACTTTAACAGACTAAAAAAAGGCTAAAATATCAGATGCTAAACCTAAACTGAAGAATCAATATAATCCCGTTATACTGACTGAAGGTCAAATTAATAATCTTCATAAACAACATTTATGTAAATAATATAAACTTATTGTAACAAATTAACTTCCTTATAACTCTCGTTAATAAAAACAAGCAAAAGGACCAATTAAAAATCACTAAAAGCTTAATCCATTAAAACTTTATGAGATAAAAACGGATCATACGAATCGTTCTGGCTTTAAAGGTCTATGACATAATAACTAACTTCAATGTAAACATAATATTATGAAAAACACTCAACGTCGTCACTAGTCAATTGAAGATTCCCTCCATACTGGTAATAATCTATACCAACTCGAAAATCTAATTTGAATGCATCTTAAAACCCAGAACCACGAGCGAAAAACGCATAATAATCAATATAATAGCAGTTTGTAAAGCTTAGAAAAACCAGGAAATTCAATATTTTCGATAAATTCATTATAGGAACAATCTCGCTAATACCATAAGGAAAACTACTCCAAACAAAGCCTTTGAAAGTTTTATTAACAGCAATGGACCAATCATACGCAACAACGGCTACGTTAAAAATCCACCTGTTAAAGATAAGTCACGTGTTAACAAATATGAATATATTGCAAAAGTAAAAAACAGCCAGGAAAATAAAAGCGAAGATAACGACTTATTTGAATAATATGGTTAAATAATAAGTAACAATGGGTAAACTTACTCACGAGTGTTAAATTGAATTAGTAAGTACTTTAACTCACTTTAATTAAAATGGCTAATAGCATCAATAGTAGCAGTAATAGTAGTATGCCAGTTAACCCACATAAGTTAATCAAATTAGTAGGCGACTTAGTTCATATAAGTTAAGATGGCCAGTGGCAATAGTAAGTCAGTACGCATAAGTCTGTGGCGAAAGACTTGTGTACGGGAGTTGGTGAAGTTGAGACTTAGAGCTATAAGGGAAAGGAAGGTAATTGGAGCTAATCTAGGTGCGGAATTCAACTAGAATTTACAGGTCTGGCTAGTTAATGAGAACGTAATTCAGCGGTAACCGAAAAAGTTTGTTCAATTGCACTAGTATGCGCGTACTGAATAAAAAGCCTCCAATATTGGAATAATAGTAATTTTAGTATAGTAAGTTAACTTTACTTGCAGTAAAGTTGATTATACTAACTGTAAGTTGAGTGTAATGTTTTTTTAGGTCTACTGTATTGACTGTAAGTCAAGTATAGTATACAACCACTTTAGACTAATGAATGGGCCAAGTAATTAGCTATTCAAATTACTGTTCAGACCGGCTAGCGGTTCATAAAATCAAGAATAATACATCCACCACTTGACCATTGCAATACTACTGTTACTTCGACAATTTGAATCGACAATGTTGCAACGATTAAAGACCTACCAATATGGATATCGAAACATTTCGAGAATGAAACGAAAGTAAATTAAACAAGAGAAATAATTAAAAGATATATGAATAACAAAACATTAAATATTCCCTTTTCTAACTGAAAAGGCGAATGTTTTACCGCTTTATTAACTTTACCACACTCCACTCAAGATACTTCTAGTCATAATCCCCCTTTTGATTTCTTAAAAAAAGAGATACGAAACTAGAACCAATTATCAATTGCTACGCACAACTTAAAATTTACCTTTAACAAAGTAAAACCAAAGAATTACACTCTTTCTACTTCACTTTGTTATTACTAACAGCCAAACCTAGTGAAAGAATTCTCCTTTGTTACGATTATAAATATTTGCATACCACAACCATTAGGAACCCTTCCCTCAAATCATTGATAGAATAACATATTGAGAAACCTCACTGACTTTGTAATTTACATTAAATTGAACTTTATTCGCGCCTTTCATAATGTCAATAATACGAAGAAAAACGTATTGAAACAGCTTTCATTACTCGTTATAGAACTTATAGAATATTCGTAATAACTTCCCAATTATTTACTTCAACAATTCAATGGTAACACTATATAAATCAAGTTCTCAAAAATTGGCAAATGTTTTGCATACAGCATTCTCCAATAATTTAATACTTTTATTCAAGGTATGTTAAGAACATCGGCTTTATATCGCCCAAATTATTGAACATATTAACAATACAAACTTCGAGTTAATGTTATTAAATATGTATTTAAAACAACGAAAATAAAATATTTCAAATCAAACATTACATTAAGTAAATTAAAGATAAACAATAGCGTAATCCTTATAATCGCGGACTTTAAAGAATTAACTTGAGGAACGGAACGATAATTCTAAGTTATACCACCTTTGATACACAATTTATTTTCAATTTCACCCAATTTATGAACCTTTATCGTACTTCATAAATGGGCCCACCTTTAACAATGAAACCCAATACAAATTAACGACTTTATCTAACTAGAAACCTCATTTTTACACAAGCAATTCTTATTCCATACAACTATAAGAAACATATCATTCTTATAATAAACCCATTAAATTAAGAAGTAACAGGTATCGTTCTCTAAAACAATAACAATTGTTTTTTTTTGCGAATAGTTGCATTTTTTATAAAAAGAATATACTAAAATGATATCATCATATATTTCATAATAAAAAATAACTTTTTATCCCTAAATTTCATACAAATAACGCCATGAACTATGAAATACCGCCAAACCCATGAAAATAGATACTAATCACACAAAATTTAAATATTTAATAACGATTAAAATCTTTGTATTACTAAATATTTATTGTTTCAATGTATTCCATTCTAATTTCTAGTTGAGGTAACTGTTATTGTATTTAGGGTATCGTTGTATTACTTCTATATTTGTCAGATTGATAGCCGGTCTATATACTAATATTATGAGTAACTGATTTTTCCGTGACCTAGTCTGAATTAGTTTCTCCCTGTAAATGAATTGTATTTAATACAGTCAACATATAAACTATACAGTTAATATGTAGTTAGTGTAATTAACTTGTAGTTGATACAGTTAACTTGATTGTACTGAAAATGACTTCTATTACAACTCTCATGATTTTTGTTTCCGTAATTGCTTGTCGACGTAGATAATAACTAATATATAACAATCATTGAAGTCTTTCTCGTTTTTATCAGAACAACCACTGTTAATTCCGGCCTATGCCGCACCCAAACTGATTTAATTTACAGTTCTTTGCCCTAAAATTCCATACGTTAATATTTTCAACTTCTGTTTATAAGTTTTTCGTTACCGCTTTGTAAACTATCAAACACGTCATTTTCGATAATGAGTTTAAGTATAGTTTTCCTACGCATAACTATCAAAATAGTTTTCCAATTAATCAAGATATCTTTATTCTTTTAAGTCCCGTACCAAACAGTCATTCTAGCCCTTAATCCATATGGTTAATATATTGCTATCTATGAACTGTTTCACAAGAGTATTGGATATAGCTTTCATGATGGCTTCGCCGAGATCATTTTAATATTTATCTACCTAAATTAGTACATCGTTCGAGATTTGAACATTTCCCTTTATCTTATTACATTCATCATGGAACGGGTTTCATTGATTATATTATATTTGAAGAGGAATCAGCAACGGCTACGAAAGTTAGTATAACCAATTTCAAATGTTCAAGGTAGCACTAGATATTTAATTATAATTATTAACGTGTTGTTGCTCATTATACTGATATTGAATCCTATTATTATATAATATACTTTCAATGATAATACACTTCGTATTATACGTTTACAGTTGAAGAATATCCAGTATACGATGTTGCTGGTAATTGTAAACTTCTTATTAGACCTGCTTTTGTTCACGAATATTATAAAAATTCAATTTAAAAGGTAAAGTTTTTTTTTCCGTAAATAGTTCATCCGTAAAAATTGATAACTTCGCCGTGGTAAATTTTATTAACATCATAAAAATACCTTTATACGAGTTGTTTATTTGAGATTCAATACGTTCATTCAATCTGGTGCAATCTTCATGTTATAGTGTTTAATTTTGTACAATAATTGACAAGTTATCAAAAGCCTTCGGATAGTATAACAAAGTGATGTAAGTTTCTCAAACGTTCTATTTGATGTATGATTTAGATTTAATTTCGTGGATTGATTTGATCATACCTAAGCTTGTTCCTTAGTCAGTTTCATATATACTAAAATATATACTTTGAACCCCATTAATATTATTAATACGGATGAACAATTAGTTAAAATTCAATTATATTTTTTCAAGTCAAGTTTTAATTAATGTTCACTCTCAGAAGCTCGGATTGCTAATAAAAAGTGATTTGACATTGATAACATTGATGGTAAAGATACCAAATATAGAGATAAAATATATAGCAACGATATCCAAGTCTTTACCTTATATAATAAATAGGTGCAGGTTAAATATTAATGTTATTGGTAAGGTCTCTATACGTTAACGTAGTAATAGTAGAAGAGTACTCGTAGAGATTGTGTTTGTATTGAAGTAGTAAGATAAGATATAAGGGAGAAGAAACATCTAGAGAGTGCACTCCACTGGTGAGAGCTTATAAACTCTCACTCAGGCAGTAGCACTCTACTATGCACTCTGATAATATTCCTTCTGGGCAGTGTCACTCTATCTTGCACTCTGCTAATGCTACTTTTAGGCAGTGGCACTCTATTATGCACTCTTCAGGAATGTACCTTAAAGAGTAGCATGTTACCTTATACTATGCAAAAGGTGCAATCTGCAGCATAACCGCTTAATAACTATAGAGATATATGGTAATATCCTTAAATGTTAAAATACATGATCTATTTCTAAAGTATTTTGAATACCTTCAAACCCAATGAAACTCAACTTCAACTAATCCGTAAAATATTGAATGTATCGTATCACTACTTCCATAAAAATATATTATCAAAAATCTCAATACATTTCCCAGTATCATTTGTTCAAAATTCGTATCGAATTACATAAAAGTTCACGTAATATATCAGATATTAATGGTAAACTCACTGTTTTAGCCATTCATGAAACTAATAATGATTACGACAAATTAATGCTAACAAATGTTCGGAATTATATAAAGTTAAGTTAGAAAAATTGAAATTTACCTTCCTTTGTGTATCTTGGAACGATTCATCTTGAATTTTCATATGGAAGATTTATGGTTTCATATTCAATTTTGTAATTCATTTTTTACTTCAAATTATCGTGTTTTACACTGTAAATTATATTTATAGTAGGAGTTCAATAATTTAATGGATAAAGAAATTATCAATCATAATTCGGTCACGTTTCTTTCAAGGTTTATCCGATATATGAATAATACGTTTCATACGTAATTTAATGGTTATTTAGCTATTACATTCCTTTTTTGACGATATCCAAATCTTTGTGATTATTTTCTCTGGCTAAAAATCCTCATTACCGTTCTTCTTCTTAATGTATATTTTCTTGTTGAATTATTTTCTACATCGTTAGAGTTTTATTGGCTTCATAACGATGGATTCTGAAAATTTATATAAATGAATTTGCTCTACCTAACGATTTTTTTCGAACTTAAAAGTTTTTTTTGTTGGATCTAGATGGGATACCATACCCCTACCCGACCTCTTTTTGTTGTTGTATATACCTGAATTTTCTTCAAACTATGCAGTTAGATTTCAACTTGACTTTCTTAACTTTAAATACACTGAAAAACATCATCACTACTATACCGTCACAGTAAATGGTAGTTGAAAAACACCAATTAAGTTGACATCAGTCGTTTTTTCACACTGTTACTAGATAATTAGTATTGTTACCAGTTGTAAAGGGTTACTTTATAGTAATCCAACACCAGTTTTTCCATATCCTTTTATTACTAATTTTTCCTTACCTATCCTTTGGGCTATTAAATAGTTTTGGTTTTCCCTTTATAACTAGTAGGTAACTTCAAACCTTGCTAGCTGATGATCGGTTGTCTATTACCCCGTTACATAGAATGAGTGGTTATTCAGCTTTCACTTTTCTTGCTACTGCATCGCCTGCTAATTAGCCGTTACTACAGATTCATGTTCTATCGCTTTTACCAGTTCTAATATCTTTCCATACCCCTCTTTAAATACCGCGTCAAATAATTTCATTAGATATCGATACTTCCGTCAAAAGCTCCGCTAAACCTCTCGTTACCGTTGCTTTATGCGCTTATACCTTATTTAAAGCAAGGATGTGGTACGATTTCATAAAACAAATAGATGAAAATTTTAATAATTTTCAGAGTTTTGCGAACAGCTTCACCAATCCCGTTTAAACCCTTCTCCGTCGCTATGGTCTTAGTCTTTATAGCCGACAATATTCCCCAAATTACTCTCATCAATAAGAATCGCTCCGTCGTTTTCGCGAGGAAGATAATTCATGCCGTACTTCGAAGAACAACAAACGAAATCGTATAGTAAATCAAATTTCTTGTGAATATAACCGATGAAATTAATAAGATAAACGAAATCACCTCCGAAACTACCCCTATATTTACTGAAAACCTGTTTAACTTATTTTCCAATAATTTGTAAAAGGTTGTTATTTAAAGCGAAGAGAGGTTGAAGTATTTGAGTTTAAATACTTTGACACAGCTAACTGAGGTATAATCATCGTAAATTGATACTTTACATTTATCAATATGGAAACCTTCTAGGAAAAGCTTGACTCCTATATAAACCCAGATCTTGATACTAAAAATTAATTAATGGAATTATTTTCTACTTTTTTACGAACTTCGGGGGTATATTGATAAAATTCTGAATTAACTTTCTCCAATAATCGTAAAATTAGCATTTGAAGTCTCCTAAATATCGTAAATACTTTTATTATCAGATTCTCCATGAATTCCACACAAACAATTCTTCAATCTTATAACTATACTTTTCGTTAACAGAATTTTCCAAATAATAAGTATAGCATGAGGAAACATATGTGGACTAAAACAAGATATACTTGCGTCATCGAGACCTTAAAGTGGTATAATGAAAATTAGCGAAATGTTATAAAGAATATTTGGTTTACATAAAACCTATACATTTAATAATATATACCATGATTTTATCGCAATCAAATAATACATGAATACATAATTAAGATTAAGAAAAGTAAAAAGACTTTTCTAACTACTACGAACCGCCCATTCCCTTTTTATCATTTGAAATGTTTTAAAAATAATAATAAAAACCGGTACAATTTTCGCTAAAACTGTAAAAATCCTCGTAAAAAGTATAATGACATTCACTACCTGTATAATATTTTTTTGTTACTTTAAAAATCGAAAGTATGGTCAGGCTTTGGATAATGATCGATATTAAAATTGAGATGGAGACAAGCATCGCAAAACTCAGCAGCGCCATCAAAATCTTTTTCGCGAGCGAGACCAAAACAGTTGACTACGAGAATAAGACCGTAACAATCGCCAACCAAATTATAACGCCTTTTCATAAAATGTGATCCGCTACCATAACTGTAATATTTGACGTAGTATCAATTACAATATCAATTGTAAAACAAATAATGAATATATTTTATAGTCCTCCCGAACCTTTTTATGAAGTTCCTTCACATGTTTAGCAACAACCTCATCGACGAGAGCGAAAGGTCTCGTTCACAACCTTGTCATTTTACCCAATTCTAAGCCAAGTATAAAATTTTGGAATTGTTTCTTTGTCTTGTTAAACTCGCGAAACCAGCTATTTGTTTACCTTAACACTTATTCTGCTCGTTACTCATTATCCGTACGAAAAGTACACCGTCGCCTGCAAAAAGCCAAAACTCATATTTACGATAACATTATCAACAATATTCTAAGGTTAAATATCGTGATTACTCACAATGTTAATGATACGATTACTATACATATAATAGAATATTAATACTTACAAATTACCGTTTGCAACCACGAAAAGATAGCCAATAAAGGTAAGAATATTATAATATGCCTCGACATTAATATATGAGAAAACTTGGTAGACATTCAATTTTTTTAGAAGCACTTATCAGACTCCATCAAGTCTAAACTATCGCTTGAAAATCGCGATACTACCGCCGACGTTACGAAATCGTTAATTTATTTCATTTTTAAAGTTCAATGTATATTTTGGGGTTTTATCTATAAAGAAGATAGTGTTCCAAACCAATTACATAAAATCATTAAAGATTGGGTTATCAACCGGTTAAAAACTGATACACTTCTTATAAATAATTAATGAAAACCTCATGAGACTGATATTTTCGTATTGCGAAACTTATTTTCTTTTCCAAAAGAGTAAATTCAACTTATCATTTACCATTTATAAAATTACTTTCCGATAGATAATCTGGATCATAAGAATTTGAAAGGAGGTAAACATTCATCTAGTCCAAACAATTCAAATACCTGTAATATACATTGATATTCCTTAAAGATACTCTTTCGTATTTATTTCTCAACATCCCGTTGCATTAAATACTATTATGAATTCCATTATACAATGAGTCATTTCATGACTTAACTTGATTGAAAAGAATGATATAAATTTCTAAGTATACCAGTCTCGAAACAATAACCTAATATAAGGATTTGAGATATTTCAAGTCCATTGGCACAGATTTTCTCAAACGTTAACATGGACTATAAGTTAGCAACAATTTCTTCATTGATAAAGTAGCTTTTCAAAGCTGCTTTGGGTTATTATATAGAGAACTTTATGTCTTTTCGAACTCTTGACATCAGGTCACCGATTTCTATATTAGCAGCTAGGTTTAACCTGAATCCTAATATTATTTACATAGCTTCTTTACAACTAAAAGTTTTTTTATCAAATTCCTATCGATTCAAAATCTTTTTCTTGCTTTCATAACATTATTGTTTATTCATTATCGGAAAGGAGGAAATACTATTTTAATAAAAGTTAACTAAACTATAATATTACTCATATATTTACTCATTTATTAGGTATTGAAACTCGTGATTATATACCTATAATTTAAATTTCTCAGGGTATTTATTTCAATGTAGTTAATGCGATAAAATCTTTATTTTTCAAGAGAATTTGTTAACATTTTTATTATACGTTAAAGTATATTGGTTTACTTAAAGTCTCGGAAGATTAAACTGTAACGGTGCCTTTAATAAAAAGTTGGCAACATATTAAGTTTAATTGTTACCTTATGCGGTCTTCAAACGTTACGAATAACTTTTCAACTAATAATTCGACAAACTTTATAAAAAGATCCTATGGAATACTTCAATGAGATTTTACCGTTTTCCTTGCTTTTCTATGTTATTTAATGATTTTGATATAATAATGAAAAGGGACTAGTAGTACTAGGCCTTAAACCATTTAACAAAAGAAATATTCCGGACAATCATCTTTTAACACTTAAAGGATGAACTATCAAATATTTATGTGAAAAAGGTAAAGGATAATATTTTATACGACCAAATTCTTTTTTTAGTTACTTGTTTAGTCAAGTTACCAAAATCGCTCTACCAGGATAATTCATCAAGGTTTAGAACGATTTGAGGTGATCATGATATGTATTCGAAATTTGCCATCTTATATAAAGAAATATATAAACCGTACGTTTTAATGATTTCGTTAATTTTAAAAAGATTTCATCAACGATATTATTATAGTTTCAGATACTTCCAACAAATTCTTTACTTATTTGAAACCATTATTTGTCTTGTACTCGCGAGAAGACTTTTGTTTATTGTTCGATAAATTCAACAATGAAATTTAATCTATAGAACTATTAAATTTCTATGTCGATGTTCTTGATTCCCTCACTGTTTGGGAATATGTTGAGGGCTTTAGTGAATTTTTGTTCCCAGAAAATTTAAAAGTATTGAAAACATACGTTAAAACAGATGGATTTCTCAGGATAATAATACTATATTTTACTTAATTAATGAATGTTTTACCAACGTTCTAAATCTATTTACTCTACCAAGGCAATCTCGAGAGACGTTTCAACATCGGAAATAGTAGTAATCGATAGAATTTTACGTAATTTACGAAAATAGTATCGATGCTTCAATAATAAAATTCTTTTAATAGGCTTTGAAAAAAGTTATAAGAGCGCCTATGCCTGTATTATGCTATCACCAATCGTAATATTTTCCTTTAAATTATTAAAAATCTTTAAAGAGGTTTTAATGTAATATTTTTCCATTTGAAAAGAGATTAGATTCAAATTCTCGCCCATCTCATTCGGGATGTAAAATGTAAACATATTTTATTTATAAATTGAAATTTTACCAATCCCAAATTACATTACAATTTTTCAAAATGTGAAGTAACTTTCCTTGTGTTCATTCATCGCCTCTATCGTATTAATTTCAATATAAATACACAACTAATTATCATTCTCGCTTAATTTTAGTCATTTAACGAGATAATAAATCAAATTTTCCTCAATACAATTTCTACGGAAAAAGTGAATTATAGTTTCATTGATAAATTGATTTAAATTAATACCCCAATGTTTGAAGTCATTCATCACCCCTAACGCTCAAATATCATTTTTATTATCTTACCGCAATCATTAAGAACAGAAATTTTGAAAGTTTGTACGCAAAAAGATCTTCCGATTGCTAGTTGAATATTTAATAGGTATCGAGTAACTGTTGAAAAATATTATTTTATCATATACATAACTAAAGCCAAAATGTTGATTTTTTTGAAATTGCGTTTCAAATTCGGATATTCTATTAATCTATTATAACAAGACATTTATATGAATTTCAACCAAATAACGAAAACTACAATATCATTCAAATATCAAAACTCGGTTACCCCCTTAATCATTTGGATCGTGCCTTATATAATCGAGATTTAATGGGTGACCAACGTTCAATGTTACCTTCAATCCATGTTTAGGAATTTCTCGCAATTACTTACGATAAACGTAATTATTTTGGTCTTTAATATATAATAGCTATTCCTAAAATCCTTTACTTTAGTTTGAAATATGAATTTGACAAAACTTACTATGAAGATTACCTGCAACCTGATAAATTACAAAATGATGACTAAAAACCTATCGATAAACTTCAATTCATTCAAATTTGTAAAACACCTACATTCATGATTTACATTGATTTCAATATCTCCTTACTAATTCCCTCGTTATATAAAACATTACAAGGTTAAACTATATAGAAGGAATTTAATACTATGATATCGGTTACTTAAAAAACTTCCAAAAAACATTTCTTTTACCAAAATATACCATTTTTTTACTACAAAATTAACTAGCATTTTCGTAAGATAATTTCTATTATTTAATCAGTTCATCCGTGTTACGTCATTTTCATTCACCACATCAAATGATTAAAATCATTTTGATATAACTTTAAAATATTTCAGCCAAAAGTTGATAATAACAACTATTTAACATCTTCAGATAAATAATTTATCTTAAAAAATGAGTTCGTAAAACTCGCTTTGCGATAGCATATAGCTCAATATAATAATGTCGGTAGGGTCTAAAAGACCTATCCACGAGAAAAGATAACTTAGAAGAGTAATCAAGAATGATTGGTATTTGTAGTATAGTAAAGATAAATATAATCGTGAAGAAGAAATATCTAGAGGTGTATGTTATAGGTGAGGGCTTATAAGCCCTCATCCAGAACTTATGACTCTGGAATGCTTCTTCCAGACCGCTCCAGGTATTGCCGTTAGCCTGGAATAGCATTCCAGACCGATCCTATGCATGGTATACTTTTGCGTCTGGTAATAGTGCAGCCTGCAGCGTGACACGTTATCGTGCACCCTGCAGGAGTGCAACCTGCAATACAGCACAGTGACTTTTGGCATATGTATACCATCTATAAGGGTACATAATAATATCTATACAGGTAATCTTTTATTTCTCCCTTATATACTTCTTACTTATGGCCTAATAGTGATATTATTTATTGGCGTATCAATCGCAAAATGTCTAGATTAGTATTAGTGATAGTGTTGTTGTTATTTTAGTTGCAAAAGGTCCAAATTAATAGTAGTTCGGCTGGGAGTAATAAAGTTTGGCCGCGGTGGTGATTGTAAGTTGGTTAGGATTAATAAAGTCTAGCCGCGGTGGTGATTATAAATCGGCCTTGGTTAGTGTAGTTAAATGGAAGCGACATGGTTAGTAATGACGCCTTTAATTGTTTTCAATAGGGGTGTTTGCGTAGGGGTGATTTTGTAGGGGTGATTACACAGAATGATTTTCGTAATTACGTGATGGATTAGTGTAAAAAGATATATCGTTATCACTTTAGGTAAAACTCTTTTTTTTTCTCTTCAAAAGAGCTTAGTTCCAGCTAATACAAGTCCCTTTTTTAACTTAAATTTTAGTTTATCCTAATAAACCAAGCCGATTTAATGTGTAGATTACTTAGCTTGTACACATACTAACCTATTTCTCCAAATAGATGCCACGTAAGAATAGGATTGTCAGGCGCCATTTGGTGCGAGAGCGTCGTCGCCTCGCCGCCACCGTAACCGCCGCAGCCATCGCTAACAGCACTACTACCATTACCAACAGTAACAGCCCACTTTTGTCGGGTTTAATCTCCTTAATTGCTGTCACGTCGCCCGCCCCCGTTACGCCGTTCGCTGCTACATTACTAAGCTCTGCCGCTACCACACCACCCAGTCCCGCCGCCCCTACGCCGCCTAGCCTAACCGCCGCCTTCGACTCGCCCCTCCCCGCCGCTGTCACGCCGACCTCCTCGTCCCCCTTTTCTCCCTACCCCTTTCCCAACTCGGGGGAGGATTGGGAGGTTACTAAAGTTGTAGACCTTACCCTTTTCTTACGGGTAAAAACCCTATTACCTATAGAGGCCCTTTTATGCAGTAAACCTAACTTGGCGTAGTTATATTAAGGTATATATATACTAAGCTTTTTCCTTGTTAATTTTGAACACCCTCTTTTGTAAATAAGGTGTACAAGGCTAATATCTTATGTGGTTTCGAATTTATTATCGTTAGAGTACACTGTAAGGATTTTTTAACACGTTAAACGTTAAAATGACGTACTCGGGCCCATAATCCTAGGTCGTTAATGAATACGCCTTACGTATCGTATATAGCGTTCGCGGTTACAGGTAAATTCGTTAGCGATTATTACGAGAGCGGGGGCCGTTTGGCGCGTTATTACTGTTACAAACGGATTAGCAACTCGTACTCCCCCATTCATATAGTTTTGGGGCCGTAAACTGAGGCTGTATTACTTGCCCTCCGGCTCTTTAACAAGTTTAAACCGAATTTCGAAAATTGTTTTAAACGGAAGATTTACTTCCGATGCGATTCAAAAAACAAATAGTTGTAAATAACTAAAATAAACCGTTATTAATTAGTAGTAGGTGTTAACCGGCGGATTAGGGAGACGGTAGCCTCTGTTGTTGTTTGGAAACAGGGCTTACGTATATATTGCGTAGGTAAGTTTAACAACGTCATCGTATATCGTCGAGAAAAGGGTAATTTCTCCCTTATATCTTTGCCTAAGTGTATAACAAATAAGTTGTATAGTTATATCCTCGTTGGCGTTAATAATATCGTCGGCGGTAATAGTGGTGGCATTAGCATAAAGGGGAAAAACGATGGGGAGGATAGCAGAGACGCGGCGGCATCGTCTTCTTTCTTTACTAGTAAATAGATGCCCCTTTAACCGGGCCGGTATATCCGGATATAATGCAATACGCTACAAAATAATTTTATGTCTCTTGACAAAACAAATATTCAAAGCCATAAAAGTAATATAAAATGTCAAATAAAAGAGGTAATAGGCCAAAATGGGTATATAGAATATAAAACAAGAAAGGTAATGTGCCAGAATCGGTACGAACAGTCGTATCCAATAAATATAAAAATTGGTGGTAAGGGCGAATAGTTTGTTTATATAAAAGCAAGTCGTAAATTGACGTAAAGGGTACAATACAGTCCGATATAAAAAGGCGAAAAACTAGTTGGTAACCTTATTAGGGTTGTAAACCCATTTTAATAAGTTTAATAAATAATGTATTTTTCAATATAAATGATTTTAGGACGCCGTTCGGTATTACCTTTGTTATTACGTTTATTAGGTTTGACTTACTTTTCATTTATCTGGTTTCCTCGATTTCTTAGCGTTCGTATAACTCGTGTAATATTATAATATCGATTATTTAATGCTTTTCATTCGTATTATCTAGTTTAACTAGGTATTTATAAAGCGAAAGGGAGTTAATATATACTATAAGAGAAATAAGGCGTAAGTTAATATTGAAAATAATTATCCGGATCGTTATTTTTATAATTATACCCGAATCAAAACCTTTAACCATGTTATAAATTTTAAAAACCAAGACGTTTCGTATAAACATTTTACATTCGGTAAAGCTTTAGTAAATAATATTTCTTCAGAACGTAAAGCCATTTCAGGCCGTTGTTTCGTTTCCGAGAACGAAGACGAAATAGATTTAATAACTGTAATTTTTGTTATTAGTAAATGAGTCGTTAAGAAAAGAAATAGCTTTACAACACGTATATCCAGTGGTACGAATAATAATTCGCGTTTTGAATTATTGTTTTATTATGAAAGACGTTTGTTAAACACCTTATATATATTTTCCGTCAATTTTATTTGGCATTATACGGTGATAAAAAGGTTAAATACTACCTTTACATATGTTATAAAAGTGACTTAAACGCGATGTATACTTTAATATATGTATTTGTCGGCTCTTTTTACGATATTTAAGGTGATTAGAGTAACTTTTCTTAGTTTCATTTTTCACATAGGAATTAAAGTGCCCTTTTAAAGGGTAATCTTGGTATTATTACAATCGATTATGTTGTTTTCTATTAAGAATGTTTTGGATTTAGAATTTCAATCGGCTTTTAAAAGTTTCCTTTTTTAAATAAGAAAAACAAGGAGTTACATAATGTTAAGGTGATGTTTATCTGTATACCTGTTAATGTAAAGCCTTTCGAACAGGCCGTTAATACCAAAAGACACGAGTCGAAAGTAAAGTTAGTTATTTTGAGCCGTTTCTTATAGTACCTTTAATGGGTGTCGTACTAGTAAACACCAACTTTAGCTAAAACGTAAAGTAGTTTTAAAATGCGTAAGATCTTTTTAGGTGGGTAATATTGCCTGAGGTCCTTGGATATGTCGATTTTAATTCGTCATTTTAATCGTTCATTAGATTGGGTATAGACTTACGCTATGTTTCAAAGTTTAATATACAAGTTATATAAAATATTGAGGGAAGTATCGAACATAAGGATTAGAAGATAGTTAAACCGTTGTAATATGAGTAATTAGGTTATGGTATCCTTTTTGCTTTTATCGTTATAATCTTTTATAATCAGGTAAGTCTTTTTGTAATGTTTTTCGGCTTTATTTTAAATTTCGTAGATATGAAGGGTTAAAACCATTTTTGAAATGATGTAAGTAATCAAGTTAAAGCGTTTGAAACGAAATACACTTTATTCGATAAGGGTTAAGATTTCCGTTTGAGTAAATTATACGAATAAGGTATCTAAAGTGGTAATAATGCCCTCGTAGCGGAGTTTTAGGCTAAGTTTGTAGTTTGTTATTTCTTTTTACGTGTTAAAGTAGTCCTTAGCAAAGGGTTTATGATGTTCTCTAGTTTTAAAGCCGAAGGGGCGTTTTCGACGCCGATGTTTCGGTGGGTTTAGTATAGATAAGCCGATTTTGTAAAACGTATTCGGGTTGGATTTTTGTTTTAGGGGTAAGGTTAAAGTTAAAGTATGTTTAAATTCGTCGTTTTAAATGATATTTTATAGGCGGTTTTACTTAGTCTACGTATTCAGGGCGTTTTTGTTCTTCTTCTTTTATATATTCCCGTACCATTATTTAGCGTAACGATTTCGTTTTATTTAGTCAGTCTACAATTACGTTATAACCCCTAAATCCGTTTATCCTCTAAAAGTTAGTTTACTTATATTTCATTTTCCAAATTACAACTTTAGATTATAATCATAAGTTTTATACGTTAGTTTTACGTAGGCTATTCCCTATAGCTAACGCTTTAAACGTATCATTCTTTGCTTGTAGTAAGCGTAAGGCCGCCACAGCCTTAGTTACAATATTAGCCCTTTACATTATGAATAATAATCGGGAGAGTTTTGTATGAATCTTTAGGTAAGCACTAAAGATAAGGAACGTATTGATAAGTCTATTTGAGCCAAAAGTGGTATTAACGGTGTTAACCGCTATTTAAAGGATAAATTCCTTGGAACTGATATCATTTAGGTTTTTTACCAATAATATATATGTTCTTTTTAGTAGTTCGTAATATAGTTTACACTTTTTAATACTTTCTATGGATTTTACTAAAATTTGTTTACATTCGTTACCGATTATCCGAAATTTCGTACCTTATTTAGGAAAATTAAAAGCCGTATCGGTATCATATGAAATATAATTTAAAGGCCCAAGGTAGACGTTTAACCAATAGTTAAATAAAGCGTTCCAATGGTTTAAAGTAAAAGCATTCCATGTGAATTTGACAGCTTAAAATAATATAATCGTATCGACAACATGGAAGACCGGTTGGCTATCTAAGTATATAATATCAATAATTACTTTGTAGTTAAAGTTTATATATTTTTAAAAGCGTAATTTGAATTATCGTAGGGGCTGTAAGTGGAACTAGTATTTATAGCAAAACTTTTCGATAGCTTCGAATATGTTTTCTTTATATTTGTATAACCCATGACGTAAAACAGACGTAAAAAGCGTTTAACAATTAAGTTTCCGAGTCGTCAGTTAAAAGCTTGTAATTTTAGCTAAGTTAAGCAAATAGCCTTCATTATACGCATTTTCGGAAATAATTACAAGAAGCCGAATTTAAGTTTAAATGGTACGAATATACTATTTATGGCGCGGAGGAGTTAATTGGTTGTATTCTGGACCTTAATTACAAGTTTATTCATTTTAATTAATAAAAGTATCAAAAGCGTTTTAAAATTTATTACGTAAAACTTAACCGGTCCGAAACGCGTATTTATAACGACTGTTATGAGAGACGTCACCTTACTTTTACCAAATAAGACCTCTCGGTATTCTTTTATTCAGTTTAGCTTAAACTTCGTAAATTTCTTTGTAAATACATCGAATTATTGTTACCCAGCCGTCGAAATCTCGGCCGCGTCAGTATTGGGTATAATACTCTGAAATCTGGTTTCGTACCTATTAGAAAGGGTAAATTATGACGTTATATTAACGTTAAGCAATTCGTTTACGTGGTGCTGGCCTATAATATACGAAAAAGAGGTATTTTATAGGCCGGTAAAAATACTTTAAGCTTTTGAATCGTTGTAGGCCAATGAATAGGCATCGTTTTATTTAAGTTCGTCCTTTTTAAATGTATTTTCATAGGGGTATATGTCTAGTTTATTATTTATACCTTCGTATTCCGCTACGTATATAACGAAATCGGTGTTCATCCGATTCTTAAAATTATATTCAGCTTCAAATTATCGTTTGATCCGAATTTATTCGTAGGTGAAGTGGTTTATAAACTAGTAACCGACTTTGCTGTATATGATATGCTGTTTTTGTAAGCCTATAAGGCTTAGTATATCTTTTCGTAAGTATTATTATGGTTTCGATACGTTTTTTTCGTTTCCGAACGAATGTTTTTATATTTTACCGTTAGAGTTTCCTCTTCGGTATTTGCACTTTAGGCCTTCGTTTTATCTTTGGTAAACCTTAAATTTTGGGTTTAAAATATGTTGTATTGTTTCGGTAAGGTTTGCTTTGATAATATAAATATTGTTTTTGGTTCTATTAGCTATAAATGTTAATCCGAGGTTTACTTATCGGTGTATAAAGGTTTCGAATAATATTTTGAGGTTGATATAAAAGGTTTTCAAGTTTCATTTTAGTTTTAAAAAGTATAAAGTCGAAGTCCGGGTTTCCACGGCAGGTTGTTATAACTGTTTCAATAAATAGTTTGTCGCCTTTATATTACAGTTCGAGGGTTATTTGGAATTTTTGGAATTTTACCAATAGGGCGGTAAGTATTTCTTAAAGGTGTTTATCGGTATTTTCCTACTTTTTTGTTTTTTGTTTTTTTTACAGACTTTCACATTGTATCAATTCAATTATTATCTTACGACTCGTAATTGATTTCGGTGTCAAAGTGGGATTTAAAGCGATTATAGTACTTTACGAACGTATTTACTTATATAAGGTAGTATATATACCACTTCTTAACTTGCTTGGAAAGTATACTGGGTAAGATAACGTAAAATTGTAATAGTTTAATATTTATTCTTTTACATATATCAAGTATGAATCGTATCTTGTTATTTAATACGTTGTATGACTCGCTGTCATAGTTGTTGTCCCTGTCTTATAATCTAGTAAAGTTAGTTAATTTTGTACATTCGTTTTTATCCGTGGGAAAACGATGTAATAGGAGGTCGCGATAAGGGTTGTGGTTAAAAGATATTGGTTTGTATAGTACGTATTAGCGTTTTACTTTGTTTGTTATTTCTTGATTTAGGTTATTTTTTGTATTTTGGTCGATTATCGATTTTTGTAACAGGTTTTCCTTTTCGTTTCGTTCGACTTTGTCATAACTAGTCGGGTTATCTTCTACGTTTTAGCCGACTGCTTTATAGCCGGTCGGGTTATTTTTTGTGTTTAGGAAGTGGTTTTGTCTTTTTATCGGTTTATGGTTACACTTTAAGAAGGCTTTGTATTCAACTTCGTTGTAGATAATCATTACAGTACCTCCTTTCTTTGTCGTACGTCTAATTTTAACGAACGCTATATCCCAGTTTATAATGGTTTTTTAAAACTCACTTTATTAGGTGTTTTTTTTCGTTGTTATAGGTAGTATCTTCTTACAAAATCTTTTTTTATAACTTTTCAATTCATTTATTTTGGTATATATGTAAGTTAAGTCGTTACGGATAAGGATTTTACGATGCGGCTGTTGCTTTTACTGGTTGTATTAATACATTTGCTTTGTAATTATTTCGTAAGATTTTTACGATTTATCTACTTACCATTTGTTATATATTTAACGTTCTATCCGTAAAGTCTTTTATTTAGTCTTCGCATAGCTCGCGTTCTTTTATATCATTATTATAGTAGTTGTAAATTATATTCGTAATATTTTTTTTTGGTATAAGGGTCGAAATCTTCTATTAGAGTCGTAATCTTATTATCTTAGAGGCTAAGGTCAAAATGTTTGAGGATGATATTTCGAAACGATATGCATGTAAAAATGTAGTTTATATAGTCGTTAGCTTTTATTAGATTTGTTACTAGTGGGGTTATTATGCATATATATAGGGTTGTTTATGTATAATTTGAGGTATTTTGAAATTTGGGGTAACGTAGTAAATACAAAATAAAATAAAGTAATTGAAGCGGTCGAAATAAAGCTGATTAACATTTTTTGATGTAGATAAATAAAAAAAATAAGCAAACGAAGCGTATCTACAGACTAGTTCAACGTTTTAAATTAATTTTATAGGCGTTGGTAGCGTTACGTTAGCTGAGCAGCTAACAGAACTTAAAACGTTGTAATTACTAAACTTAGGATATACAGGATGGAATCCAACCCGCGTTAAATCTATTAACCTTATTAACACCGAATAATCGCTTTATTTTCGGTCTGAGTACCTTAACGGAATTATAGGAAGAAGGAGTAGCGAACGAACCATTATATAAAATTCGCTTATTAATAGTTTCCGAGGTCATTAAGCACCTTTTAGTTGAAATAAAATAATTGGTATAAATTAAGAATGATGAAATTGATTCGTAGAGCAAGTTACGTTATCATAGCTTTTAATAGTTACCGAGTTAAAAAAAAACATTAACAAGAAAAATCTTATAATAGACATATGATTCGCCTAATATAGGTTATCCGGGTCAAAATATTTAATTTCGAATTTTCCAATGGGATTAATATTAAAAGAAAATTATTGTAAATATTTAACGATTATGTTGAATATTTATGTAATATAATAAGATGAAACCTCATCATACTTTACAATAAGGCCTCCTTTAACCCATCCATATTTCAAATCGGTAATAGATATATATTTCCGTCGACCTTATAGTCAACCTTACAGTTATGAAATGCGGTCTTCTATATTTGTTAATCATTACGAATCGCCTTTTGAAATATATTGAATTCGAAATTATATAGTTTATAACTACTAATACGTATATGAAACACTTCTGAGATATATACTAAAGAATTTATAAATTTCCAGCTTTCATTATTAGGAACCGTAGTTTGGATTAGGTAAACGTATTTTAATCGAATTTATATTTCTTTCAGTAAAAGTCCAATGACATTTGATCACAGCGTACCACTTATAAATAAATAACGGTATTGAACATATAAATGAAAAAGTTTAAAAGTAATTACGTATCGTCGTTACCCTTTTGTAATACGATTGAATCTTATATTTACCTACTTATTAATTTACAATTAATAATTAAAAGTTGACGGTTAACAGATTTAACGTAAATTGTTAGGTAAATAAGTATAAAATATTACCTATTTCGAGAATAACGGGGATACAAAGTCATTAATTAATTCTGTATGGCTAGTCGCTATGTTTTTGGTATATTTATGCGAAGATGCGAGGTTGGTTCAGTCAACGATAATATGTATTGAATAATAAATAAAAACGGCGGCGAACTATCGACAACGTTTCGCGAAACGATATAAGCTAAGGAAATAAGTTTAGCTATCTGTGCATAATATCAAAATCAATTACGTAAGTAAAAAGCTTCATTAACTTTACAATTAATACCGGGTCGTTGAAGTTTCAAACCCGTTTAATATAGTTTAGCATAGTTTAATAAATACCATAAATTTTACGTAAACTTAGTTAAACAAAGGATTTCAAACCCCCTTTTTCATAAATGTTATCCGATACTCGTCCGGGATTAATTTTGGTCTTTAACGATATAGGGAAAGATATATATAAGGAATTCGATATTTAAGAAATTTTCATAGTAAACACGGGGCGGAGAGGCGTTTACTTTATATTAATGAAATTGATAGGTTTTAATGAACCGGAGTAAAATTATTCAAAAATTATTAATATATTATAGCTTTGGATAAATTCAAGGCGTAATGAAAGGATATCCGTGTTTATAATAACCCGGTATTTAGACGTCGGCGTTAAATATATATCAAGTAACCTACGTGGAGCAAGTCGTTTATATCTCAAAAATAATATAATACTCGTAAAATATGGGGAAACTTTATTATTAATTATATTACGATACGATGGGTAAATCTAGATATATATTACACAACTTTGTCGAAAAAATATCCGACCGTAAAACAAGTCTTATTATAACCTATCAAAAATTTACTGATTCGTTATTATTATCCTTAGTAAGGTTTAATGAATAACGACATTATTAATGTAAAGGCTCTTATTATAATTAGCTTTAGATATTAAAATATGTCGGTAGGGGATTACGGTGAAAGGCATGGCGGGCGTTAATAAGCGTTAACGAAAGGGGTGGGTAAAAAGTGGGATGGGCGCGGGGCGATGCCGAAAACAACAGATAACGTTAAAAAGGATGAACGTTAGGGTAAATCGATGATAACGGTTAACGATGGGCAGGGTTAAGGGGCGGGACGAGGAAAACAATTCTTCAAACAAGTTATAAAGGATTATAATAGATTAATTTAAATATTGATGACGCGGTCGACTTAGGTACTATCTTTGGCCTATTTGTAATTAACTCGATTAACGTGTTTGTAACTAGGCTAAACGAATAAAACCCGGGTGAAAAAGGGGCTCATACAGATAAGCCCAGATATCGTTTACTATACTATGATTTGTAACTTATATTAGTTATAAGGGATATAATTTACGTGGCTATATCATTTTTGCTATTATGGTTTAAAACCTCGAAAGGATATACGGCGGGCGTTCAAAAGGGCCGGCGTAAAATCGTTACGCCTTAATAAACGGTTAGTCAAAGGGGTTTCATTGCGATAAATAAACGATACCGTGAAAGGTAACGGAATTTTTTTAAGGAAAAACAAACACGTAAGAAAAGGACGACGAAAACGTATGGCAAAAAGGGTACCGGTTTACACAACTGGTACGGTAAAAACTCTTTAAACCCAAATAATATCGCGAAACCAAGCGAACTAATTAACTAACTTGAAAAAAGCGGGGGTAAAAACGGGCTGATAACCTGTGATATCTTTTTACCATTTACGAATAAAAAACAAAATATAGTCTTTATCTTCAACAATAATAACTAATTGGTTAAAAATGTCGCTTGAATGGGGAGAAATCGCAAATAAGCTTATTTCGTAAACATATTACGAAAAGAAGTTAAATTACAATTGGGTTTCTTATAAGGTTAATTTCTAAGTTTACCTTATTATAAACCATTCGATACGCATAATAACCTGACGCCCGATAAACTTGGACGTAAATAAAAGGAATGCTCGAATCAACAAAGCGATTAATATACTATAAATAATCGTTTTTCGCTTATAGAGGTGGGAGTTCGTTTTTATCCTTCTTATTAAAAAACAAAACAGGTTTGTTATAATATAAGGGGGCTATAAAATATAATGAATGATGAAATAATAGTTATAGTAAGCCAATATACTTTACGAAATAACTATTTATTTTTACTAAGTATGCTTACAATAACATGACTTAATCTCAACTTATTATAAACGTTAAATATAACAACGAACAAAAGGTAAAAAGTTTTCTAAATATTAATAGACAATGAATGGTTTAGGTACGAAAGGTAATAAAAAAGTTGTAATAGAAAATTACGGTAGTATAATAATTAATAAAGAAAGATCAACGATATAAAAGACAAAGGGGAAAAGTTTTAGAAACCGCGTTAAAATCCGTATTTATAGGCACGAGCGGACCGGATTCGATAAGGGTTACTTATTATGCAGTATGGCAAATGAGCGCGTTATATGGTACCGACAGAAAAAACGATACGTTATATGGTACCGGTGGCAGAAAGGATATGTTAAGCGGTACGTTAAAGGTGCGTATTATACGATGCCAGCGGCAGGAAGGATATATCAGGCGGTACGTCAAAAAGGCGCGTTATACGGCGCCGACGATATAAAGTTAAATCGGCTTATACGTTATTCGACGAGTTAAACACTATGTTATTAATTTGAGCCTGTCCCGCATACTATGCGGGCGATACCCGTACCTTACATTTAACTAGCGGGATGTTGCGACCCTTACTATATTCTAGTAAAAGAGCGGTATATTATAAAATTAAGCCGTTAGCCATTAAGTTTATAAGTTACATAACTATATTCCTAATGAAATGTATAGTATCCGGTTCGGGCTCGGTTCGGACGCGAACTGGGTGCAGCCTGTGTACGGTACATGTAAGATCACGTGATGGGCTGGGAATTGGCCAGGCCTTTAGGCCT
The DNA here is from genome assembly GCA_038502455.1 of Anisogramma anomala. NCBI lineage: Eukaryota > Fungi > Ascomycota > Sordariomycetes > Diaporthales > Gnomoniaceae > Anisogramma > Anisogramma anomala. The sequence continues at coordinate 32,118,934 of JASMMZ010000002.1, read as the reverse complement.
CGCACGATGAGCTACAGTAGCCTCTTCTGGTTTTCCGCTGTACCTTAATAGTAAACTCCATTTGGCATCTATTTGAGTTACTATCATAGGTCGAACCATGACTGCAATAGGTATTACGATTGAAAAAAGGCTTGATAATTGATATTATAGCCTTACGAAAATCGTATAAGCGCCTCGAAATTAAAAAAATAAGATTAATGGACGGGAAATTGAACCCTGTAAATATAATAAATAAGGGCGCCCTAAATAGAGTATTGGAGGCGCTCGTATTAACAAACACTCTTTTCGTTAGTGTTACTGGAAAGGTTTTACGACCCTATCCAGGTTAAACATTTTGTGCCTTACATCTAATGTTTCCCTTTTGTTTTACATGATTATACCGCCTTTGATATTTTGTCACGTTTTGAATCCGCCGTTTACGCCGTTATTATAAGTTTTTAGTTCTATTTGGATTTGCTATTCGCACCTCTTATAACGTATTGTCGTTCTTCATTTTAATCACTTGTAGTGTCACAACCCAAGCATGATAGCGGGTTAGGAAGTAAGTCAGTGTGCAGCTGAGTCAGAAGTTCAACACATCAGGTGGGGAACACCTTTCCTTTGTTAGCGGAAATAACTAAGCCAATCATATGATTAGGATCAGTGGGATCAGCACTGATCCAAGTGATATAGTACTGAAAACGGTATGAATGCATAGATATATAAGGACACAGTCAGCACCACATAGATAGTATTTACTTCATAGCTCTTCAGTTGTCAATCTAAGTATTCAGTCTCAGTATATCCTGAATAGCCCCACGGCTTTTGATCATTACTTGCTCGGTTGCGATATTGTTTACTCAGCACCTCTGCTACCTTCCTGATAACATAAGCCCTCTGATATCTTATATATACTCACGGGTATTTAGTGTGATCATTACATACAGCGCCTCTAATATATTATTACTTTTTGTTAATTTCATTTCGACCTTATGAGAAACACTTTTAGTCCTTACCTTTTACATTTGTTCCTTACGTTACGATTTTGTTTTTAAAAAACAATTACATTACTATCTAGCGTACCTGTACCTATGGCTGGGCACGCTTGCTGGGGCAGAAATAAACAGCTAATCACTACTAGAAGGAAAATGAAAGGATGGCGTCGCGTCCTTACTATTTTCCTCTTTACCGCCCTTTCCCTTAGTATTAAGATTACCTATATTACCGCTATCGATACTGTTATCGACAGTACTACAGAGATGGCTCCGCGTCTTAGGCTGTATACCCTTAGGCAAAGGTGTGGGGGGTTTTTACCTTTTTTACAGCAACGCGCGATGATGTTATCGAACTCACCTACATAGTATATGCGTAAGCCCCGTTTCTAGGCAAGGATAGTGGTTACTGTTTCCCTAGTCCACTGGTTAGCTCCTATTAATAATTAGTATCGGTTTATTTTAGTTATTTGTTAAAGTGGTTATTTTTAGGAGCGTTTTAGACGATATATTTGTATAGGTGAAGTAATTGGGTTTATGGCTAAGATTATAAGTTTAAAGTATATTTGCTGTGCAAACGGCGGGCATATAGTAATGTATTGGCTTTTAGCTGTAAAACTCTCAAAATAGGGGCGTATCTATTGTTATTATATTCGTATCGATAATAAGGGGCCGGGTGACCTCTGTTTTGATAATAATCTTTAATAAACTTACCTGTAGCTGCGAACGCATTAAACGGTACGTAGGGCATATTTATTAGCAGCTCAAAGCTACAGATCCGAGTACGCCGTTTTAATTCCTTACACGTTAAAAAGGCTTCGCGGCGTATTTTAGTAATACGTAACTTGAGGTGGCATAAAAGGTCAGATTTGACCACCTCATTTATAGGGATATTACTACAATGTAATATACGGAGAGGATTAGCGATACGAACAGCGTTACATCTCTACCTGGTTACGCTTACGGCGGCGGAGAGGAGGGGAGGGGGGCCTTACGGGTAATGTGGTTTTTACTCATAGGAAAATGGTAAGGTTTATAACCTTGAAAGCTTTTCGCTCCTTCCCTTAGGGGTTGGGGGAAGGAGGGGAGGAGAAGAAAAGGAGGAAAAGGGTGGCGGGGTGGTTGGTGACGGCGGCAAGGGACGCGGTGAAAAGGAAGGTCGAGATTACTGAGGTACTGCCTAATAAGGTAGTGTTAGAGGAAAGGGTAACGGCGGCGCGGCGCGCGGCAGCGGCGGTAGCTTACTTGCGTTTACGCTCCCGCGTTAAACGGCATTTGAGAAACCGGTTTTTACGCGGCATTTATTTATGGGCAACTTTAGTATATAGGATTGGTTAAGTAATCTACCAATAGAAGCGGTTTAAAAAAGGTAATTAGGATAGTAAATGAAATTGGTATACGTTACTTAAACTGATTGAGACTTATGTTAACAAGGGGTGCGTGTCGTTGAAGAGAAAAAGAAAAAAGGTTTTACTAAAACTAATAACTATATTTTTTTATTAACTTCAGAATACATGACACCATAATCACTCCTACTTTATTACACCCTTATAACACTTATATAATTCTATCCCTGAAATACTTATGTAATGAAACCCCTACAGGAATCGATACCCATGTAGCCACCTTTCTTAAATTAATTAGGGGTCAATTAGAATCATTATCACGGTTCAAACTGCTAGTTTGAACCTCTACAGTTCACTACGTTATAAACTACATCGTTATTACGTAACTATGGATATAAATTGCGTTACAACTACACTGTTATTACTAAACCACGGATATAAACTATATTACAAACTTTATTATCATTACTAGATTACAAATACGGGCTGTAATTAGAAAATAAAAAAATACCTGTATAAACATTACCATGTATCTTTATGATTAATAAACGGTTATGCTTTGAAATATACGTTTGGAAAGTGTACGGTAACGTACCACTTTGTAAAGAATATTCCTGCAAAGTGTATAATAGCGTTCCACTACCTGGAAGTAGAATTTTCAAAGTGCACGGTAAATTTCCACTTCCCAAAAGGGAGATTAGCAGAGTGTATGGAAGAGTATTACTGCTTGAATAAGAGGTTATATCCTCTTATCTGTGGCATATACTCTCTGGATTCCTCTTCCTCCTTCATCTTATTTTACTACTACAATTCAATACCAATCTTTACTATCACTATTCCACTACGTTGACATATAGAGACCTTACCGATAATATAAGAGCGGTTTCAGAGATTTGTATGTAGTTTGTGATTTTAACAATAATGGCTCACGTCGCGTTCGGATTATAATAATAGTCTCTAAATAAAGTGATAAAATGTTAAGGTTATTATTACTATATTCGTCTCCGCGAAAATAATAACCTGTTATATCAATTTTATCATGTCCCTAGTAATAGTAAAATCGAATTAAAATGGTTTCTTTATATTAAGAAAAGTTTATCTTTATGTAACGTACGTACTATCATACCCTTGTATATAGGGAAAACTTATTCAATAACACTAAACTTTACTAGTTCACTAAAAGGCTTGCGTTCAACCCGTTAATGGTAAACACCGTTAATTTAACCGTATAGTTAGTAGTATAAATGTGAGGAATCTAGGGTATCGTCGTTTTTGTGTAACTCGATATGACCTTTGCAAGGAATAACGCTGAATTTAGGTTATTGTTATTTATATAATTGGTAGTTTATGTAAGTCATATGTTTATGGATGTTTCTGAACCAAAGGTCGTTCGTTCAATATTAAGGACATTACAACTGTTGATAGAATAAACATGTTGGTAATGAATTCCAGTTGTTGTTTTACATTTATAAATATAAGTTTCGTATGAACTTTATATTCTCATATAAGTATAATTTTATCTGAAACATCCTAGTTCCGCTTAATTAACTCGGCTTATGAAGTTTCAGTAAACCTGTTTTATTCAGCGGTTAAGTCATTTCGTGAAATTATTAAGATTACTTAACAATATCTTGATAGCTAACTATTAATACTGACGTCAAGGAACTACTTGAAACTTAAGGTTGAGAGTGGAAATTATAGTTGCAGAAGGGTATTATTATATGTCATAACTGCTGGAAAATAACCAATATAACTTTGTAGAAAGGAGATTTCTATCAAAGATTATATGTGATAGGATTAGGTTAAGGCTATTACTTAAAAGGATCGAATATAATGTATGATCATCTATAAAGAGGTGAAAATAAAAAAGGTATTTGTTACGGATCGGTTATAAGTAGTATATAAATGATGGTTACGTGTATTGTAACTATATAAGAATATGGTATATGCTTCTAAGCAGGTGCGAAACCGATAAAGCGTATAAGATGAACAGTCGACCCAATATGCTACGGGTGGCTTCCTGGCAGGAATTAGGCACATACCAGCTTGTGACAAGATTAAAAGAAAATATAGTCTTTATATTTGTTACCGTAAACTTAGATTATCAATCTTAACTTTTTATACAGTTGGTTTGTTATGATGCCCTTTATCGCATGAATCATCTTGGATTTGAAGATGATCAAATATTACACTTCAACCTATAGTAACGATACAAGTTAAACCAAGCCGCAAATAAGAAAATAATTAATCTCAATTCGGTTATTATCATTGAATAACTTTCCCGAAATATTAATCATACCTTTGATATGTAGTTTAATAGCTAGCTTTTTATCATAATTATCGTTTTACAGTATCCAAGCCAAAAATTTTATCTGTAAAAACTTGTAATTTGTATTGCTTTCCTTTTATTTACTATATTTACTCCCCTAAAAATATCTTTTGCGACATTGAAACCTTATGGATTTGTCAACGATTGGTTTGGGTAAATTATTTTCATTTCATCATTCTTTTTGAAAATGATAAATTTTGGAATCTTTGTTCTTCGAGGCATTTTTTGTACAATTTAAGCTAGTTAATACGAAAGGAAACAAAACCATGACGGCTACAGTCATTACGTTTAGATTCGCAAAACTTAAAATCTTGTTAGATCAATTTTATCTGCTGAGTTCTCCTTAAATAAGAACTTCGCTTCATAATAGTAAAGATTACACCACTATTATTAACGGTATTTTTTTTAAATATCCGGGGCATCGTTAGTCCAACGCCTTATGAGCTCGTTACTTAACTCCTTCAAGTCTTTCCGTATTCTTTAACCCACTTTTAAATATTTGATACTAATATTAATTTACTCATTATACATTGATATGTTTCAAAATCTGTTAATGTCAACACTAAGACTTTCAATCCAACAATATTATTACAACCTTTTACTACTATTTGAATATTTACCTTAACTTTATAAAACGTCCAGTCCCTAACGTTGAAATGTCGGGAAACTTTCATAAAAGCACGTATATCCCTTTAATCCTTCTAATACCTTAATAAATTTTATTTCATACCTGACTATACTAAACTTCTATTGATTGAATATCAATTCAATACTTTATCGTCATAATGTAAATATTGATATCGTATAATAACAGGTTAAAAATGACATATATGTATTAATATAAAATATAGGGAATCTTTTCCATGTTTTCTGTTATAATCCAGACAACGGTTGGGTTAGGAAATAAGCTAGTATGCAGCTGAACCACTGAGAGCTTGTAGTCCAACACATCAGGCAGGGAACATCTCTTATGTAAGCAAGGTGACTAAGCAAGTCACGTGATGGATCAGTATGGATCAGTTACTAATCCACGGTGAGGTTACATGGGATCAGTAAGGATCAGTTACTGATCCAAGATAAGGCAATATTAGATTAGTGAGATTAGTGCGGTGATCCAAACGATCCAGTACTGAAGACGGTATGAAGGCACGGATATATAAGGACACGGTCATCACCATATAGATAGTATTTCCTTCATAGCTCTTCAGTTGTCAATTTAAGTATTCAGTTTCAGTATATTCTGAATAGCCCCACGGCTTTTGATCCTTACTTGCACGGTTGCAATATTTTTCACTCTGTACCTCTGCTATCTTCTTGATAACATAAACCCTATGACACCTTCTATATACTCACGGGTATTTAGTGTGATCGTTACATTTTCTTTCGTTATAACAGACTTAATGAACTCTAAGTACTGAAACATCGATGCAAAATCCACGACTTGAAACCAAAATTTGTTATTTAGATAAAACACGTTAACTAAAACCTTAAAGTTAAAATTTCAATCTTTTTTCCACGTGATTCGAAATCTAAAGTGCATTTGGAAATATATTTCAAAGTGTTAATAGCGTTTTTTCATTCATTTCAATACAAATAAGTCTATATTTTCATTATCGGTTATTTTAAGTAATTTTTATATGCTATTAATAGTGGTCAAATTCAACATTTCTTATGATTCATAAAGTTTCGACTCTATCAAATTCAGTACCATCATTTCTGATATTTAAAGGTAAAAACAAAATATCTTCATTTCAAACTCAATAGAAATTTTCAACAGTCACTTTTAACCTGTTCATTGATTTGAACGTTAAAGTTAACGTTAACATTCGTTATTTTATTTATGGAAAGACAAAGGGGATTGTGAGATTTCAAGTTATAGAAATAATAGCTCGAAAAATTGTAGTCATAATTGTTAACCCTTATAAACTTTACTTTCAGGGATTAAATCGAACTTTTGCCCTATCGGCCTCTGTATTGTTGTATTTTGTAATAGTATCAGTATCCGTTTTCAATACTATGTATTACGAATAACCTTTTGTTAAGTATTATATTACCTTAGTAGGTGGAATAATACCTTGAAAAATATGCACCACATAACAATTGCGAATGGTAAACGGATAAGTAGACCCGTAATTATTATTTTTATAACGATAATAAGGGTTTTTACCCGTTAGGAAATACGATAAGGCGTTATCGACCAAATACTACAGTGCCTTAAAGTCAATATACTTATATCAACCAATTGTCCTGAGCGTTTCTTATTTATACTTTACCTTGGTTACTTTAAGGTTTATAACCCGTTTAATATATCTCTCATTAAAGGTAATGAGATATTAGCCGTTAAAAAGCAATCACTTTGATCGGCATTTATTCACAATATAACATATTAATCAACAGCTTTACTTACCCCAAATACAGTACCTCCTAACATTATTTCAATAAAGAGATTTTTGGGACTGACTCCAATGTTTTTTGGATCCTAAATATTATTTTTACGAGTGCTGGCATTCTGTTTTCTAATAGAAAATCTTTTATCATCCAAATTATTTAGTTCTTCTATAATTGCGATTGGTATAATAGATGAACTCAGAGTTTTAATCGTTTTCTAATTAATGATATTATGAACTTGAGGGAATATACTGGTTAAACTTAACATTCATACCATTATAATCGTAAACGAAAAGTGCGATTGACTCAAAAAAACTCTTAAAAATAGTTATGGTATAATAAAAATGTTTTCGAACCCATTATGCTCTGTAATAGACTGAAGAGCTTGCAAACGTAATATGCTTTCTTCAACTTTAATATTCCATATAGTCTACTGTAAAAGCATCATATTCTCCAGCATCTAATTAAGAAGGTTAATTATAGGCTTCGAATGTTTCTGATATGCTAATATGTATAAACATTGGATAATATTGAAATTTATGTGATACTAAATACAATAAATATCGTATTAGAAATAACTTATGAGCCCATGATGAATTTCCCAAAATGATAAATAATTTGTTACGTAACTAGGATAATAATCTTTAGTTTGTCCTGTAAATACACTGGTAAATGAAAAGTGGATACCTCTTATCTTTATCTCTATTCAATAGAAAATATCAAATAACTATCATAACTTACTATTTCTAAGGTTATAAGGTTTACCGTTATACTTTTTTTTGGCTATCTTTAACCTTCACAAATATTATAATTAATATGTAATCTATATCTAACGTAACTAAATCTCGAGTAGAACAGTTACTATATTAGTTATACGCTTTATTCAAGTTTTTCAATCAGAAGTATTTATAGGAAAAATCGTTAACTTTCGTATAATTTAAGGAAGGACAGCTCATACTTATATTTCCCGACGATTCCCGCGCAAAACTTCTACATTCATATTGTTAGGTTTGGTGTTGTTAGCGAAACTTCTGGAATAAAGCGTACGAAAGGACCTATTAAGAATTCACTTCGAAGATTTGGTATGGTTTTTGCTGTTGTTGAGATACTTTCTTGTAAAGCTGTTAAGGCTTTTACTCCATCAATTTATAGACCTAAAGGTCGTTCATCTCTCCCAGGTTACCAAGAACTTCTTCTTTACTATTGGAGACAGTGGTGCGTTGGAGAACTTGGGTAACAGGGTCTGCAAAACTCATTTAGGACTTATTTTGAATAGGGCCTTGAGAACGCGTATAAGGGGAATAAGCGACACTATTGCGAGAGATATCTTTTTACATATCCTCACGTATTTATTCGAAAGTCTTTATGTATAGCTTATTTGGGAAATATACTCACCAGAATTCCTTCCTTTTCTGGTTTGCTTTGGTGTGTGATTTTCTGTTCACAAAGCACAACTCTCAGTTTTATTTAAACCGATTTTTTTGGTTTTCTTTCACATATATTAAGACCAATCATTATATATAGGAAGTCATAAAAGTTTTTTGGGACTTGATCCAGTTCTTCCTTATTCCCATCAAATATAAAATAACTGATGAAGTTAGTTAAATATTTTATAATAGAGTTTCCATCGATTTTACTTGGCTATACATAGTTGGCAAAGTATTTGAAAAATATGAACCTAACGATTTTAGTCGATTTATTACTTATAGGGTCAGTGACGACATTCGCTTTAACATTATCGAAACATATCGTCACAATATATATTCAAATACCGATTTTGATAAAATAGAAAATTGCAACATATACTGATAAAAAATTTGTTACTTATTGTTCAATACTGAATTATTTATTAACAGGGTCTTAAACTTTAGCAGTAGCATAGATTTTGTCCTTTACAAAATTTACGGTTTTTGGGAATTTGCCAATCACCTTTTTACTTATAGATATTCAAGACTTCTAGCGATTGATCTTAAGTCCTCAATTTATAAAGGATTTTAATAGAAGTATCTCAATACCTTATCGATACCATTCTCACTTACAGATTTTCGCATGTAACTACACAATCTAAAAGCTTTCTCTACTTATTACTGTAAACAATTAATGCAAATTTTTAAAGACACTTCTAAAAAAAATCTTTCTTTTACTATATGTAATTATAAAACATAATAATTTGAAATAAACTCATTCTTTTACCGATTTTATCTGTACTTGGCCTAATAATAAATGGTTAATATGAGTAGGGCTTTATTATTCTAAGGTGATCGATTCGAATCTCTAGTCAAAATAACTCCCTTATTACATTAAAAGTGATGATTTGTTGCTCTACATTGGGCAGACCGCTAGCATGTCTGTATACTAGTTTGTATTAGTTACTGCTATGCCCTTACCTCACATTGAATTTCGTACTACATTGCAATAAACTTGAAGTTAATACAATCAACTTGTTTTTATTGAAATTGATTACTATTCAAACATGAATCACATTCATTTAGCCGGTATGAAGTTATTTATTATACATGTGTATAAAAAAACTTCTTAACTAATTATGAAATTGTATTTTGTTTTCGTATTGAGCAAGCAAACTCAATATTTCATAATTTAATAGTCTCTGTATTAAATTCTATGTGATTATATAATGTTAAAACATTATTATTATTATTATTTTTAATGTTTCCTATCATGTCAAATCCTTTCATATACAATAACTACGTATTATATATTTTCTTCCAATTTCGTAACTATCTTTAAGACGAATATATTTCAATTTAACGGTTTTAATAAAGTATTCGTTAGAACATTGATACGCAAAAAATGTGAGGAATTTGGGGGACGATTTGGGTCGAAAGGCTAAATATAGTGTCGTTATTATTGAAGTTGATCTAGTGCCTGTAGATCTCCCTCATTCATCAGACATTCCTCGTATTACCCTGGATAACTATTTCCTCAATGTAAATCATGCTTTATATGCATCTAGACCCCCCATGCTACTATGTATCGCCCCAATCAATGAATGTCCAAGTTCTTGAGGCTATATAGAACAAAATAAAGTAAAATGAAAGATTGAAGTTGGTAATGAAAAGTTGAGGTTTGTAATAAAAGTTGATATGAGTTAATTTGGGGTAAAACAAAACAAAAAAACAAAGATTAATGGAACAAAATAAATAAAGAAAACTTTCCATCACATTTCATAAAAAATTTAAAGTTTTCCTTTTTGTTCACCACCAACTTTTCAATTTTTTAACCCTCATTTTAACTTTTACATCAATCTTTCAACATTTTAACTACCAATCTTTTAAACCTTTCAATATTGCTAAAGATTAATATCGTTGTTTTACTCGGGTATGTTTTGATTGTCCTCGTTATCAAAGTTGTTTTTATCATGTCCTCCCATTTCTTCAACATACTAAACTCTATTCTTTTTTCAGTTCCTAAGCCTTTAAATGTACGGTTTTTGAGAATTAACGTAAAATTTTCTTTTACTCTTTTTGGTGGTGAGATTAACAATTCACAGCGACATAAACGATTCAATCTGATTAATTTCACACGGATTTGTCTATCGTAGCTTGGAGTTGGGCACTCACATATTCCTGAGATCTTTGCTTTTTTTGATTTTAAATCTTCTTTACTTAATATTACAAGTTTTTGGAACGGTTTCCTACACCTAATCACCAACTGGAAACTTGTTGTCACTATCATTATCTAGGTTAGTTTCAATGTTAATTCATCTATTTATCCACTCATCCGTTGTCTGTCAATTCGAAATTTATAATAGACAGAGAAATTAGTCACGAGTTACATATTCATTCGATCTCAATTTATTCAATATTATCTCCAGTTATTCTCCATTAAAGTTCAATGCAGCCTCCATAACAGCAGCGCAGGAATGCTTTACCAGCCAACATAATATAATTTGTAAATATATATATGATATGTTTCTGCAAATTTATTGTTAATGGCTCTTAATATATTGGCGAATACATTAAACAACTTCTTGAATCGTTTGTAGTCACGCTCGTTAGCCTATTTCTCAAGTTTATTTTTGACTAGATTTACCTAACCCTTAATTGACGCCATTTGAGTTATTTAATATACAGGTGTACTTATAATTTTCGTTCGACTTATAACAAAAAACTTCATAACCGTTGAGCTTTTCACTTTTTTTGTATTATCCAAATATTAATTATAAATGTAGTTGAAGATATCCGTAATGTGTTTTTATATCCGAAATAACTTCTCGCATATTGGTTTACTTTTGGATCGGCGAAATAAAAATGACCAGAAATAATAGACCATAAGATACAAATAGGTCTTGTCGCTCGCTTTTTTTAAGTTGATTTTTCACTTGAAGTTTATACTCATAATATCTTCTAGTTTTAAAGCAACTATAGGTACGAAAATAGCGTTAGTTAGCTCAGAGGTATTGGATAATTTGTATAGTTTGTATGTTTTAACATATTTCTTAATATCAATATATCGCGTCAGTCACCATACTATTCTATTCGATCCGTAGGAATCAAAGACTACAACGAAATACCCATAATTATCGTAAACCCATTTGAATATCGATGGTACCTTGTTTTTCCTTATATAAATGACGTATTTTACACTAAGTTCGCGATTTAGCAATACGCTTTTTTAAATGCAAAATTGAAATAATTAGCGCTTTATCTTTCTTATTATTTAGGACAGTAAATCGTGATTTTTTCAACAAATGTTTATCAAATACCCCATAATATATCCATACCAATTCTTTTTGTCGATATATATGGTTACCATCATTACATCGAGTCGCAATATTTATTATAGGTTGAATACTTCTCTAGGTAATAAAATTCCTATATCTAGGTCTTTCGACATTACATGTTTTCCGATTAAATATTGTCTGATTCTACGATATTTTTCCCATATTCAATTTTCCTATATCTCACTTCAAAAGTTAAAATATCAGGTTTAATAATATTAATGTTTTATCAGAGATTTTAATCATTTTATTCAAGTTAGGGCTATATATGATTCTCTTATCAAACATTTCAAAAACATCCGTCCACTACGCTATTATACCTATAGTTATCATTGAAGTTGTTAACAATAAGATTAAATTAGCATAGTTAATATAAATCATTGTTAGGAAAGGCGATTTAATTACCCATGGTCGTTTTCTCTCTCTACACATTTCATAACACCTCAAGCTTCTCTTTCCCTAATAGTATGATACGTTTTGTCATCATTTTATTTTTGGGAAAAAGGTCCACAATTCTAGCATAGAGAATTGACTTGTTCACAATTATAGTAACAATCGTTGACCCATTTAATTGGTAAGGAACATCGTTCATTCCTTTGCCAGAAACGTCCTTCGTAAGGTGGAATTGTATTAAATGGTTTAATGTTATTGAAATATTTTTGCTAAATTTCCAAATACATTATCAAGAATTTACTTAACGTATTCTTCTCGCTATTTCAATTTCTTATGTATTGATTCCATTTGTTTCGAAACTTTTTCCATTGTGGTTAGTTTGATTACTTTATTCATACCGGATATTTTCATTATCAGCATTAAAAATACCCTGTTAGATATATATTTCGCGACGTAAAGTGTAAGGGAAAGGAGTCATTTCAATATTTTCATAAAGTTGAGTGACTTTCAGGTTTTACACATATTTCAACTTTTTCGATATCTCCCAAACGGCTGAACTGGTCATTGTCAAATTTTGAAAACCTGTTTAACGAGTAAATATAGTGTCTAAATAATATAGTTTTATAAAGAATAGGTCTCGGTAAAGTCTTTGGCTATTCACGTGAAAGTAAACTAGTAGAAGATTAATCATAGGATTGGTATAGTTGTAATAAAAGATGGACTTCAGTAAGGAAGGAGTATTCCGGAGAGTGCACGCCACGGATGGGAGGTTATAAACCACTCATCAAGGCAGTAGCCCTTTTGCCGTGCGCTCTGGAATACTAATTCTAGACCGCTCCACGCATGATGCACTTTGCGTCTTACAACAGTGCAGCTTACAGCGTAACATGTTATAGTGTACTCTGCAGGAGAGCACCTTGCAATACAGTGCACTTCCACTTGACCTATGTATACTATCTATGAGGGTATATGGTAATATCTATAATAGGACTATTTTTTCCGCATACGAGTTGAAAAAAAATACAATAGTATAAAAAGTTAAATATCATTCTAAATCCATATGATGAAGTATTATAATCATCGATATACACATTAAAGGCTGTTTTCTCGGCGCGTTTATTCCCTATGAACGACGGAAATTCTCATTCATAAATCTTTATATCATTTTCATCGTTCGATATTGGCTATTTACTAAATATAATATCGCCGAGTACGTAATATATATATCAACTTCCAGTTATTCCTTGAGGTATCCATTATATTAAATATTGTATATTTGGCGTAATAATAGCCTTTTTATATTTATATCCAGGCGCAATATGTATACCCTAGTATCTATTCGCTGTGTCTCTTTGAAGAAAGACGTTAGAATATCCTTAAAAAAGTATCAAATAGTTTATCTCGTAAATGTGTTGCCTATTTTAGCTCTATTTTGCAATTATTCATTGAAATATTATTATAAACGAATTAGTATTCACCTGTTGGTAGGGATTAAGACGTTGCAACTTTGTCGATTAGATTGGTCAAATTAACAGTAGTATTGCGTAGTCAAGTAGTAGATGTATTGTTTTAGGCTCAGCAGACGGCTAGCCAATCTATACTGTAATTTGTATGGTAAATTGCTCGGCGTATACCCTAGAGTGAGGTGCGGCATACTATACTCGACTTACACCTAATATAATAAGCCTTCACAAAACCATACACTTAACTTGCAGTTAGTATCGTCAACCTTACTGTAAGTAAAGTTGACCTACTGATTTGTAAGTAGTACTATCTCAACATTAGCGGATTTTTAGTTTCTACGCGTACGTTAGTGTAGTTAACCAATCTTTTCTAGTAAGAGTTAAATTACGACCTTATCAATTTGCCAAACTCTTATTAATTCCAGTTAACCTTCGCATCGAAATAAGCCTATTTTCATACAAATTAACACCCATTGCTGTTATTTTCCCTACGGCTCCGAGGTCCGACTTCATCGACTCCTAGAAAAAGTTTTTTTGTTACAAACCTTTGCAAACCTCTACTTCAGCCATTCTAATCAAATAAGTCAATATCGATGATTCCCTGGAGGTCTTCCAGTTTTACAACATATCCCTAACCGTCTCTACGTGACCAGAGCTTGCCGGGAAGCCTATTTATATAATCCTCGATATGTATGGTTAGTCTATTGCTATTTACCAATTTTTCCAGGGCCTTGTTTAGCGATGCCTTCGTTATGGCATTAGCAGGATTATCTTTACCGTTAATTTATCGGAACTCCTTTTTCTACTTCCATTTGTAGGATTTAAGAAGTGCTATTACGTCGATTATCAGGCGTTTTTCGCCTGTGGTTCCGAGCTTCGAAAGGCATTCGAACAGGCCCTTCGAATCGGTATAGATTACCACAAGGATAAGGGGAATCTTCAACTGCCTGATAATAACGTTAAGGATTTCCCATAGCGTTATTCCTATATTAAAGCCTAATATTATACCGTAAACCTTTAAAGTCAACACGCTTCGCGTAATCCTTTTATATTTAGCAAAAGTTTAGTAAATCGGGGTACCGATAATGTCCAACTGTTATTCCCGCCTATTTTTGTTAACAGGGGTTATTAGAAAGCCGATTTGTAAAAATAGGTTAGTGTTATTTGTAAAAGATTTATCTGTGAAGATTATTAACTTAGCCTTCGATAGGTTGATTCGAACTATATTAATTCCTAGATTGAGGTTCTGCATCTGCTACTTAATAATTTTTTTCAGCCGGTCCAAGTCGTTACTGGTTGGCTTTTGCGTTTAGGCTGTAATGGAAAGATCTTAAAAGGCCTCCAGTTGTTATAGAATAGTAATATAGCTGTTACAAGCACGCTATTTAAGGTACCGCTAGGCTTTGGTTACCTTAGTGTTGTCGATTATAGCAAAATTGGTACTTTGGCTCTTTAGGCCAAAACTAAAGCTAGTATTAAAACCAAATATACGGATAAATAATTCGTTAAAGTCAAGTTAATTACTTTTCGCTAACATCATTACCGACTTAAAATTTCAAAACTTGGAGTCCTTAATTACCTGTTGTTTAAATGCCATAAAGCTAGCCATTCCAATAAAAAAAATCGTTATTTTGTATAATCACTAGATCGAAGTCCTTTTCTTTCGTTAACAGCAAACACGGGTTGTATATTAAAGACTTTATACCTAGCCGTGATTTAAAATACAATTGGTAGGTTAGGAACTAGTAAACGTTTGCTTTAATTAGTTTATATAGTAGTTTAACATACCGTATTATCGTTCTTAAAGAGTAGATAGGCCGTAGTTCCTGTGTCAACTCCAGTAGCATGATCTGTTGTAGATCCATTATTAATTGCATAGAAGCTTACTTTATATTACGATTATCAAGTGTAAATTTTCTTTTAGCTTTAGCTCGCAAATCAGCTGCTTAAGAGACTATTCAACGTTAATTAATCCTTTGAATCGTTGACTATTATATAAGGATTTGGGTTTTACCTTTATCGCCGTATCCTTAAGTAATTAAACGTATCTTTTCATATAGCCGCCCCGTAGTCTTGCCCCTAACCTAGTGGATAATCCTCGACTTCAAGATAGTAATATTAGTGGTTTAAAGTTTAAAATTAGCCTTCGGAATAAATTATATTACTCTCTAAATTAAAAAGCCGTTAATTACGATCCTATCGCTTTCCTTAAAAGATCTACCAGGGATTTTAATAATATTTTATACTCAGAGCCTTAGTATTAAGTCTTTTTAATCCTTTTATTTCCCAATAACTTAAATAGTTTTATAGATATGGCCTGGAGTGTATTCCTTCTCTTTAACGTCCTTTTTTTTTTGGTGGTCGTCTGCGCTGGCAGCGTTTTCTCGGTTTGTCGATAACGGATAGGGGAGGTTCATATTATCTTGGTCGTTTAGCTTAACGGTCTTTATCGTTCATAAATTTAATATAGGGTATAACTTAGGGGATTCGAAAAGATATATGACCATTAGTTGTTTTAATAATTACCTTAGAGTTTACGATATTTAAGATCTTATGCAGTCTATTTTATTTACCCGGCTTCCTCTTCACAAGGACTTTACTTTACAACGGCAGAGTAAATACGTTGATTATTATAGTACCATTCCTGGTGTTAAATGTATTATTAACCTGGCGGCGTGCCGATTCTCTTGGTAGTTTCTGTAAAGCTTTACTATATGCCATAACATGCTTTTATGTACTTGTTAATGGCTGAGATTTACTCGTTAGGCGTGGGTATGCTTTAAAGACTAGTAATATTAGTATTAGGCCGTTAGGGTCTATAGTATCGTTCAGATCCTTTGCCGCTATTTAAAGGCGTGCCTTCAGATCCGTAAAGCTTTTAATTTCCAGCGTAAGGATGTTATACGTTTAGCAAAGTAGGCAATATACCTTTTTTACTTCCCTAATACTTTAGTAAGTTTTTATAGGTACCTGTTTATACTGGATACCTATTATTTTTGCATTTTCCTGAAATTACGCCGTTGTAAAGTTGGTAACGGTAACGTAGAAGATGATATAAGGTGGGCTTAGGTACGTGTTAATCTGTAGTATCCTTAGTATTTCTTACGTATCCTTTGTCAAAAGGGACTTTAAGAATTTGCCTCCGTAAAAAGAGGTTGTAGAATTAACGACATAAAGAATAAACTTGTTATTGAAGTAAAATATATTAACAACAACCTTGTAGTTAAAATCTTTATTGTTTTTTAATATAGAATTCAATATTTGGGGGAGCTTGAGTATATATTTGATAGTAGTAATAAAGCTTTTTCATATCTTTTGGGGTAAAATATCCCCTTTATTCATATCTTGCGGACTTTAGAACTTTGTATAGCCTCGTAACGTTAGAGTTGTTAAAACTCCGGTGTAATTAATGTATTTCGGCTCTGTTAGGTTTAACACTACTGCTTTAGGTCCTTGAAAATAAAACTATAGAAACCCCTACTCAAAGGCGAAAGGAAACCCCTGGCCGTTTTTAACTAATTTGTTTGCGTTAACGTCGACATTTATGCCGAGAGTCTTGATATCCTTTAAGTACAGAAGGAAATATATAGGAAACTTGAGGATTTGGAACGTGATTACTCATATAATAGTTTAAACTACCGTTATCCCTAGTAACAATAGTTGTTTGCCTAATCTGAAGCTCACTTTTGACTTGTTAGTATCGTAAAGATTAATCTTAGTAGCCGTGGTACTTCTTCTCCCTAGTGTCACGTATTGCGAATAGCCTCCTATTAAGTATCTTATTTCCTTTATGTTTGATATAATACCTTAAAACGTGTGGTCCATGTAGCTATCGCGAAGATTAAAAGTATATAAAAGGTAAGGGGCTTGGTTAGGGAAAAGGTAAGGGTTTTTACCAAACAAGCGGTATAAAAAGGCGTGGTCGGCTAGTTACTGGGCCGCGTTAGGAATATTGTTTTTATGTCACTTCATCAGTATAGGGGTATTATTACTGTTAATTAGGTCGTTGCCTTCGAAGTTTACGATTTAATTCAAATAGCCTTGTTTAAAAACGGTAGGGTACTAGATATAGTATATTATCTTTTTATTGTTTTGTCARGCGGGGGGGGGGGGAGGGGGGTATCGAGTTAACTAATAGCTAGATCTATCATATATTCAATATCTCTTACCAACATTACAACGATAGTGCTTACAGTTAGTAGTTTTACTTAAATCTGAGCTCTATCAACACCAGCGTAGTTACTGATTTTAGTTTATTGTCGATAGGCTAGATCTTAAGCGTTGGGGGCACTCGTAGTCGTATTTACGATCGACATAATTAACTACCATAAGGTTTTTTTTATTCACGTTTAGTAAGTTTCTGGCTTAAGGGTATATACCAAGCGAGTTTAGTGTATGCGTTATTACAGTGGTAAACGAGACACGTAACTGGTTAAAGAAGCCTTCGTAGGTAGTATCTGAATGTTATAAGATGTATTTAAACTCTTTAACACCTGTAACTGCTATCTGTACCTGTTCGCGAAGTGTGGCTTCATTAGCGTGAGCCTTTCCCATTGCTTTTCAACATAGTATTAACTTGTCAATTATCTGGTTAAGTACATCTATTGGTGTTTCCTTCTTTTTCTTTTTAACTATTATCATCGCCCACCTTATGGTGACTCAATATGTATAATATTACGTGAAGTGGACTTCGTATTAGAAGTAACCCTTTATGCCGTTATATATTTCGCGAAATATAGTTGCTCGAATTAAAAAAGTTAGGTAATAGTCCTCAGTGTACCTTGTAAGAATTTCAGGGAATAGTAAGTCAAAATCAAAAGGAGAAACCTTCATTTACTTGCACATATTTAAGAAAGATATTATTTTCGTGTCGAGGAAGTTATAGGGCTTTCTATTATACTTCTATGAATTGTTTCAGATCTTAGCGAAGTCTGTAAGGATATTATAATTAATATTAACCATTTTAATAGGTTTTAGGGGCAAGTTGTGATAATCACTCAAGTTTTTATTGGTGTTTCTTGGAAAATTAAACCTTAAAGCTTCCTAAGTATAGTGTTAAGGTTAGTTGCCAGTCAATTGACTCAAGGGGTAAAGTCTTGTGGTAAGGCCTGTAATGGGCTCTCGCATATAAGTAAAACTGCGATACAAAGGTTCTTACAGGACATGGCGATTTCGATTAAAGTATTAAGGGGTAAAAGGAACCTGAAAATTGTGAGAGAGTAAATGATTTTACTAAATTAACTGGTATAAAGCGCCGACGTTAATTTCTTTTGCTTCGTGGGGGACTATTTTTTACGCGCCCTGCCGCCACTGAAGGTGTACTCCACACTGCCACGTGAAGGTATTGGACTGTTAAAGAAATTAACATGTTTATTATCGTCAGCGTGTTAAGAGACTTAACATAGCTAGAGGTAAATGAGAGGTCCCTTGAAACGTGTATAAGAGCATTAAGATTCCTTAACACCTTTTCCCTTAAGATGTGAGTTAGTTTGAAGAGGGTTTTTGTTAGCTTTGTAGAGTCCTTTTCTGGCACGTAAATTCCTAGTCATTCAAAATCCGCCTTTCACTTTAACTTAATACTTTACTAGACCCTTTTCCATATATCAATAGTCGAGTCGTCAAACACATAACAAAAGTTTCGGAGAGCCTAGTCGACGCTATTAAGTTCCTTACCGCCGTTTTGCTTAATGATATAGTATCTAATAAAGTTGACCAGGTTCTTTTTCTTTAAGTTTTCGTCGATATCTTGACCTTAAAGGTCTTTATAGTATTTCTAAGAGTAAACAGATCCGAAAACTTCTATTTCCCTTAACATGTTTTAGAAAGGCGCTCTTTTGAGATTCCGGGTAGCATAAGACTTGTAGGGCGTGTAGGGTGAGATTCTTGGTGTTCTGAGGCGTAAGGACTTGATTTTTTGGCGTTAAGTCACGTAGTAACTTGGCAATTTATGTTGGAGTCTCGTAACGTGGCTTTTTCGGTGCGATTTGGTACTTATCTGCGTTTTAGCTTAGGAAAGCGATTATGGCGATTAAATTGGCGTAAGGGGAGCAAAAAGAGTAAAATAGGAGCAAAGGTTTGGTGTAAAGGGCAAGGTCAAAGGTCGTTTGTTATTATTAGTAAAAGGCGAAAGTTGTTTATTGTTTAGGGTAAT
This sequence comes from Anisogramma anomala, assembly GCA_038502455.1. Lineage (NCBI taxonomy): Eukaryota > Fungi > Ascomycota > Sordariomycetes > Diaporthales > Gnomoniaceae > Anisogramma > Anisogramma anomala. The sequence goes on along the minus strand of JASMMZ010000002.1, from coordinate 32,099,152 downwards.
TTGGCATTAGGACTTTATTGTTTTTCTTCTAGTAGTAACAATTCCTGTAGTAGTACTAACTTAAATGTTTGCCAACTTGCCTAACATTAAGACTTTTGACAATTAATCTTAATGTCTTTACAAAAAAATATATAAAGATTTCTTGGTGTTGTTAATAGCGATACTGTCGTTACCTCTAAATTGTTGTAAAAACCGCCGCATCCTGAAAGTCTTCTTAACCTACTGCCTAAAAACCACCGTAGTTTGTAAAGGTTTTTAGCAAGAATCTTTCCTCTACCCTAGCCATCGTTTAATGTAAAGCGTAACCGGAAAGTAGCCTTTTATTTTATTTAGCTAATTTGTGATTAAGACAATAAATACTGATCAGTATTGGTAAAGATTTCGATGTTGCAACTTTATCAATTCGATTGGTCGAAGTAACAGTCGTATTACGTGATTAAGTGGTAGATGTATTGTTTTAGGTTTGGCAAATCGCTAGCCGGTCTGCACTGTAATTTTCAAAGTTAATTGCTTGGCCCGTACCCTAGTATGAAGTTTGGTATACTGTACTCGACTTACACCCAATACAGTAAGCCCACAAAAAACAATACACTCAACTTACAGTTAGTATAGTCAACTTTGCTGTAAGTAAATTTGACCTACTGCATTACAGGTATTACTATTCCAACAAATAGCGTTTTAAAGTTTATTACCTAAAATTTAGCCAGTTCGAATCGAACATTTATAACGATTGTACTAGGTAACTACGTTTTTCTTATAACGAATGTGACCTTTCGATGTTTGTCTATTCAGTTAAGTTGAAATTTAAGAAATTTCGCCTCGAACGCATCGAATTACCTTTTTTCGGTGGTGAAGATTTCAGCCGCGTTGGTATTAAGTATAATGCTTTGAAATCGGTTTCCGTACCTGTTCGAAAATGTAAACTACGACTTTATATAGGCGTTTAGTACGCTGTTTTCGCAGTTTAGGCATGTATTATATAGAAATGAAGTATTCGGAAGGCTTGTAAAATTTTCCGGTTCGGCCTCGTTATCCTAAAATATTAGGTAAATATTATTATAACTTTAAAATTCTTCTTTTTAAAATTGTATTTGTAGGGGTAAGCGTTAAGTTCATCTTTAACGTTTTCGTATTCGGCTACATATATTGGAAAAATGGCTTTCGTTTAATTTTTAAGTGGGTAATCGGCTTAAAACTGTCGTTTAATTCGATTTTTTCCAGTATATTAGGTTGTTAGTCAACCAATAACCGATTCTACCGTAGATAATTTAATGTTTTTAAAAACCCGTAAAACTTCATATATTTTTTCGTGGGTAATTTTGTAGGTGCGATTAATTTCGTATTTAGTCGTAGGATTGTTTTCGATAATATTTGCTTTATCCTTTGTTTCCAGGGCTTTCTCCCTAATGTTGTTTTTGGTAGCTGTATTTTGGGCGTTTATTTTGCTTTAGGTATAATTTCAAACATTCGATTTAAAACGTGGTAAATAGTTTTGGCGAGGCTTATTTTCATTATTTTGCTTTCGCCTTTTGTTTTATCAGTTAAAATGACGATACGAAACTTGTTTATCGTCGTATAAAGTTTCCAAGTAATTTTATAACGCGTATATAAAAAGCTTTTGGTTTTTTCTTTCAATTTAAATAATATAGGGTCGAAATTTGGGTTTTTGCGATACGTTTTTAATACTATTTAGATAAATAGTGTGTTACCTTTGTATTCTGGTTTAAAAGCTCTCTGGCATTTCCAGAATTTTGTTAACAAAGTAGTGAGCACTTTTATAGGTTTTTATTAGCGTTTTCACGTCAATTCCTCACGGATTCACAGGTGGTTTTAATTTAGTTCCTATCGTAAATTTCGTAATTCATTTCTATATAAAAGTACGATTTTGGGCGGTTATAACACTTCGTAAATATATCTATTCAGGTAATATAGTATATATATTACTTTTTGACTTGTCTTAATAGTATATCTGATAAAATTACGTAAAATTAGGATGGTTTAATATTAAGCCTTTTATATGTATTAAATATCATCTTTTTTTATTGTTAAATACGTTGTATGAGTTGCTGTTATAATTCTGGTTTATATCCTAAAGCCTGGCAAAGTTGGTAAGCTTTATAAAGTCGCTTTTATTCGTTACAAAGCGATATGGTGGAAGGTTACGGTAAATGTTGTAGTTAGCGAGTATAAATTCGTAAGATATGTATAAGCATTATAAGTCGTTTGTATTGTTTTTGGGATGGTTTTCTTCTTTTTTTGGGCCGCTTTTACTAAAGTTAAACTGGTTATTGACGATATTAGAAGCGTCATTTTGTTTTGAGTTTCATTTAAAAGTAGGCTTTCGGGAAGGGTTCGTATTTAACCCGCGTTATGGATAATTTTTGCGGCACTTCCTCCTTTTCCATCTATTCCCTCTGCTCCGTTTCCACTTCCCGGCGTGCGTTTAATCTTTATAAATGCCTAGGTTTTTATATTTACAGAAATATTTCTCTTTCCATATCTGTCATTTTAAAAAAAACAATCCTATCATTTCTTTAACTAATATCCCTTTACAAACTTTACTTTTATTACTTTATCGTCGGTCGACTTCGGTGTTTATATAAGTTGGACTGTCACTAATGAGGCCTTTGAAAAAGGGCTATTATTACCACTGGTCGTATTAATACCTTTACTTCGTAATTATCTTCGTAATATTTTGGAAATTCTATCATTGATTACACGCTATATATCCGGCATCTAAATAGCAAATTTGATCTTAAAATCGTTAAATAAGTTGCACCAATTAAGATCATCGCTATAGTTGATGAAGATTATATTAATAATATACTTATTTAACGGCAAAGGATTTAAATCCTTTACTTATGCCTCAATTTCATTATCCTATGGATTTAGATTCAAATACTGCAAAATATTATTTTGTAATGATTTATTATAAATAGGTAATTTATTTTTTTACATGCCTTCATTTGGTTTGTTCCTGATGAAGTTATAATAATGGGTGAATAAAGTGCATTCACGCCGTTAAAAGAGTGATTTTTACGTGTATCTGGGATTTTGAAGTAGTGTAAACGTCGGTTTTGCGTAATATGTAGGATTTTAGCACATTCGGTATATAATATTTAAGGCGGTTTAGTTTGAATAACCAAATATAAAAAGTGTATAAATATTCAATTATAAATTGAAATGAAGTGTAATGAAACGGTTAACGTAGAGCTTTTAACTCTTACCTGTAAAAATAGGTTTTATATATAAATGGGTCGTAACTATAAGCGAATTAAGTATTTTAAATTGTTTTTTTTAACTCTTTATGAAGGTTATACTAACCTAACGGTTCATAAACTTAAATGTCTTAAGAAATAATTTTAAAATAGGCGGTATAGGATAAGTAAAGTAAAAAAAAAGAGTTATTAGGAAATAGGAAGAAAAAAGAAATGTGGAGAGATATACGTATGTGATCCACTATATAAAATTTTGTTTGTGTTTGGTAATCGGTTTGGATATTATATCATAGTCGCTTTTATTATTTACGAGCGGTTTAAATACTGTATCTTACCGTTTTTGGATTTAGTAAACGGTTTAAATATTAAGTTTTAACCGCTTTTGGGTTTTATAGGCGGTTTGAATGCTATGTTTAGATCGGACGGATTTTAACGAAGAGATCCGAAACTTGGCAGTTTTAGTTCATGTGACTAAATACGTAATAAAACGCTTTTCAACAAGTACTCGGGTACGTTTATAACATCAAAGAGAGTTTCACGGATAATATAACGGAACGTTTAGTAAATAAGGCACTAACTGGTTAATAATATCGTATTAATTCTTTTTTTCAAGTTACTCCGGTTTTTATAATTTTGTTACGCTTCGAGTTTTACAGACGATTTCACGTAATCTTATACTCCCGTATAGTTTTTATAAGTCGTAATATTGAAGAATAAGTAGTCAGGATCTCTATAGTATCCCGCTATAAGTATTTAACTTCGATTTATCTCTTTTTTCCTGAGATATTTGTAATCGACCTAGTCGGCTACTAATTAATGTCGGTAGAGTCTTTACTTTTTTACGTAAACGTAAAAAAGTAAAGGAATAATTGTAAAGATTGATATTAAAGTAGTAACGATTAGTTATAGAAGAAAAAAAAATTATTCAGAGAGTGTACGTTAGAGGTAAGAGGTTATAAACCTTTTATTTGGGCAGTAGCACTTTGTCATATATTGTGCTAATTTCTCTTCTAGGAAGTGGAACTCTGTCGTACACTTTGAAAAAGCCACTTCCAGTCAATTGCACGCTATCATGCACTTTTCAGGAATACACTTTGCAGAGTGGTACGTTACCGTACACTCTTGCAAAGGTGTATTCCATAAAGTGGTCACCTAGTCACTATAGGTATATATGGTAATATCCACATAATCCACGAACCGGTTGAACAAAAAGTCAAGACTAATCACTTCAAGATACACTATCAAAGGCAAAAATTAAATTTTGAATTAATCGTTCACAATCCAAAAACATCACTAATGTGGATATTATTATATATCTCTATAGTTAGTAAGTGACCACATTGCAGGTTGCACCTTTGTAGAGTGTATAATAGCATTCCACTGCCTGAAAGGGGTATTGGCATAGTGCATGGTAAAGTGCTAGTGCCCAGAAGGGCGATTAGCAAAGTGTATGGTAGAGTGTCACTGTCCGGGTGAAAGCTTATAAGCTCTCACCTTATGCGTGTACTCACCGAATGCCTTTTCTCCATTTCATCTTACTGTTTATCTTTTTTAATACATATTACCAATCTTTATGATAAAATATTTACTGTTACTTTGATGTTAACGTTTTAAACACTACCGACAATGATTAATAGTCAACTTGATCAACTATAGATAGCTTGAAAAACAAAAAATAAACTTAAGTTAAGTATTCATAAAGGTATGCTGTAGCGTGTTATGATCCAAGCACGTTGGCGGGTCAGGAAACAGGCCAGCATGCAGCTGAGCTACCGGTGAGCCTTAGTGAGCACCGGTGAGTCTCAGTGAGCACCGGTGAGCCTCAGTGAGTACCGGTGAGCCTCATCACTGAAGATGGTATGAAGGCTATAGGATATAAGGACACGGCCATCACCACATAAATAGTATTTCCTTCATAGCTCTTCAGTTTTCAATCTAAGTATTCAGTCTCAGTATATTCTGAATAGCCTCACGGCTTTTGATCATTACTTGCACGGTTGCAATATTATTTACTCAGCATCTCTACTATCTTTTTGATAACATAAACCCTCTGACACCTTCTATATACCCACGGGTATTTAGTGTGATCATTACATAGCGGTCCTCATTATTCATGTTTTAATACTACTCTTTATAAGAATTATACGGGAGTATATAAAGACTATAAAACAAAGTGACTTTAAAAGGATAATTTTAGTATGAAATTATCAATTCGGTTGGTATTTTGTTCACTAAAAGCTTCGGTACGCCACCATTTACTCGGTTAGCGCTTTAACGTATCCGTGCACTTTGTAAAGAGCGTCCTATTTTGTATCAGACCATGTAAGTCACTAAGTTTCGAAACCTTTCGTTGGGATCTTTCCGATTTTAATATAGCATCCAAACCGTTTATAAACTTTAGAAGCAGCTAAGACACAGCATCCAAACCGCGTACAAACTTCGAAAACAACTAAGACGTATTAATTGAACCGCTTACCAAACGCATACCACGGGCTAAACATAACTAACAAAGCGCCTATTATATATTACCCCTTCTTTTACGAACATATAATACCTTTCCCTACTCCTTTGTTCCCCCGATTTCCACTACCACGTACGCCTTCACTCATTTGACCTATACCTTTCATTTCAACTTGTTATATACAAGGTCTCGGTTTACTTACTACTTTACTAGTATAATAATTACAAAGCGTTAAAGGGCTAACTTGAGATGCTTAACTAGCTTATAATTACACCTTATTTGTATCTCATTTAAATTTCATTTATTCTAATAAGCGCTAAACGCCTTACTTTCATCGTTTTATTATGTTTTATGTGCATTGTGTTTTGCACATAATACGCTTCAATTTGGAGCGTACCTCTTCAAATACTGTATTTCAAGCGCACTCGAATCTCAGTCACTACACAAAATAAACTTTCGTACCACTCTAACATTACCGGTACACGTATAAATCCACTTTCTAAACATTCCAACACACTTCGCACTTTTATAATTCAATATTTAATATTAACAAGCTAGGATAAAGTTAACAAATACTCTAACTTTTCGGTCTATAATATAGGGATTAGGAAGTTCGTGTTATTAGAAATAACTTGAGACTATAAGATAATGTTATTCACGTACCAGTTCAAGATTTAAACCCTTATACGACAAACACGTATATTACAACCGTGACCTTTAGCTTCTCGGAGGAAAAGACTCAGAGATCTCATATATTTGATGACTTTCGTAAAAAAAATTCATATTACACGATAGTAATGTAGTATACGATGCACAACTTGATTTCCTAAGTTCTACGAGCATATTTACTAATCGGAGGCATTAATACTTTAACAAATAGGAATAGCTATCTTACGAAAGCTCTACTTAATACGACTCGACTTATTGATTTACCGGACTAGAATTATGAAGTCATATATTAAATGGACTTTGTAAAAGTGTATCATTTGAGGAAATATAGAAATAAGATCATTAAATAAATACGGATAAAAAGAAAACATGGTAATACTATACGAAGATAGAATGTAAGACGTTCTAACGATTTGTTTGCGCTCCAAATAAGGTATATGGAGCTTTAAAAAGAGATGGAATAACCACGGATATTCATCTTCGATCTTACATCTACTTTCTTGGTATGGGTGCACGGACCACCTTGTTAAGGAGGGTAGGGGGCCTACACTGTAAACCCTAACAGTGCCCACTTTCAAGAAAAAAATTCAGGTCTAACCGCTCACAATACCATCACTTTACATGCATTCTATTCTACCATAACATTACTAATCGGCTTTATCACCACTTGAATCGTTTCCGGCGACCCAATTTGGGCCATGAAGATCGTCGTCGGCCCGTTGCACCGCTCACGTAGTGGTGCATACAGAAAATAGCCCTCATAACTAGAGATTCCGTCCCTTGCTACTTGTGCCAATGGAGCCCTTCAGACTTAAACTTGAACACTAAAAATTTGATTCCTTTTACGCTTTAAGGTTTAGAAAAGATATTTATTATAAGCGCTCGCACTCAACAGCTCTATTTTTTTATTTATCCTAGAGCCGTTACCACCTATACTGGCGCTCCACCCGCCTAATGAGGCCTTTAAATTTGATCTTACACTAAAATTTCAATGTAAGTTTAATTCCTTTTACGTTCTAAGATCTTAAAAAGACCTTTATTATAAGCGCTCGCAATTAATGGCTTTATTTATTTATTCATCTTCAAGCCGTCACCATTCTCACCAGCGCTCCGCCCGTTTAGCGGGGCCTTCAACTATACTTTAGATGCTTTTTTTAGCTATCCACACAAGTATTTTTACGAATTACCACCTTCTTAGTGGTTTACCCTTTTTATAATTCTTTTACACTTCTTAAGCTTGCGGTCCGTGATAAAAAGATGACTAGAATCATTAGTTTCAAAGTCTTTCACCGAGTTGTAAAGTATATCTTCTCCACTGCTATTGGCTTTAAACCAGATATATATGTTTTATACACGCTTTAATTTTTTAAGGGTATCAGATTCTCGATGTGAGTAGGCGTCGAGCGGTGACTAAAATGGCCGTAAAGCACGGCTCGGCCAAAGCTACAGTTTTCCCGCCCTTACGGATCTCTAAACTATAGGATACCTTAAGGCCTTAATTAAAAGGCTAGCTTAAGGACCAGTTTTTCGTTAAAGGTTTAACTTGATATTTTATTTTATAAATAAAGATCGTTTTTCTTATAGTATAGGTATATGGTTAAAAACTAATATTTAATACACCAAGTGGTAGGTATACTTTTTCATCGTGACCATTTAGACAAAACCTTGACGAATGAAATCTACAATTGTTGGAGGAAAAGGTTTCTTTAGGTAGCAGGGAACTATGTAGGTAATATAAGGCCCTTTCGATAGACATTCAATAGTATATATAGCGTAAGGTTCGCAAATTGGCTACATATGTGGAAGATACGTTTTTCAGTTTATATACATATAGTCTATTCAATAAAGTTAAAGGGTATAACCTAAAAACGGGGAACTAAATAGGGTATTGTTTATGCATATAAGGTAAAGACTTCAGGTTACAAGTCTTTCCGCTGGTATATGTATGAATTTTTACATTAGCAAGGGTCGCACTATACTAGCTATATAGTGGATACTTCCAGGTGATAGTAAATAATAATTGAAAAAACACGGATGTTATTTTCTACGAAGATACAATATACACCCACCTTTATACGTATACTGGAGGAAAAGCTAACACCAAATCACTCAGTGAATATAATTAACACCCCTTCCGACCGTAGTTAAAGCGGCCTAAACGATGGAAACGATACTCCCGGAAATGAGGTAAGCGGCGTAAAACAATAATACGAGTTTTACAGACTAATGCCTAACGACTACGACCCATACTGCGACCTCCTACCATACCGTTTTCTTGTTCATGAAATTAACCTAACGAAATTTCCTAACTTCAACAAGCTATGAGATAAAGATAAGAATTATAATAACGAATTATATGACGTCATGAATTATAGAATCAGTATAGTATAAAATACTTGTAAAAGGTTATATATTAAATTATTGTAGTTCCATATAAATTGGCTGGTATACTAGTTGTGTAGGCCAAAAAGTGGTATACTTACTATTTTACGTAAGTAGCTATATTTACGGAGTGTTACAATCGTTTAAAAATTCAATTTGACGTCAAAATAAACTACGAGACTTACAATAAAGATTAGACAGATATTACTTGGAAGTCAGTAAGGAACCAGAGTAAAAACGCTGATAAAACACTATAGGAAGTGTTTACCTCCTTACTAGCGAAGTTCCGGAAATATTAGACGACCCTAAATTCAGACTATAAAAGATAAAGATTATTTATCCAAAAAGTTATAAAAGCATACTGCAAAAACCTAAACTTTAACACTACGTTATTTAAACTAAAAAATGTCATGATCCAGACAGCGGTTAGGTCAGGAAAACAGGCCAGCAAGGAAACTACGCCACTGAGACGCCTGAAGTCTAACACATCAGGCGGGGAACATCTCTTATGTCAGCAGACCCAGGGTTAGGGTTAATGCCAAGGATATGTTGGATATGTTGGATATGAGGTTATCCAAGCTATCCACATTATACAGTACTGAAGACGTATGAAGGATTGAGGATATAAGGATACGGTCAGCACCACACAGATAGTATTTCCTTCATAGCTCTTCAGTTGTCAATCTAAGTATTCAGTCTACCCTGAATAGCCTCACGGCTTCTGATCATCACTCGCACGAACACAGTCTTGATATTGCACCTTTTGTTACCTCTGCTACCTTACTGTTAACATAAACCCTCTGACACCTTCTATATACTCACGGGTATTTAGTGTGATCATTACAAAAAAAACTTAAAAGTTTTTTATACGAGCTTTAAAACTTCTATTTAAGCCTTAATACGCCAATAAGCAAGCCACGGGATAGTATTTGTAGCCAAAAACACCACAGTCGAGAGTTAAATCAATAAAACAGACCTTGCCAAAATAATCTACTACGTCCTGAACCAAATGTTTAAAGTGTATTTAAAATAGTATAAACGTCCTAAATACGGCAACCGAAACGAAAAACATTAAGGAATAAGCCACGAAAACCGAGGGTAAGGCAGGTATTAACGAGGAAGACCTTATAATGAAACGCGAAATTCACTACATACTTTATGATACTCACGAAAGAATATACGAAACTTTACATGTTTTTAAAAAAAATATATTATATGTAATAAAGTTGGTTATTAGTCGACTAATCAATTATTACACAAATAAATGCGAGTCAAACGCCAATTTTAGACCGATTACCCACCCGAAAACGAAATAAAATCCAAGTTTACAGCATATACAACCGATTGCGAAGGCGTAAAGGAGAAATTTAAAGCCTACTTTTACGAATACACCTATAGAGAGGAAGATTTGGAGGAAAATTAGACTTACTTTATAGCTTAATTTGAGGAAACCAACCAACGAGTATTATGTAATGATCACACTAAATACCTGTGAGTAAATAGAAGGTGTCAGGGGGTTTATGTTAGCAGTCAGGTAGCAGAGGTAACAAAGGTGCAATATCAAGAAGATGTTTGTTCGTACTGTAGAATGATTACTAGCCGTTAGCCTATTAAAGTGTGTAAACTGAATACTTGGATTGACAACTGAAGAGCTATGAAGGAAATACTATCTGTGTAGTGATGACCGTGTCCTTATATATCCGTGCCTTCATACCGTCTTCAGTACTGGACCGCTGAAGTCGATGTCGCTTCCTTCGGTCCAATGTTGTCGACTGGACCGCGAGCGGTCCTGTCGGTCCAAACCCTAACCCTGGGTGCTTACATAAGAGAGATCACTGGCTTGATGTGTTGGACATCAGGCTTCTGATAGCGCAGCGGACTGCTGGCCTATTCCATGACCTGCAGTTAGTCCTTGGGTTATAACATATTTATAGGCTTGTAAGATACCTCATTTGTATACATCGCCGGCCTAAATTGCGAGAACGGAGTATTAAACGCCTATATGACATCGTAATTCATGTTATGGACTCAGGCCGTTGGCAATTGAGCCTATAGGTTACGTGACTGTGCACGTAACGGGATGGGTAGTACCTAGCCTGGACTCAGCCTAGGTGCGGATCGAGTATAGTCTAGGTACAAGCTGGGTACGGTCCGTGTACGATACGTGTAAGGGCACGTAACGGGCCGGGTACTAGTTCTACCTAAGGATCTTACACGTTAAGCTTTGGTAACCTTTTCTAATTTTTCTCCGTGTTTTAATAATAAATTCTTTTTTGTACTTATTTAGTTCACTATTGTAAGTCGGATTATAATATATTATTAAATTTTAATTTTTTGAAGGAAGAATGCTCATAATAAGCGAATCGATAATAAACGTTAATAATTTGGCGTTACACTTTAAAGTTATCGGAAAAGATAGGCCGTCGGCAAATACCTCATTTTTCACTTTAATAAATATACTTTTTGTTCTTTCAGGGCCGATTGAAGTCGACATTTTTCATTTACAAAATACCGTAAGTTATATTACGTTGGTTATAAAATAATCATTATAATGGAGTCAATTAACATTAATTATAGATTTTGAGTTCGATTTTATTTAATTCGTCGCGAAAATTTTATAATTTGAAGTTAAATTAGCTGTAATTCGCGTTAAGTTTTTACGGGTTCAAGGCAGGCGAAAACAATATAACTAATCATAATTCAACGAAATTGTTTTTAGGTAAACAGCGACGCCCTGAGCAATGAATTTAATATTAAAAGAAGATAAAATATAAGTTAAAAAGGGTCGGTATAGGTTTCTTGACGTATAGAGATATTTTACAATAGTGGTAAAATAAATAATTACGGCGTATTATAAAGTTGAAGGATATAAGAGTATATATAATATAGGTAAATTTTTCAATTATATTAAAACGTCTTGTAATAATCTTTACTACGTAGATAAAGTATTGATTAAATTAAAAGGTTTCACCATAAACGATAAAAACTTAGAAATATTATCTATCATGAGGTTAAAAATACTTTTAGCTTAAGCGGGCGACCTAAATTAACTTTCGGACATAAAATATAATTAGTTAAGTTTTCGAATATCGTCATTGATTCGTAATAAATTTATTACGGAAATTATTAACAAGGTGGATTATATTATAACCTTAAGAAAGTATTGCAAATTCGTAGACGAGTAAAAGTTTTGAAAGTTAAAGTAACGTTTTGGTTATTAGTTAATACAACTTATTTAAATTTAATATCTGGATAGTAATACGGTTATGACGAAGATTTACACCTTTTAAATGCTTTCATTAAAAGGCTGGGTTAATTAGGGCTAATTTTTATAATACCGCGGTTAGTTATTTTAATAAATCCGTTCAATACGCGTTTGAAACCAACGACGTAAAACGACGTAAGCAATAATAAAGAAACGTTAAGTTAAATTTATTTCGGGGCGTTATATACGTTATAGCTTATTGGATTATGATTAACATGGTTACTATTTCCGCCCGATATTGCCTTCTATATAGATATATGCGGTTGAAATCGAAAAAGTAAAGGAAGGTTTTTTTAATTAACGGCAACGAGAGAAGTTTAACTCCTAAATAAAATTTCATTCAGAGGTTAAATAACCTTAACGACGTAATTACCAAATCGAATGAAAAGGAATTTAGTTTAATTAAAATACCTATAAACGAGGATTTATTTTTTATCGTTAAAGCTTTTAATAATATTTACTTTTTAAATATTTGAGTTTATTTTGGATACAATTATTATTATGTTATCGATGAGGCTTTCGTATAACGATGAAAAATAAAGAAAATTTAACTATTATATTCGCGAAATTTCGGCATAATATTAAGGTTACGATGAAATGAATACGACTCGAATAGCGAAGTTTTATATAGATATTAATAAAGAGTCAAGCTCCAAATTAATATATATTATTTCCGGAATAACATGAGATATAATTTTTGGAATACCTTGGATATGATATTAATCGATCACCTTAAACGCGGACGGTAACCGTTGAGTAGTTTAAATTTAGAGAGGTTTTATTATGGACGTAATAATAATACGCTTTAAGATGGGAAACATATGAGGCGTAATAGGTTCGGTTTTTCTCTGATCAATATAAAGTTCATTTCGAAATGTATAACGTACGGGGGACCCGTTTTAAATAGCTTATGTTATAAGATTTTACTAAATAACGCGGATTTTGGAAACGACGATAATGACTACAGCTAGGGAGGACAAAAATTAATTACGTTTTTTACCGGGATTAGTTAAGTCTCTTAATTCATTCGATAAAGATAAAGTTATAACCTTACCTTTATATAAGGAGAAATTCGATACTTATATTTTTATTAAATCGAGTAAAAATGAATGTTTATTAAAATTTTTTTAAAGGCCATTATATTCGATATTATGGGATTAACATTTTAAATTTCGACGATATGTTACGAAGTTAATAAAGAAGGGTTAGATTCAGGTAAGTTTATCGTAGGTAGCGCCGGTATTACCGGTTTGTAAGTTAAAAGAGGGATAATGGTTTTATACTAATTACCAGGTATTAAATAAAATTATAGAGTAGGATTGTTTTTCTTGGACTTTAATTACGGAAACTTTACGTACGTTATTCAAGTCGACATTGCTTATGAAGTTAAATATTCGAACGGATTTTTACCGCATCGAATAGTATTCGAATAAAAGGAGTTAACGGCGTTTTATATATGATTCAGGTTATTTAAATAATTGGTTACCCTTTTTAGGTTAACGGAAACACCGGCGACGTTTTAACGATGTATATTAATTATATAATAATGGATATTTTGAATAATTTTATTATAACGTATTCAAATGATCTTTTCGATTTTTTCTTAGATATTTCATAGGATTATATGACGAAAGTTCGCGTGGTTTTAGAATATTTTTGTAATACGGGACTCAATCTGGATTTAAATGTAATTTCGTGCTGAAAGAGGTAAAATACATAGACTTTATTATAATGTCTAACGTAGGTATTCGAGATGACCACGAGATAGTTCGAGTAATTCTTTAATAGGAGTTATTACGTATGGTTAGGAGGGTTCGAAGCTTTTTAGATTTTGCCAATTTTTATCGTAATTTTATTAGTAATTGTTTAAAATTAGCGGATCATTTCGTCTGTTTAACGAAATAAGGTATACTTTTGGCTTAGACTAAGCGGTAAAATTTTTTTTTTTAAATTTTAAAAGTGATTTTTATTACGGCCCCAATTGTAATATATTGGATTTAAATTGGCTAATAATAGTACAAACCGATTATTCTAAACGACGTTAAAGGGGTACTTATCGTAATAAGACGAAGGTAATATTTTAAACCTACTGGTTTACTACTTTATATGATTAACAAATGCTGAACGTAACTATATTATTTACAACAAAGAGATTTTTGCGGAGGTATTCTACTTCAAGACGTGGTTTTCCGAGTTACGTAGTGTTCGTATACTATTTACGATCTTAATAGATTACAAAGGATTGTATTTTTTTTTACTACAGTCAATTTCGGAAAGCCAGGTTAGATAGGCCAAAGTACTTTTACTTTTTCGGTATAGGCCTGCAACTTAGGGCGCCCGCCCAAATACATTGACCCATAGGTTACAAAATAAGACCGTAGTTAAAAAACGCTGCACGCGTGTTTTTAAGCCTATCTTCATTGTTATATTAAACGTGGTATTAATGGATTTATACATTAAAAGCATATAAATCGCGGCGGGTTATGTAAATTAGTTTGACGAAATGGAGTTTTAGTTATTATATTATAAAGATATGTATTTTACAGGTGGGTCGGGGTTTTTTGAAGGGTTGCCGAAAGCGATATCGCCTTAAGCCCAGCCCGCATCTAGGTCGTTATTAGAGATAACGTTAGAGGATTTCAATACGACGATATTGATAATACCGTCGCGAGCTCAGTCCGCGTTAAGTTTTTCGATATCGTTAACGTCGAGTAATTACCTTATTTTTAATTCGGATATGTTAACGAAATGAAAAAATTAAAAAGTAGAGAACGACCCATAATATAAGGTTCGTACTTTAATGGTTTCCAAAAACGTTAAGCGTTTTTTACCCAAGGTAAGTTAATTAATATAAGTTACGAATTATGGAATGAAACTACGGGGTATATTACGTTACTGTAATCGTTCATAATTACCAAATTAGAAACAATGAACGACGAGGGTTTCGTAATAAACCTATGACTCGTTTATCATAAGTTATCCGGGAAAAAACATTTTATTTCGCGTTTTTTATCGGCATTACCATGAAAAAGAGATAGTCGTGAATATTCGACGTTTATATCTAATATATACGTAATTTAACGAAATGAAACCTCGTTATAATTTACGGTAAAGTTTCTTTTAGCCTTTCCTTATTCTCGACCGGTATTAGGTGTATATTTAGGTCGACTTTATAATCCACTTATTCATTACTAATAATGGCCCTTAATATTTATTAATTATTACAGATAGACCTATTGAGTTTATTTAATTAAAGGTTATATAATTTATTACTATCGATATATATGCGTAGCACTTTTAGCATATAAAATAGAAATTTCATAAATTTCTAGCTTTTATTATTAGTAATCGTAATTCGAAGTAAGTAAATGTATTTTAAACACTTTTTTATTTTTTAATAAAAGTTAAATAACTTTTGTTTATAACAGTATTAAACAGGTAAACTAAAAAGTTTAGAAGTATTTACGTATCGTCGTCGCCTTTTCGTAATACGATTAGGTTTTATATTTACCCGTTTATTAATTAGCGTTGAATAACCTAAAGTCAACGGTTACTGGGTTTAATACTAATCTTTTAGTAAATTAATACGAAATATCACTTATTTTCAAGGTATATAAGGATATAAAGTTGTTAACTTATCCGGTGGGGTAAATCATTACGATTTTGGCTTATTTACGCGAAGAGACGAAGTTAGTTAAAACGGTGATAATTTATATTTAATAACAAATAAAAACGGCGAAAAATCGCAAAAAAATCTGGAAAAACAATATAAAGTAAAGGATGGAATTTAATTAAACCTTTATGATATTGATATTAACCTTCCGAATAAAAAGCCTGACTAATTTCACAATTAACATTAAGTAATCGATATTTAGAATTCATTGAATGTCTTATTAAATATTTTTAGTAAATATGCTCCATTTTATATAAATTTTACTTAGCTTCCGGTTTAGAAACCCTCTTTTAGTCGGTTTTTTCTAATATTCATCCGAGACTAATTTAGGTAATTAACGATATAGAAAAACATAAATACGTGAAATTTAAATTATAAAAAATCTTCGCGGTAAAAACGGTAAAGAGTGGGGTTCATTATATATTAATTAAGTGCAAGAGCTACGATAGTCCGGAATAGAAATCACCATGAAATTTCTAATATATTATAAACTTACATAAATTTAAAACGAAATGGGGAAATATTCGGATTCATAATTACCTGGTGTTTCGACGTCGATATTAAATTTATGTTAAGCGATAAGTGTATGATAAATCGTTTACACTTTTGAAATAATACTTCATTCATAAATAGTAAGGAAATTTATTATTAAACGAAGTCATCATATAATAAATAAGGCTAGGTAAATATTATTCGACTTTTTCGAATAAAAATCCGAACGTAAGGCGGCTTTTATTACTATTTAGCAAGAATTTACTTATTTATTCTTATTATTCTTATTGGTATTTCATAAATACCAGCGTTATTAACGTTAGGGGCTTTAATATGACTAGATTCTAATATTAGGTGATATCTGGGGAGAGGGATAATAAAAAGCGTAGCGTAAATTGGTAGGCGCCGAAAAGGGGGGTTGGTAAGAAACGGGACGGATACAAGGCAAAGCCGAGTATGGCGGATAATGCGAAAAGAGGCGGGTGTTGAAAAAGGCCGATGGCGAATAATATAAGGAGGGACGGAAGTTAAGGGAAGCCGATTATAAAGGTTAACGTTAAAAGGAACGGGCGTTAAAGGAAGCTGACGATAACGGCTAACGAGTAGTAAGGCGGGGGGCGGGGAGGGGGGAGTAACCTTTAAAACGAGTTATTAAAAATTTAATATATTAGTTTAGGCCTGGGTAACGCGGTTGACCCGGATACGATCTTACACCCATTGATAATTGGCCAGATTTACTCGTTTTTATTTTAAATAAATGAATAAGATATAGGTAAAATAGGGAATTATATAGTTAAGTTCTAAACTTCGTTCGTAACATTTTATAAGTTATAATTTATATTAGTTATAAATCATATAATTGAAATAGTTATATTAATTTGGCCTTTTAGGTTAAAATTATAAAATGGTATACGGCGGTAATTAAAGGGGGTCGGGGTGAAAACATTACCCAAAACCCGGTCGACCGAAAGCATTTTGTATTTATAAATAGGCGATATAATAAAAGTTAACAGAGGAATTCGGGGTAAAGATGTACCCGGAAGGAGAAGGCGACGTGGGCTTATAGTTAAAATAGTAACAGTGAATACGGTCGGAATAATAAGAACTTTTTACATCGAAACAATATTACGAAACTGGGTGAATTGATTAATTAACTTAAAAAAAGCGTGGGTAAAAACAGGTCCATAAACTAAGATATATTTTTAACTTTAACGCGTAAGATATGAAATTTGGCTTTTATCTTCGCCTGTAATAATTAATTAACGTAAGAAATTCCGTAAACTGGGTAAGACCGTAAGAAAACTTATTTTTAAAATATATTACTAAAAACAGTAAATTTGTAATTAGGGTTCTGTAAGGTTTACTTATAAGTATACCTTATTATGGTCATTTAGGAATATATAATACCCTTATGTTCGATAAATTCGGACGTGAAAAAGTAAAACGTTAAAGTTTAAAAAGCGGTTAATATATAATATGTAAGCGTTTTTGGCTTAAAACGGAAAAAGTTTATTTTATTTTAACTATTTTTAAAGACTAGGAAATCATTTGTAACGCAAAAAAGTTATAACACGTAATTAGTAATAAGTTATTAATATATGATAGGGTAATATATTATAGGGAAAGACTTTTTATCCCTTATAAAAGCGTTGTTGGTAACATAACTTAAATTAAACCTGTTATATGTATTAGTTATAATAATCAGTTAAAAGAAGAAAGCTAAAATGTATTGATACGAATAACTAGTTAAAATATAAAAATGATAGACAAAAAAGTTATAAAAAAAGGTAATAAACGAAGAAAAGCAGAAATATAAAAGGGAAAAGGAGGAATTTTTGGAAATTACGGGGGGCTTCCGTATTTATAGGGATTAGCGGACCGGATTTAGTAAGGGTTACGTATTATACGGGATACTTTATACGAAATGAAAAATAAAAAAAACGACTATATAGAACGTGTTATGCTATATTAACGGTAAAAAGGATATATTATATATCGCGATAAAAGGTAAGTAATACGGCGTCAGAGGTAAAAAAAATAAAAAATTATACGGCGCGTTAACGGGTACATTATACGACGTCGGTGGTGAAAAAGATGTATTATATACCTAGTTTACGGGCGTATTATAAAGTATTAGTAGTAAGGCTGAAAGGCACGTTATACGGCGTTAAAGACCCGGGGTTGGACCGGTCAAAACGTTATACGATATGTTAAACGTAATGTTACCGGTTTACATTCAATCCGCATATTAAGCGGATACGACTTACGTCTAGTATTTATTTAAAAGGGCGCCGTAACCTTCATAATATCCGAGAAAAAGGGGGTATGTTATAGATTTAGATCCTTAGCTATTAAGCCTATAGGTTACGTAACTGTTTACGTAACG
The DNA here is from genome assembly GCA_038502455.1 of Anisogramma anomala. Lineage (NCBI taxonomy): Eukaryota > Fungi > Ascomycota > Sordariomycetes > Diaporthales > Gnomoniaceae > Anisogramma > Anisogramma anomala. The sequence continues at coordinate 32,080,606 of JASMMZ010000002.1, read as the reverse complement.
GGATAGGTAATATCCGGCTTAAACACAGCCCGGGTGCGGACCGGATACGGTCCGGGTATAAGCCGGGCACGGTCCGTGTACGGCACGTGTAAAGGCATGTAACGGGCCAGGCACTAGTTCTGTCTAAGGGTCCTAGACGTTGGGCTATGGTAGCCTCTTCTAGTCTTCCTCCGAACCTTAATAGTAAATCCCATTTGGCACCTACTTGGTTTACCATCGTAGGTCGGACCATAATAATTCACACTTTTCAACAGGTATAGCAACCGCTTCCAAGGCATTATGCCAGACACCGGCGTAACAAAAATCTTAACCGCTGGAAAACGACAATTTAATGTTTTTGCTGCGAAATTTCAAAATTTCAGTTCCATCGGATGGGAAAACACCGGGAAGTTCTATTCGATAAAGGCAAAGCATTATCACTTGGCACCATCGTTATAAATATACGATTTGAATCGATTAAGATTTATGTAATATATTTTAAGATAACATTTTCACTTTCATTAACTAATATAAACAATTTTGAAATTAAGGTTCGGAATAAGATTCAATAAGTTATTCGTGACTAGGATAATATATTCTTACCACTTCGCTTTAGATGTGACCACTTGTGATTTATCCCTCGACCGCATATAATCTAAGCTATTTACCTAATATAGATAGAATCAAGAATCTTATAACTTCGATTGAAATAATCGGTCACAAAACGCCTTTTACGACTTCTCTTCGCCATAAAATACATAAAGATAGGAGAAGAAGCGTTAAAAATTATCGAAAAGTTTTGTTGAAAAGATCAATTACATTCGTAAGCCCTATGGTGGTTTAAATAAATCCTTTAGAATAGTTTGGACTTAAACTACAAGTTTATCTTACATATCATATATATTAATGGCCTGTGAATAATACACGCTATTGACATAGTAAAATTATTTCAGGCCACGAAATTTACATAGAGCACTTTCGCTACAGACTGTTAATATACTTTAGTAAACTTCTAAATAAACGTTTATTTAGGGCCCCCAAACTATATCACTCACGATACCGGCACAACCTTCAACTCGACTTAATACCGTATTAAAACCATAATTTCGGTAATAAGTGTAAACAAATACTAGTAGAAATATTATAAGGTATCGAAAAATGTGAACGATATTATAAAACGTTTGAATAGGAATATGTATTACTATCTAAAAAGCTTAATGGTACTAGATTTAAAGAATCTTTTCTGCAGATAATGCTTAACATCGTAAATAATTTTTCTAGTCCGAGTAGGTTTATTTTAACGCTTTTTGTTTTCAGTGCTTACCTCAAAGTCCATACAGATTTCATACCTTCGTATATTATAATATTAAGGTATTTTTCTTTTGGCGAAAGCTATGGCAGTATTAAGTTTCGTACGGATTATGAATAATGTTTTCATAGCATTATTCATAAGAAATGGCCTCCGTAAAAATAATGTTTTAAACCTGCCATTAAAATTTAATGTTCTAGTTTGGACAATGAAATGCGAATGGTTATTCCCTCAGATAATTGAAGGGTTTGAGGGACGCGAAGTACTTGTATACCTTCCGAATAAAACAAATTTATTTCGTTAAATAACGGTACGAAAATATGAAAAGAAAGTAGTGAATAATAGCGGTTTAAAAACACGATTCAAAAAGTAATATTAACTCAACCACTTTTATAACGACGAATATGAATCGCTCTTAAAACTCATACACTCCTTAAATACGCCTTGACAGCTTATACTAACTTACTAAACCGTTCTGCCTATACCAACAGAGTTAGTACCAGGCTGCTGAAAACGTTTAATTGGTTTAAAAAACAAAAGAAATTTTACAACCTTTATTATTAATTCTTCTCTTACTTGAAAGAAAAGGACGGACTGACAATTAAGTAAGAAGCTCCGCCAAAAAGATATTATTACCGCCTTGGGTACTATATTTAAATAGTTTACCAAGATGGAAATTTCTATATTCATCGAGAAAAGCGTTTTTAATTTAAAAGTTTTTCTTTGGTAGTTTACGGCGCCTATAGAATTTTCCCTACACGTTTAATCCATGAGGTAAAAGACAAAATCGGTGAACACGAAGAAAAAATGCCTTCTTATAATAAATGGGTACAATAATGCCAGTAAAACGGATATTATAACCTAATAGTTTACTTTACAAAAAGTAAGCTATCTCTTGATTTTGGCGTTTGCCGCCTCCTTAAGTACCCTTCACAACCTTTATATCGAGTTTCGTAATATTATATAGATTTATACGTAATCGGAGGAGCAGTTGAAACTATATATTTACATTTATATTCCAATAAAGTTCTGCAAGCATTACATACCTTAAACAATTTTTAGAGTTTAGAAACCATTATACAGATTTTTTCAAGATGTTGTATATTAGGATAATAACTATTAGAGCTATTGTAAAGATTGGCTCGAAATAGTGAATTCGACTTTCGATCCGTACCTATTAGTTTGGTTACCCCGGTTTTACGGATTTATATTTATTGAGATACACATGGATAATATATTAACATTTTTATGGATATTGCTATATACTCTTGCAGATAGTATACATGAGCCAAAAGGCAGTGCACTGTATTGCAGGGTGCACTCCTGCCAGGTGCACAATAACGTGTCAAGCTGCAGTTTGCACTTTTGAAAGACGCAAAAGTATTCCATGTATGGATCGGTCTGGAATGATAATCTAGGCCGACAGCAATGTGTGGAGAGGTTTAAAAGAAGTATTCCAGAGTTATACGTTCTGGGCGAGGGCTTATAAGTCCTTACCTATAACGTACACCTCTGGATACTTCTTTTTAAATATCTTTATCTTTATTATACCACAAATACCAATTATTTTGATTACTCTTCTCAGTTACCTTTTCACGTAAATAGGTCTTTTAAACCTTACTAATACTGGTTAATAGCCGACTTAGTCGATTACAAACAGCTTAAGAAAAAGAGATAAGAATTCGTTAAATACCTATAACGGGATGTTATAATGGTACTAACTATTTATACTTTATATTATGCCTTATAAAAACTATACGGGAATATAGAATTACGTGGGAACGCCGAGAAACCCGAAGCGTTACAAGACTAAAAGATTCGGAGTGACTTTGAAAAGATCAGCTTCGCTCTGTTAACCGCTAACTTGTATTAGCGCCCTAAACGATCCATCTGAGTCCTTTTTAAAAGGCGTCCTATTACGCATTAGGCCACGTAAGCCAAAACCACTAAGTTTCGGAACCCTTCGCTAAGACCCACCTGATTTTTCGCCTCAACCAACATCTATTACACATAAACAATTAACTCGATCGCCTAAGCCAACATCTGTTATATACAAACAATTAACTCGATCGCCTTATCAATATCGGTTATACACCTCGCAACCAACTGATCCCTTCATTAATTTCTGCTACGGCACGCCAATATAGATAAACCAACGCATACCGGAGCATATGACAATTCGGAATTTCCCTTGCCTTACTAATTTCCCAAATCCTCTCTACTTGTTTCAAGTTTTCCCACGTCCGCCCTATATATCTTATGTTTAATAAATATAACGTTTTAAGTTTTACTAAATACTTAGCTAATATAACGTTACTAACGCTAACAAAACCAATTTAAAACGTTTAACTATTTTGAAATTATACCTCGTTTACGTATATTATAATTTATTCATATTAGCAAGTATTAGTAAGCTTTATTACGACCGCTTTAATTACTTTATTTTTATTTTTTATTTACCACGCTGCCCCGAATTTCAAACTACCTTAAACTATATACAAATTACCCTTTACTTACATATAATAAACTTTTTAGTAACAAATTTAGCAAAAGCTAACGACTATATAAATTACCTCTTTACATATATATAGTTTTGAAGTACTATTCTTAAACATTTGAACCTTAATCTTTAAAATGATAAGATTGAAGGTCTAGTAAAAATTTCGACCCTCATACTGTATATACATATATTACGAATATAATTTACAATTATTATAGTAATGTCATTTAAAACACGAGCTATTTGAAGACTTTATAGAAAAATTTGCGAATTAGACGTTGAATATGTGGCAAATAGTAGATGGAAAAGTTGAAAAAGTCTTGCGAAAAAAATTACCAAATAAAGTTATTAATATACCCGGTGAAAATAATAGCCGCATTGTAAAAGCCCTATTCGTAACAACTCAGCTTATATATATATTTAAATAAACGGACCAAAAAGTCGTAAAAGAAGATTTCATAAAAGGATACTTCCTGTAAAAGCGAAAGAAATACCTAATAAAGTTAAGCTTTAAAAAACTACCACAAATTATGATACGGCGTTCGTTAAAACCAGACGCCCGACGAAAAACAAAAACAAAAAAACAGCCCCCCCCCCAAAAAAGAAGGTACCGTAACGATTACCTACAATAACGGTTAAATACGAAACCTCCTTAAAACATAACCTTAAATCGATACAAAAACAAAACCACAATTGAAACGTAAAAAACAAACCGACCGGCTATAAACGAGTGGGTTAAAACGTAAAAGATAACCCGACTAGCAATAACAAGATCTGCAGAAACGGAAAAAACAATCCGTTATAAAAATAGATAATGGATCGAAATATAGAAAATGACCTAAACCAGAAAATGATAAATATTGTAAAACGCTGATACATATTATATGGACCAATGCCTTTTAACTATGATCTTTATCGCGACCTCCTATCATATCGCTTTTTTATGGATAAAAAGGAATTTACGAAGTTGACCAACTTTTTCAGACTGTGGAATAGGGATGAAAATTACAGCGGCGAGTCGTATGACATATTAAATAACAAGATACGCGTTATACTTAACACATGAAGGAAATTAGATATTAAACTATTATAATTTCACGTTATTTTACCCGATATACCTTTCGGCTAAGCTAAAGAGTGGTATATATATTACCTTATATAAGTAAATACGTTCGTAAATTATTATAATCGCCTTAAATCCCACATCAACACCAAGATTGATTACGAGTTATATGATAAAGAATAAACTAGTGCGACGTGGGAATTTATGAAAACTTAGTAGGAAAATACCGATTAAAACCCTTAAGAAATCCTTACCTCCTTGTTGGAGAAATTCCGGAAGTATTAAATAGCGTTCGGACCGGAATATGAAGGCAATAAATTATTTATTTAAGTAGTTATAAAAGCTTACCGTAAAAACCCGTACTTCAACTTTATACTTTTTTAACCAAAAATTGACATGGAAACCTTGTGTATAAGCTTTAAAACATTGTTCGAAACTTTTTTACGTTGATAAACAAATTTCGGATTAGTATTTGTGATTAATAAAATTAAAAGCGATGTCTATATTACTAAAGCAAACCTTGTCGAAACGATTTACTATGTTTTAGACCGCAGATTTAAGGTTTACCCGAGGGAAAAAAAGGGTCTAAAGTATAAATATCAAGGAGGAAACCCTAGCTGTAAAAGATAAGGACGTTTGTTCGGAAATAGAAGAAACGTACCAAAACTATAATAATACTTGCGAAAAAATACATGACGTTTTACAAGTTTGTAAAAGCAGTATATCGTATACACCAAAGTCGGCTGCTGGTTTACAAACCACCCCGCCCAAGAGTAGATTCGAATTGAATAATAATTTTAAACCGAATATAATTTTAAGGATCAGATAAAAGCTCATTTTGTAATATACGTAACCGAATACGATGGTAAAAATGATGGATTCGATGTATACCCTTACGAAGATAAATCTGGAAAAGAAGACTTTAAATAAAACAATACTTATTTTTTCGGCTCACGATGATAAAAACACTTAACGTATTTTTTGCGGTTTACATACTGCCTTCTTTTTTTCAGATTACAGGCTTAGACTACGTAAACAAAATGTTTAACGCTAATATAACGACGTAATCTACCCTTTTTAATAGGTATGGAACCAGATTACAGGGCATTATACCTAATATTAATGCGGTCGAGATCTCGACGGCCAGAAAGCGATAATTCGACGTATTTGTAACGAAATTTCCGAAGTTTCAGCTAAATCGGATAGAAAAGCACCGAACGGTATTATTTAATAAAGGTAAAGCGACGTTGTTCGGGACGGTTGTTATAAATACGCGTTTCAGACCGATTAAGTTTTACGTAATAAATTCTAAAACGTCATTTTTACTTTTATCAATTTATATAAATAAGTTCAGAATTAAGACCAGGAATACGACCAATTAGCTTATCTGCACCTTAAATAATATATTTATATCACTTAAATTTAAATCCAGTTATTTATAGTTTTCCCCGAAAATTTGTAAAATCAAGACTATTTAATTAACTTAGCTAAAATTATAAGCTTTATACTGACAATTCGAATACCTAGTTATAGAACACTTTTTACGTTTACTTTACGCCGCAAGTTATATAGATATAGGAAAAAATGTATTCGAGGTTATCGAAAAGTTTTGTTATAAGTATTAACTTTACTTATAAGTCCTACTACGGTTTAAATTCCGCCTTTAAAACGATGTGGACTTTTATTACGGAGTAATTATCAATATTATGATTTTAGATAGCCAATCGGTTTTTTACGTTGTCGATACGGCTATATTATTTCAAGCCACCAAATTTACACGAGATGCTTTTCATTTCAATTACTAAAACGTTTTAGTTAATTATTAGTTAAAAGTTTACCTTAGACCTTTTAATTGGATTGCGTACGATATCGGTACGGCTTTTAATTTTATTAAGTGGTGTATGAAAGCTCGGAAAACCGGTACCAAATGTAAATAAATCTTAGTAAAAGCTCTATAAGGTATCAATAAGTGTAAAATATACAATAAACCATTGAAAACAGCGTATAAAATATTGAAAAAAAAAAGAAAAATAGTATTAGTTTTAAGTAATTTATCCTTTAGATAGTGGTTAACGTTGTTAATAACACTTTTGGCCCAAGTGAGCTTATCTTCACATTCCTTATATTTAGTACTTACCCGAAGATTTATATAAACTTTGCCTTATTATTATCCAAAGTGTGAAGGATTAATATTGTAAATAAGGTTATGGTGTTCCTACGCTTATTGAGAGTAAAGAATAATATATCTAAGGCGTTATTTATAAGGAATAGCCTATGCGAGATTGGCGTGTTAGACCTATTATTGTAATTTGAAGTTAGTTTGGAAAACGAAGGATAGATAGACTAGCTTTTGGAGGATTAACAGATTTAGGGGCAATAATGTATTCGTTAACTTACTAAATGGAATGAGTTAGTTTCGCTGCATAATGGTAAGGGAATATAGAAAATAAGTAGAAAAGAACGGCCTGAATACATAAATCGAGTAAAACCGCCCATAATATATCTCCTAAAACGATAAATTGAAACCAAACTTAGCTTTAGCCTTATTTCCAAGATACAAATCTAACTCAAATACGTTATACTAAATCAGCCTATCTATACTAAACCCGCCGGAACCTCGACGTCGAGGACGTTTTTTCGGCTTTAAGACCAAGAAACGCTTTAAAACCTTTGTTATGGACTCTTTTGTTACATAAAAGTAAATGGCAAACCACAAATTGAGCTTAAAATTCCGTTAAGAAGGTATTATCACTACCCTAGGTACCTTATTCGTATAATTTACCTAAACAGAAATCTTAGTCTTCATCGAATTAGGCGTGTTTCGTTTCAATCGTTTTAACCTAGTTATTTAAGACGCTTACAGGATTTTTCCAACACATTTTATGCACGAAATTAAAGATATAACCGGAAAGCCTTATAAAAAAACCGTTTGGTTGTAAAACTTTATAACAACGAAGGTAAAAAGAATATTATAACCTTATTACCTATATTATAATGTGTTAGTTATCGCCTGATTTTTACATTCTCGGCCTTCCTTAGTAATTTATATTACTTTTATATTAAACTTCGCGATATAACGTAGACTTATATTTAATTCGAGGAATAGCTAAAACGACGGATTTACGCTAATATACCTAAAGGCCTTGAATAATATTACTTACTTGGAACGATTTTACGTATTTTAAACCCACTTTATGGTTTAGTCGAAGTTAATATTTACCAATACGATACCTATCAAAGGCATTAAAAGGATATATTCGAGATAAGCAACCTAACTTTTAACCCATGCCTTTTGGTATTAATGGCCCGTTCGAAGGGCTTTACATTAACGGGTATATAAATAAACAACACCTTGACGTTATATAACTCTTCGTTTTCCGTATTTAAAAAAAGAAAATTTTTAATGGCTGGTTTAAAGGTTTAACCTAATACGTTTTTGACATAAAACAACGTAATCAACTTCAATAGTGCCATGATTACCCTTTAGGACGGAATTCTAACTTTTACGTAAAAGGGACAGTTAGAGAAAGTCACCCTCGTCATTTTGGATGATGTGAAACGAGCTGACGAATACAGATGTTAACGTGTACGCGGCGTTTGAGTTGCTTTTATGGCATAACCAAAAGCAGCATTTAACCTCTTTGTCGCCGCATAATGTCAGACCGATCCAACGGAAGATACATACAAGGCGCTCAATAAACGCCGAGAAATCAAAAGAAACAGATAAATTAATAGCAAATTCAACCCAGCAAACGTAATTACAAAAGCTATATTAAACGGCGTACTGGAAATTTCTATATTTATAAATACTCTATTTATTGGAGTTATTACAAAGGTTTTACAGCCTTTTCAAGTTGTTATATTACGTCACTTTTCGTAGACTCGGATCGGTTTATTAATACCTTTCCTACCGATTTACGATTTGCCTTTTTTTCAAATGAACTATTTGCCCTAACCGCCGATTTTTACCTTTATTAGATACGATTATTCGCGCCGATTGACAATTTTTTGTTACGTTTATTACTTTAAATAATTGTTTTGTAAGAAGCTAAAAAAATTACTGTATAACGTATTTTATTATGGCTGGGTACGCCGGATCGGCTCCGGGAATATCTATTTACTATTAAAGGGAAAGAGCGACGTTGTCACATCCTTGCCATTCTCACCATCGTTTTCTTCCTTTTTGTTAGTGCTACCGTTATTACCGCCGCCAACGTTACTAATATTAGCAAGGATATAGCTTTGTTCCTTATTAGTTATGCCTTTATGTAAAAGGATAAAGGAGTGATTATCTTTTTCGCGGCGGCATACGATAACGTCATTAAATTCATCTACGTAGTATATACGTAGGCCCTGGTTTTAGGCGGCAACGATAACTGCTGTCTTTTTAGTTCGCCGGTTGGTGTTTATTAATAATTATTATTGGTTTGTTTTAGTTATTTATAACGACTTGTTTTTCGAATGAACTTGAAGGTATATTTTTAAGAAAAGTATTTTTTTAAAAGTTGGTTTAAACTTATTGAAAAGCCGGTAAACACGTAATACGACTTCGGCTTCCCATCCTAAGTCTATCAAAATGGGGGCGTAGGAATTGCTAATTCGTTCGTAACGGTGATAACGTATCGAGAGGCCCCCGCTTTCATGGTAATCGCTAACAAATTTACCTGCGGCCGTGGACGCGATAAACGACACGTAAAGCGTACCTATTAGTGGCTTAAAGCTATGGATCTAAGTACGCCGCTTTAACGTTTAATGTATTAAAAAGGCTTTACGACGTAACTTAGCGATACGGAGCTTAAAGCGGCGAAGGAGATCCGCCTCGTACTTTTATTTATAAAAGAGGGAGTTAAAAGTTAATAAATTAAGGGTTTCGGATATATATACTTTAGCGTAATTACGCCAAATTACGTTTATGGCGTAAAGAGGCTTTTACGGATAATAGGGTTTTTACTCATGAGGAAAGGAAAAGGTTTATAACCTTAGAAGCCTTTCGCTCCTCCCCCGAATTGGGGAAGGGGGAGGTAAAAAGGGGGGAGGAGGAAGTAAGTGTAGCGGCGGTGGGGAGGGGCGAGGTAAAAGCGACGATTAGGCTAAGTGGTGTAAGAGCGGCGGAACTGGACGACGTAACGGCGGCGGGGCTTAGTAACATAGCGGCGAACGACGTGGTGTAGGCATGCGGTATGGCAGCAATTGAGGAGATTAAGCCCAACGAGGGCGGGCTATTGCTGTTAATAGTGGTGGTAGTGTTAGGGGTGGCGGCTGCGGTAGCTGTGGTGGCGGCGAGGCGACGACGCTCTCGCGCCAAACGGCGCCTAGCAATCCTATTCTTATGCGACATCTATTCGGGAATTATGTTAGTATGTGTATAAGCCAAATAATCTACACATTAAAATAGCTTGGTTTGGTTAGATAAATTAAAAGTTAGATTGGAATGGGGAATTATATTATCTGGAATTGCATGCCTTTGTCGAAAAGAAAAAAAGGAAGTTTTATATAAGATGATAACGATACATTTCTTTATACTAACCTACCACTTAATTATGTAATAACCCTACGTAATCATCCCTACGAAATAACCACCGCATAACCACTTCTATTAAAAACAACGAAAGGCGCCATCACCAACCATATCGCCTCCATTTGGTTACGTTAACCAAGGCCGACTTACATTCACCACTACGGCAAGACTTTGCTAATCCTAGCCGAACTTGTTGATTTGGACTCTTTACGACTAATGCGCCAATAACAACCCTATCACTACTACTAATTTGGACTCTTTACGATTAATACGCCAACAATAACACTATGACCACTACTAATTTAAACCTTTTACGACTAATACACCAATAAAAACACTATTACTACTGCTAATTTAAACCTTTTGCGACTGATACGTCAACTATACTGTTAATACCACTAATTTGGACCTTTTACAACTAATACACCAACAATACTGTTACTATTACGTTCTAGGTACGAAGTATATAAGAGAAAGAAAATATTACCTATGAGTATATTAATATATAACTTTATAGATAGTATACATAGGTCAAAGGGCAGTGTACTGTATTGCAGAGTCATACGTTCTGGGCGAGGGCTTATAAGCCCTTACCTGTAACGTACACCTCTGGATACTTCTTCTTGAATATCTTCATTTTTACTATAATACAAATAACAATCATCTTAATTACTCTTCTAAATTACCTTTTCACGTGAATATGGCTTTTAGACCCTACCAAAAGTTTTGTAATACGTGGTTTTCTGCCACACTAGAGATGAAACTTCAAAAGGTTAGCTTATAAATAAGACCTAAAATATACCTAACGGGAAACCATATAATCGATTTTAACGGTGAAACAAATACGTTTTATAAAGATATTCTGGATCTTGTTTCAAAACGTTAATTGGATAAAGTTGCTATAATTAACTTAACAAGTACCAAATGAGTTAATAAATACAGATATTAACGTGTACAAGATATTTAGGTCGCATTAATGGTATAGCTAGAGGCGGCGTTTCAGCTTTCTATCGCCAAAAAATGTCAAAAAAACCCTTCGGATAACGTATTCCAAGCGTTCAATAAACGTTTTGCGTGGCAGATAAGTAATCCAAAACGAGGTTTACGATTTGTACCGCTTGATATACGTATAGCGAAACTTTTTATTTTAACTAACGGATACTTCGTAAATAATACGCATTATGACTTGCAAAAAAAAGATTCTTTTTTATTCCTAGGAACAAAATATAAGCTCGGAACGAATTTACATTTTATATAAATATTATCGAATGAAAATTAATTAAATTTATTATCATAACTCGAAGCATTTTAAGCTTATAAATTTACGATATAGTTAGAAGATTAGACTCTGGGATTACTATAGTAATAACGATCCAGATAATAATTTTGAACTTTATTTTAATCCCTTCCTTTCTATATTTTACAATGACTCTTTTTCTCCTTACGAATACCTCTTTAAGCTTGATACCATCAACGACAACCAACTTATAATCCATATCATAGTTTTTTGCAAATTGTACAAGCATCGCGAAATTGAAAATATAAGATAGATTAACGGAGAGTTTAATCCAATAAATGTAATAATTAAGGGCGCCCTGAATATGTTATTCCAAGCCCTCGTATTAATAAGTAGTCTTTTTGTTAGCGTCATTAGGAAGGTTTTACGACCTTACCCTCATTAAGAAATTTGCAACGCTTTTAATATTTTGTCGCTATTTAAATCTATAATCTACACCGTTTTTAAAATTTCTTTGTTGTTTAAATCTATTATTCGCACCGCTTCTATAATATTGCAACTTCTATTTTTATCATTTACGGCCTGACTTTTCAAATCTGTCACCAACCTTACAATATTTTGAAAAAAAACTAAATTTTATTACTGTATAACGAACTTCAATATAGCCGAATAAACCGGCGTAAATATGAATAAGGCATCTAGTTGCTGATAAATAGGGAGAGGGAGGAAAACGCCGTGTTGTCGTTGCTTTTAACCTCGTCGTCTTCCTCCTTCTTCTCACCGCCCTCGCCGCCGCCATTATTATTAGCACTACCACTATTACCTCCATCGACGCCGTTACCGACGCTATTGAAGAAGGGGACTCGCGTCTTAAGTCACATACCCTTAGATAGGAGCTTAGGAGAGTCTTTAATCTCTTTATGACGACGCTGAATAACGTTGTCGAACTCGCCTATATAGTATATACGTAAGCTGTCCTGCCAGATGGCAATAGTAGTTAACGTCTTCTTAGGCCGCCGGTTAACTCCTACTATTAGTTAGAATCGGATTATTTTAGGTATTACGAAAGTTTTTTATTTTTCAAAAGGCGCGGAATAGTATATTAAAATAGTAGGTAAATATTAGTTACGACTAGAATAACGAATTTGGAGTAAATTTATCGTCAAGAAAGCGCACACGTGACAGGGCCTCTTCTTACAGCTTTAAGACTATCAGAACGAGGGCGTGTTCGCTACTAATCCACTCGTAACGATAATAGTGGACTGACCAACCCCCGCTTTAACGGTAATCGTTAATAGACTTACCCGCATCTGCGGACTCGATATACAGAATATAAGTCGTATATATTAGCGGCACACAAACGTAAACCCAGTCACGCTACTCTAATGTTCTACGCGCTAAAAAGTCTTTACAACGTACCTTAGCAAGGCGTAATTTGAAATGGAGGGCTAGGTTGGCCGCCCCCGCCTTGTTTATAGAAACTTTGGTATAAAACTAATTAAAAAAAAATTAACAATATGGACCGCGTTAAAATTCGACCAGGTTATTCTTATAATGGAGGGAGGTAGCCGTTATAGATAAGAGGGTTTTTATCTATAGTGAAAGGGTAAGGTTAATAACCTTAAAACCCCTCCACTCCTTCCCTTAGGGGGTAGGGAAAAGGAGGGGAGGGGGGGAATGAAAGAGGGTAAAAATGTTGTCGGCGGCGGCGATAGGGGAGGGACCGAAAATAAAGGCTGATATAGCAAATAACTTCCAACCTCAGAACAACTGATAAAAGACTTCTAATAATAAACTTAATAGCATTGAAAAGGCATATTAAACTCGCTAAATGAATGAACTGAACTAAATTGATGGTAAAAACAACCCTACCGACGTTGTATCTCAAGTCATACCTAATAACGCATTATAAAGGTTTGTAATTATTAACAAGTAAACTGTATGAATTGAAGGATATGTAAACCAGGTAGAAGATAACGTAAAGATATAGTTATAATTTAGAAATTGGAAAGACTATTAGGATACTCAATATGAAACCTATGCCCAAACTTATTAACAAAAGGTGAAGAATTAATAGTATACAAGTTTGTAACGAAGGACTTGCATATAGGAACAAAGGAAGTTGATGCTTGGAACTGTAAGGTAGAGGACTATGATTAAAGTATAATTCGGATACGAAATAAGTTGGATTAGCAAGGGTATTACTGATAGGAATAGGAAGAAAGTTAACAATTTCCTCGTATGAGTTATTGGTCACATTAACGCTTATGTACAAAACGAAAAGTCGCTAGTATTAGAATAACAGTAAATTGCAGTACAGTTAATTTAATTGTACTAACTATAAATTGACTGTATTGACTATAAGTCAAGTATACTCATGTGCTCAATTCAATGTGAAGCACAAGCTAAGTAGTTGCACTGGTAGATTAATGTGAAGACCGAATAGCAGTCTACAAACATAAAAGTAAAAAAATCCACTTTTAATGCAAAATACCATTTACTTCAGCCACTATTCGGATTGACTACATTACAACGATAAAAGCCTATCAACAGTATTGGTGTGAATAATAATCAGGTTTGCTGTTGGAACAGAAATCAATTGTAGTATATCTAAGTCAAATGTACTGACTGTAAGTTAACTATACTAACGAAAAATTGACTGTAATGACTGTATGTCAATTGCAGAGAATACCCAATTTAAGATGGGTTACGAGCCCAGCAGTTGTCAATACAGATTAATGTGTAGACTAGCTAGCAATATGTCAAACTTAAAAGTAACGAATCACCACCTTTAATGCAATACACTTATTCAATCACGATTAGAATCGACTACTTATAATAATAAAGGCCTACCAACAAAAAGTAGTGCTTATTAAGTCAAACACAGATAATCTAAGTAAAAGAAAAGGCTACTTTCCAGTTGTTACGCTTTATAATTACGTAAGGTGAAGGAAAGATTTTTACGAAGTGCTCTGGCTATTATACTGCTATCCATAAGCCGTAAGAAGAAGAACTTTCAAGTGTGACGCTATTTAAAACCACTTAAAACCGACAATGATATCGTCAAACTATCACGAAATTATTATTAAACCAGTCTTGAAAGTCAAACGTCAACATTAACCGCCAAAAATCTCAGAATCAATCGTCAAAAACAATCACTAACTTGTTGTTATGACCTAAGCATGATAGCGGATCTGGAAACAGGCCGGCAGACAACTAAACCACTAAGAGCCTGAAGTTCAACACATTAGGCAAGGAACATCTCTTATTTCAGTAATATGAGGGTTAGGGTTGCCACAATGAATAATGAGATTATGAGCAGATCTAGTAAATCGAGGATTAATAGGATCTGGTATTAATCCAATAGATCCAGTACAAAATACGGTATGAAGGCACATATAAATAAGGTTACTGTCATCATCATATAGAGAGTATTTACTTCATATCTCTTCAGTTGTCAATCTAAGTATTCAAGTCTTCATCATCTTAGATAGCCTTACATCTAATGATCTTCACCTGCATACACACCTGCACAGTATGGAAGCGATATTGTTCACTTAGCACATATGTTATCTTTTTATGAACATAAACCATCCCAGACCTTCTATATACTCATGAGTATTTATTGTGATCATTATACTTGTCAAAATCTCTAGAGTTGACAAACAGATAAGTGTTTACTACTAATGCAAATCGCAAAATGTAAATCGCCAAGTCCAAACCCACATTAACGGTAGATAACAACCTTAACGGAAAACAACCTACAACCTATAACCCTCTCCTATTTCAATTTTTCTATACACCATAAAATCATTAATTGAACATATAAATAAAGCATAAAATGGCTTCTAATAATGACAACATCAATATTATAACCAAAACGGCTAAAAAAAAAAAAGACTCTCGAAACTTCTATTTCCAAGCACTTTAACAAAAACCTATGGTTTATAAAGGTTGATAAAATCTTCAACATAAAATCCCTGACTAATTATATTATCAACTGGATTCATAATGCCAACTTGGATGGAATAAAAAACGATATTAAAACCGTTTCTATCATCGTTAAATTCTTTAAAGAATAGTTATTGAATATATGACCAAAGAACAGAAAAACTGGTTAATATAAGACTAAAAGCTTGTCAATATTAATGAGGAATTCTCACAAAAAATGAAGTTAGGAATGGGGGGAATTCGGCAAAAGTATTCAACGAAAAATCTACAAATAAAAACTTTTGATAAATACACAGAAACAATTGTAAATGTTGAAGTTACTATTCAAGAAGATATTGTATAGGCTTATAGATTCCAGAATACCTAGAATCTACTTGGAGAACTTCCTGATATAATTAAAAGAATCCTTATAGAGATTTCGATCACGATCAAAACTCTATATTATATAATATTGGTAACTCATACTAGTAAGTAATAGTACCCTTGTACTAGTAAATACTAGTATACATGCATTATTTCCATCTCAATCCTCCATATTAGTCAGTACTAGTACCCTGTATTAGTAAGTATTAGTATACAAGTCTCTTCTCTATTTCGATCCTATTATACCTTAGTATACTATTACCTAGTTCAATCACTAATGTTCCCACTAGTTCTTTATTGGATATTCTTATCGCTTCAGTATTCCTTATCTTTGGTGTTGGAATATACCAAGTACTAACTGTTCTTGTTTTTCAGTACGAACTGAACCTGTTGTATTTTAAACATACGCTCTTAAGAGGTACTATCTTTTTTGTGAGAAAGGAGAAGAAGAAGAATAGAAATGTAAATAATAAAACCAAGGGTAGAGTAAAATGTCAAAGATGCGTAGTATAGAGTTCAAAAATTTATAGATGTAAAAAGTAAGAAGATTTGTATAGTCCAATGAAATCCAATGGTTTTTACAGTAGCTTTTGTCAATATTTCAAAGTTTGCAGAAATAACCACTTTGCCATTCTATATCTATGACACGACAAAGTAACCTAAATCATGAAGATCTATAAACCATTAATTACCGACTTAGATTGAACTTAACTAAGCTAAGCCTTTATATTATCAACTTGTCTTTTACCTTCAGAAGTAGCTTTTTTGATTTATTAGCTAGTTGTTCATTTCTAGGAATCTACTTGATTTTTATATTAATATGTTCCACTTTATCTTTGAAAAAGTATTCTTTAAAAGGAATATATTGTGTGCGTTTCTAATTCTCGGGATCCTAGTCAACTTGATGGCTTCCTTATTATTATAGTATATAATAACAATGATAGCAATACGTAACTTAGTAAACAAGTTTCTCATTGAAATGGTATTTTAAATACTCCTTACAACAAACATAAATTCGGTATCCTCATCCAAACGGCATACCTTGAATCCTCGTTTCAAAACCAAGTAAATCACTCTGTTAACATTCTGAACTGTGTATCTATAGTTAGACTTTCCAGTAGCCTTATTTCCCTTTCAGTCGGAATCGCACTAGCCGTTGATTTAAATTCTAGGTTTTTGGTAATGATTTTAGCTGAAATAGATAGCGTTTTAATACGATAATACTGAAATTGTTTTTTTTTTTACTTTTAATGCATGGTTTTTATAATATCTCTATTATTTGAAAGTACAATTCACAAGTGTGATATTTTTACAGGAAAAATTGTCTTCGAAACATAAGTGTACTGATATTAAACAATATCCGGCCTAGTCTGGCATATTACATACCCAACATCACTGACATTAAATTAATGCATCTTGGTTTATTATACAGCAGCCGGGTTCTTTCAATATATAATGTAAATACGTGATCTTATTTCAATAGGGATATAGGCCAGACATTTACTTACTTTCTTCATCCTAGATTCCAATAATCTTTTGAAATAAATATTTTGTGTTCAACCTATTATTTGTCTATCCCTAGTCCTTAAAAAACGTACTTTGAGAAAGTATTTTGTCTATCTAAAGTGTTTGTATTTGAAATATTTTTTGATATCCATTTCAAAGGCATTGATAGTGGTCTGATTGAAATCTATAATTACGAAGTCGTAAACGTAATTATAAAGTATAAGTTGACGGCGATAGTTGATATATACCGTGGTATTGAACGTAATCTTTCAAACTCAAGAGTATCGAAAACTGGTTTTAAACTTTTTCATCATTTCTTTAAAGTTTTTTTAAGCTCGTATAAGGAGGCTAGAAGTTGAAAAACTTAGTTAATTGTAGAGTCAAATCCCACGTTTTCTTTGCGATGTTTTATAAAGAGGTTTTTAATGATATCCGGAAGTTTCATTCGTATCAATTTTTTAAGTTTTCCGTTAAAGAAATTTCAATCGATATCGATTTAGTCGATATTCTAGCCATAGGAGGCAACGATCGTAACGAGAGTTCTCTACGTATAAGACTTTATTATAGTATCAAACGTTTTAATATAGTTAATAATATACCGCTGCTCAAATCCTCGTATAATGATACTTACCTTATATCTTTCGATTTGACCGTTGATATTTGTCTTTATTTTAGTGACTTTCTTTAACATTATTGTTATGACCCAAGAACCAACTGCAGGTTATGGAACAGGCTAGCGGCTAGCTGCGCCATTAGAAGCTTAACGTCCAGTAAATCAAGCGGGGAACATCTCTTATATCAGCAAACAAGGGTTAGGGTTAACGCACGGACGCATAGGATATGTTGAATATGTTACTATCCAAGCTATCCAGTACTGAAGATGGTATGAAAGTACGGATATATAAGGACACGGTCATCACCACACGGATAGTATTTCCTTCATAGTTCTTCAGTTGTCAATCTAAGTATTCAGTCTCAATATATTCTGAATAGCCTCATGGCTTTTGATCATTACTTGCACGATTGCGATATTGTTCACTCAGCACCTCTACTATCTTCTTGATAACATAAACCCTCTAACACCTTTTATATACCCACAGGTATTTAGTGTGATCATTACAATTATGACATAGTAATCACTATCTACTTTAATAGCCTGAAAAACTTTAAAAGACAACAGATTCTGTCTTTCACTATAAAAGAACCTTTTTTAGTGTTCGATATTTTGAGACTTCCAAAGTTTTTTTTGTAGTTGGTTTTTTTTTTGTTGATTGCAATCACAAATTATACCATGTCGTTATTAATAATAGTATCTACTGGAAGATTATTTGTTATTTTAGGTTTTGTTCAACGTATAATTCTTTTCGGTATGTAGTTTGGTATAGCCGTTAAACTGTTATAAGTAATACCTACCTTGATAGTCATGATATCATTTTCATCTATAATTATAGACTTTCGACATCTCATGATAGTTCTTTTAAACACAGTCAGACTTGACGTGTTGATGATATTCTTAATCGAGTTCTCTAATCGGTTTGGCAAGGAAATTGTAAAATTTTCCGAGGCTCTTAACGTTAAAGAACTACTATAAAAAACATTCTCTTTTCTCGTATTGGATTAGTTTTTGTCACCTTTCACTCGTTTGGATAAGCTTATATAGACGATGAATTCAAAGCTGAGAATGAAAGTAAACTTAATATTGGGTTTGTGATTTATATATCCTTTAACTTTAAATTAAAGTTATTTATATGGGGTAGTGTACTAAATCCTTTTCTTGTTGTTAACGTTTAAATTAACCATAATAATAATCATTGAAAATAAATAATGTTATAAATAATATGATACTTTTCCAGCGATGATTTAGGTACACATCTTTTCCAAAATCACCTTGTTAAAGCCTTCAAAAATCCTATTTTTAGGGGTTGTAATACCGAAAACTTGAAAGTGAATACATGATTTATAGCTATTTTAAAAACTAAATTGTCGATGAATTCATTGCCTATATCCATATTCAAAAATTTAATAGTACAACTAATATATTTAATTATTTCGTTTGAAATACGCTGAATGGTTTTTCGTTCCTTACCTGATGATAAAATAGCTTTATCACAAACTTTGAAGTTATATTTGAACTTGGTAGCCATTTGGTCATGGAGTTCGCCTTTTAGATTAGTCATTATTTTCAAACCGCTTTCAAGGGTCTAGATGGACCCTCTTTCTTTCGGGCTTCCGTATTGTAAATTTGGTTGCTATCGAAAGATTTTGGAAAGCTTATAAGAGGCGCAGATAAGGTCGAAATATTCTCATTCTTAGTTCTTTTTAAGGCCTTCTAACATCCAAAGTAATTACTCTACTAACTTTAAGCTATTGTTACCAAACCTTATATATCACAGTGATGTATCGAAGGACTTTAAAGGAATTATGATGTTAGAGTAGTATTGCTTTGTTTTTTGGATGATTATATAGTCGTTAGTTATTGTAACTATTGTTTTCTTAATTAACAAATTGATCAAAAAGTATCTCTGACTTTGATACCTAAGTTATAAGGGTTGAAGAGACTAATTCGATTTATGATAAAGTTAGGATAATGAAAACAATTGTGGAAGGTTAAAGTATTGAAATCTTTATTAAATGTAACTGATATTTGTATTGTTTTTTATTGTAAAGATTGAATTACACCACCCCTTATTCGTAATACATGGTAGTAATTAAATTGCATTTCGAGTTGAAACCTCCATTCTTTGTTGTTGAATATATAGTAGGATAAGGCTAAATCAACTGTTATAATATCCTGAAACTAGAGCTTTTGAATTGAAAAATAATGTAGTGGTGTGGAGGAAGAAAGGAAATCAACAAGATTTAACGTTAAAATTCAATGGCATAACGTTGAAAATGGGGCTTGTAAGGCGGTATTACCCGCTTTTGGTACGGCTTTCGATTGGTCGTTTCGGAGGACTGACGTTAAAGGTAGAAAATTTGACATTGAAAATGGAGACTTTAATGTTCAAAGTGTATAACTTAAGGCGGGTATAATCGTGTAAGATAAGGCTTTCGATTGGCCAATTGATATCTGTAATATGTTGTGCAGGGACGTCTAATTAAATTGAATATTTGATAGGGTTGGAAGCACCATGAAATTATAGTGTTGATTGTGGTGGAGACTGACTTTACCGTTGTCAATTGTAACAAGGTCCGCTTTTTGATCGTTTTGACTAGCAAATAATTTGCCATGGTTTCTGTTTTTGTTGAACGAAGGTTGTAAACTTGGATGAAAAACCTCTCAGGGCTTTGTTGAATGACTTTTGCGTAACCCGGCAATATAATTCTACCTGGAATGACTGATTCGTTGGTCTCAGTTAATAGGCTGTTTCTTTGGTCTTCCTTGAAGGATGGAGTTTTCTGTTTTTCCTCCTTGAAAACGATTCTCATCTTGAAAGTCTGACTGTAGTTTACAAAGTGTCAAGGGAACGGCTTTCCTTAATTAACTTCGCATACGAACTGTCTAGACAGGTAATTCAGGCTCAGTACAGGTCAAGAACTGAAGGGAATACTCAATATCCTCAACCTGACGACCTTGATGGATGGGGCTTCTTCTAGTATTCTCAAAATCTGCCAAAAAGAAAGCAGAGATGAAGAAGTCAGAAGGACGAAGGAAACGAAATGATGGTGATTCAGCTAGGAGAACAGAGGAACCTGAAGGTCCAGAGAAGCCTGAGGGGACGGAAGCAATAACAGTCCTCTGAAATGAAGAACCATCATCACTTATACTCCCGTAAGACAGGCCTGGTATTGGGTACAAAGATCCACGTAATGCTGGGGATGCTGAGGCTGGAGCATCCTCAAAGGTATCAGAAGGTCTGGAAGAAGTAGACATGTTTGATCTGTTCTTATCGAAAAATATAGAACTGAAGTCAGCAGAATAGTAGGGCAATCGTACTGATAATGTGTTGAAGTTATTATGTAAGAAGATATTGTATAGGCTTATAGATTCAAGAATACCGAGAATCTACGTGGAGAACTTCTTGATATATAATTAAGAGAATCCTCATAGAGATCTCGATTACGATCGAAACTCTGTAATAGTCATAACTAGTACCTCGTACTAGTAAGTACTAGTTCCCCTCTAGTAAATACTAGTATACAGGTATCATCTCCATCTCGATCCTCCGTACTAGTCACTACTAGTACCTCATACTAGTAAGTACTAGTACCCTGCACTAGCAAGTACTAGTATACAGGTATTTTCTCCATCTCAATCCTCGTATACCTTAGTATACTATTCCCTGGTCCTCCCACTAATGTTTCTACTAGTGCTCCGGTGGATATCCTCATCTCCGGAGTATTCCTTATCTTTGATGTTAAGACGTACCAAGTACTGACTGTCCCTGTTACTGAGTACAGACTGTGCCTGTCATATTTTCAAAAGTAAAAGTATCGCCAACGACAACGCTCAACGCCAACACACACGTTCGCAAAGTCGTGTACAAAATTAAACACACATAAATTCTTGAAAACCTCGTCCCCTGGCGCTCCAAAATGCCAAAATTATCAATAACGACTAGAACTTCATTAATCTAAATGAAGCTAGTCTTTTAATACACTAATCGATTAAACAAAACCCCAATCAAAAAGCCCATTGATACTCACAAAACTATTACCAAATCTACAACCATCTTCAAAAAATCTTCCAACGCTCCTCATACTCCCAACACTCTCAATACACCGCCCCCCTCCCCCCCTCCCCAACACGTGCAGTTCCAGCAGGTTCGCCAGCAACACCAAGCCCAATAATAGGGAAAAAATGGCTTTACGCGTGAACTTACGGTAGGTACAACCACTAGTCTTTCACCTCCAAACTCTACTAAAAGTAACTATGCTACCAAGTAATACAAATATTAACACACCTGATTAAACAATATAAAGGAGCCGTACAACCAATACAACAATTTTCCACTTTAAAACATTTCCATAATACATACAAACTGCGTAAAAATCATAACATGCGAAAAGATTTTGGGAAACAAAATAAATAAAATAATAGTTGTATTATCTTCTAAACATAAAATTAGAAATATTTTTCAATTGTTATCATCGGATGAGAATTAAGTAATCAGGTTTTCACTCTATATTTCCCAGTATCTTTACCAGTCAAGCAGAGGATTACTACCTGCCTTACCCATCGACTTGTTCGTTGTGTCGCAAAGTATGCAACAGTTTTCAATGTCACTTTGAATACAATTTCAACTTCGCTCAATACTATATAAATTGAAATAAGATCAAGTTGTCGTATATGTTAAAATAAAAAATAAAAGTCGGAAATCAAAGTAGATCTTCTTTATTAGATGTTCAACCAACTAATTCTCTACTGATGAAAAATGGGGAATGTGAAATCTAAAAAACAAATATTACGCTAATGAATTTTCTAAGTTATCAGGGAAAATAAAGAATTCAAATACATTCTATAACACGTTAACTCCACATATAAAAGGTTTACTATACAATTATGTTTCTGGCTTACGAATGTAATAACGCCAGTGCCAAATTTTAATGTTATATACCTCTAAACCTACAACTGCGCCGATTGAGACGACTATAAAAACCCCGAGTTTACCCATTACTTCAATCGTAAATATAAAAGGCTCAGGTATTCCGGTTAGTAGAAGACCTGAAACTGAAAACCTAAATGGTTACATAGGTAAAGAAAATACTTTAGCTTAAGTTTACATTACTTCCCCAAGTTTCCTTGTCAATATAATATAAAAAAAATACAAGATTTATATCAAATGAGTTTGTCAATGAATACATTATATTACTATTAAATAACGGTTTCAAAGAGTGATATATCACACTCAATACTTCTTCGCTGTGAACTAAAGCATTTAGTACTCTTGAAGTTACTACACAAGAAGATATTGTGTATGCGTATATATTAAGATATAATAGAATCTATATGGAGAAATTCATAATATATAATGAAGTGAATCCTCAAAGAGATCTCGATTATCAAGGTCTAGGTTCTTAAGTAGTCAATACTAATTTAAGCTAGTAAGTACTAGTTCCCCTATACTAGTAAATACTAATGCCAGTCAACATCTCGGTGTTGATCCTCCGTGCTAGTCAGTAATAGTATGTGGCTTTAGTAAGAACTAGTGCTCCTAAAATATCCTCATCTCCGGTGTATTCCTCATCTTTGGTATTGAGACACATCAAATACTGGCTAATATACCAATTACTGACTGGCTCTGTTACTGAGAAACTGTATCTATTATATTTTCAAGACACCCCCTTAAAAAAATACTTTCTGCTCAGAAATAATAATAAAAGAAGTAAGAGAAAGAAATGGAAAAGTATAAAAGGTAAAATGAAATGTAAAGAAAACGTAATATAAAGTGTGAAAGTTGGTGGATACAAAAAAAAAAAAAAAAGACTTGTACAATCCGATTTGAACCCAAGATTTTTACAGTAATATTTGCCAATATCCCAAAGTTTACAACGATAACACTCCCCCTATCCATACCTACCATACAACAAAGTAACCAAGACCACAAAAATTTATAAACCAACAATCTGAACTCAGCTTAACCCAATTAAGACAAGCCTTTACATTATCAAATCGTGTTTTACCCTCGATAATAGTTTTGTCAACCCAAGGGCTATTTATTTCTCCGTCAAATCCCACTTAATTTATATAATACCATAGTCCACTTCATCGCTTATGAAGTATTCTTGAAAAGGGAAATATTTATTACGTTCATAATGCTTCGAACTGTTGAACAAGTTAATAATTCCCTCATTATCACAATATATAATAACGATAATAGAAATATATAACTCTATAAACTATTTCATTATCTAAAGAGTATTCTGAGCAACCCTCATCACGGCCGCGAATTAATCATTCACAAAAGAGAGGAATACTCTAGACCCTCTCTTGAATATATTGTCGACCATACTATTAGCAATCTAAACTATGTATCGATAGGTTTACTTTCTAATGACCTTATCTCCATTTCAATCGCAATCACATTAGCCGTTAATTTACAATCTATGAAAATCTTCATAATGATCTTAGCTAAAATTTATGGTATTTGGTAGCATAGAGGATCGAGATGCATTCTAAGTATGACTTACAATAAGTAAATAGCGACCCGGAGTCATAGGAAGAATATCTGAAGAATGAGGGGGATCCATGGGCACTAGTAAAACTTAAATAGAAAATAACAATACAAATCTACTTTCCGCTCAAATTCCTAGTCAAATTCCTCACATTCTACCCGCTTCCATCTTCGTAACCTACACAGACGTCGAATTCCTTGCAAATATCTCCTGATTCTCCAGTAATAGAAACTAAAAAAACTGAAAACGAGACGAGAAAGAGTGTAAACTAGACGAGAACGAGTATAAACAAGATGTAAACGAGTGAAAACAAGACGAAAACGAGTGTAAACAAGAAAAGAACCAGTACAAACAAGACGATAACGAGTGTAAATAAGACGACAACGATTTCAACCAAGATGAAAACGAGTGCGAACAAAACAAGAACGAGTACGAACGAAAACGGGGATGGTAACAAGAACTATACCCCACAAATTCTACAGTCAGCTTAGGCTGGTTACTTAATACTAGACCAAATTAAGTTATAGATAAAGGTTGAGGACCGGTTGTTTAAATTTTAAATCTTATACGATAGTTCTAACCACCCAAGCATATATCCTTTCAAGCGATTTTATAGTTTCCGAAACTTAATAATATCTATTGATAATTGAAACTCTATAATTAATTAACACTATTACTATTGCACTATTTAAGATGCGTTTTGCGATAATTTTTATGGGATAGTCGGAGTAAAGTGTAATCGATTACATTGAGGACGTGAAGATTATGACTGAGACTTAGTCGTAAGATGTAAATTTGGTCGATAAATTTTATAAGAGTTACTTTAAAACGAGATGGATGGAAGAGGCGGTTAGATAGTATCATAAAATACTTGAAGAAAAAAGGTAATGATAGGATAATTTAAAAATACTTTTTAAGTCTGATTTCAATTTCGCTTAATAACAATAAGTATTAACATGGAGACAAGGTTTAATTCGTTCGGAAAGCGTATTTACGAGTTATTAGTCGAATATTCAAAAAGAGAAAATGAACTTATTATATAGTATTTTTATATATTATAAAAAGAACTAAGAAACCAGTTTCTAATATATTTAATAGATAGCGGATGAGAATGTGATCTAACTTTATAAACGATAGTTATGTATCGTTTAGTTTTTCAAAATCTTATGCACAAAAACGTAACATATAAAAAAAAAATTATATATGATATGGTGAAAGAACCACTAATTTTATCAATGGTAGTGCTAAGCTATCATGATAATCCTTTCTTCATATAAAACGAATGACAAAAAAGCATTTAAAATACTTCACGAAAAAAAGTATTCGTGAAGTTTATATAAACCATAAAGCTGATACAATAATGAATAGGTAGATTTATACCAGAAGGGAATGAGGGAAATACTTGTAAGTACTAAAACCAATATCATGCCAATTCTCAATTCGTTATTTAAACGACTATAGCGAACTTATAGGGTACTTAGGGTACCCGTTTCAATAGAGAATGAATAGCGTAAGAAAATAATAATAACAGGTTTAAAATAACATTTAATTGGGAGAATGTATTTAGGTTATATCACAGGTTTTATGATTGTCCTTACCCTGGATAACTATACGTAACGAAGTACCAAATACAAAACCATGTATTGGAAAAACGATCGATTTCCCAGGAGTTGAATATAAGAAGCGAGACGAATGCAAGAATATATGAAATATCGTTTATAATATCGAAACTGATGTAAATATTAGTTTTTTTATTTTATATTTGATATTCATTACACCGATCCTTCGTATTTTGTATATTAAAATATACCGGCAAGTAGTATTTATGATCTAATAACCAAGCCTAACAGTTAACATACTTGTAAAAAAAAAGACTAATATGTTCATAAAGAACGTTAATATGCTTGAGAGAACCGCTGATATCTTCTCGAGAATAAAGGAGAAGGTAAAGAAACTACAAATATCATACTTTTAATGGCCAGCGAACGCCGTAACATTAAAACCACGAGATATACAAATCTATACGTTTGTGACATGGACAAAGAAGGGGGATCATTTACTAGTATAAGGCGAAACTCCTGTTACCTTCGAGCCTCACAATCTCAAACCCTACATTATCGAGCCTTAAAGTCTCAAAATATGCCGTCGTTGAGCTAATCTGAGAAAAAATAATTCCGAGAAAGTCTCTCCCAATTTCACACTGCCGTATAGAGAGAATATGGAAAGAATACAACAGTAAAAAGAGAAGACACTATCCTAATCCGAGTATTCTCAGGCTACCCTAAAAAGCAATTCAATTCAACGAATATAATACGGGAAATATATCCCAGAATTACGTTTGATTAATTATTGAATCGAAGTCTAGTATTACGTAAATAAATAGCTTATATGTGTGGGTTCGATATCTTTCAGCGCAGTTAAGTAGGTAATGATAAATTAAGGAAAAATTGTAAATATATATTATTATGAATATAGAGGTAATGGTAATTGTAAAGGATCGAGAAATTTTGACAACGATGAAAACCCAACTCGGGTATATTTAACGAGATACTTATAATATTTATAAAATCCGATATTGAGTAAACAATGGTTTTATCGTTGATTTTATTATACTAGATATAACAAGTCGCTTGAAAGTAATGATTTAAATAGTGAATCCGCCCATGATATTAACTATAGTTATTAAGAGTTTTATAACGTTGTTATCTTACGTTTTGTTCATTCTTATTATTAGTGGTATTATTTTTTTGGTTTACATATTTATTACCGTCAATTATCATTTATATGATTTTTTGCTAAATTTCACCTAGTTTTACGCTATTCAACCGTTAATAATTATACTGGAAATTATTTTACTCATGTTCGTAAAGTTAGATATTCGGTTCTTATGCTCATTGATTGCTGTGTGAAACCACTAACTTTTAATATTAAATTAGCTTACGTGGATAATATTTTGTTAATTATTCTTATATAAATTTAACATTTTTGTCAAGCTTCAGAGGAATTAAGTGTAAGCGAAGAGAATAGTTTAAAAGTAGATAGTGAGGAATTAAGTTTCGTGGGATAAGATAAGAAATATTTATAAGAATTCAACAAACTCCTCAACTTCTCCGAATATATCACATAAGGGAAACACCCAAAATAAGGTGGGTTTTATATATGTAGGAAATTTTTTTCGAAAAAAAGTCTCCGAGAGAAGTTAATATTGTTAAAAAAGTCTTTTTCAGTGATGTTTTAATTATATTTGCGAATAAGACAAAAACATTTACGAAGGAAAACGAGATATTTGCGGATGAAAACTAGATGAAAACGTACGAGAGTAGGTCAAGAATAACAACTACGGTTGTGAGACAGAACAAATGGGTCAGGAAAAGATTGGAAAAAGTTATTATATTTGACGAGCAGAAGGGATCGCTTACTGGAGAACATTTTGATATTTTTGACTGTTTAATACGTTTGCCTGTTTCGTATGTGTTAGTTTAGAATTTGAGAAAAGAGGGAAATACAGAACTTTCTGATTGCTTTGAGTTGTTACTTTCACCTATTAAATAGTTAATTTTTCATTGCGATGGGAGAATTAAGTCGGTATTTAATGGTTATAATAATATTATTATGGCGTTATAGACTTTAGGAGTCGAGAAATATAGAGAGGAATTTTTAAACGTACCGGTATACGAATATTAACGATGGTGCAAAGAAATGAATAAAGGTGAAGAAGAATTCATTGGAATTCATTTGGTCTACGGTAAAGCGGAACGAATAATAATAGTGTAAAATAATAAACCTAACAGAAATATCGAACGTCGCCCGAAATAAATAGATTTGTACAATACGTTATAAAACCTATTAAAAGGTAATTTTGGGTTTGTGGTATTAATGTTGACTATATAAGTAAAATGAACGAGGTCAACGAATTCGTTGGGAGAAATACTTATGATGTATTAAAAAAACATGGACAAGGATTGAGTTTAGCTAAGAGAATGATATATATCCGGAAAAATGTACTCGCGTTTAGCTTAGAAATATAAAATAAACTAATTTCATTATTCATTAAATTGAACTAGTATTAAATAACATGCCATTTAGGCTAAAATACACTAAATACTTACAAAACAAAGTAGTTTCAATATAAAGGTTTTATCTCGTAATAGAAGTAGTAGGATTTCGTATGTCTAATTAGTTAGAATAGGGGGTGTACCTACGTTGTCCTCTGAAGAAAAATAGTAAATGTCGATTTCTTTATGATTAAATTCCAGTTAACAATTCAATATGTTAATAGTAATAACTAACGAATTTGCGAGATAAAGTATTTAATGCATTTATTTAAGGTAACCATAATATTTTTTTCTAAAGTAATGCAACAAATGGGTAATAGGGTATCCTTATTACGCCGGGTTATAAGCTCAAAATAATATTTATCAAACCTAATATAAAATATTTAAAACTCAAAATTACTCAAGGAATGATGGGAAATTGATATATATATTGTGTGTTGGAGGATATTATGCTGAGTAAATGATTATTATCGAATAACGAAAATTATATCAGAATTAACGAAAACGTTACTCAATACAGCCAAGGGAATGCGAAAATTAGTAAATCAGTACTTGTTGGTAGAGCCTTAGATCGTTATAATGTTATCAATTCGAGTCGTGATCGAAGTAACAGTAGTATTACATTGGTCAAGTGGTGGATGTATTGTTCTAGGTTTTGGCAGACCGCTAGCCGGTCTATATAGTAATTTTTAGGGCTAAATGCTTATCCCGTGCCCTAGTGTAAAGTGTAGCGTAATGCACTCAACTTATACCCAATATAGTAAGTTCACACAAATAATACACTCAATTTACAGTTTAGTATAGTTAATTTTACTATAAGTAACGTTGATCTACTATACTACACGTAATACTATTCCAATACTAATGGTTTTTTAGTTTTTATGTGTACGTCAGTGTGGTTGAATTATTTTTTCCGGTTAGCGCTACATGATGATCTCGTTGACTTGTCAACCCCCTATTAATCAAAATTAACTTCTATATTCAATTACACGAAATTGCACGCAAATTGACCACATTTAACCTCAATTAATCCGTTGTTTCAAGTTTCGAACTTATCAACTCCCACAAAAGGTTTTTTTCGCTACAGGTCTTCACTAACCTCTACTTTTAGCCGTGCTAGTTAAACAGGTCGTTATCGCAGCCTTTACTTCCCTTTTAATCTTTTATTTTGCTAGCACATCCATGGTTGTTGGCACGTGACTTAGGTTTGCTAGGCGACCTATTAACGTAGCACTTGATGCTTATAGTTAGTCTGTTATTGTTTACAAACCTTTCCAAGGCATTATTCGGCACTGCCTTCATTATAGTATTAGTAGTATTGTTTTTACCGTTCATTTATCTGAATTCCTTAATTTTCCCCCGTTGATAAGTTTTACAGAATGTTATTACGTCGATTATAAAGCGTTTTTACTAGTGGTTCCGAGTTTTAAAAGATATTTGAATAAGCTTCTTAAGTCGGTATAAATTACTATCAGGATAGGTAGAATTTCTAGCTACCTAGTGATAAAGTTAAATGTTTTTATATTATTATACCTACGTTACAACCTACCATTATGCCGTAAACCTCCGAAGCTAATACACTTTGTATAATTTCCTAACACTTAACGAAAGTTTACAAAATTTGGCTGTCAATAATATCAAATTAGTTTTACCACCTATTTTCGTTAACGAAGGTTATTAAGAACACGATTTGTGAAGATAAGTCGGTTTTATCTATAAAAAACCCGTCTATACAAATTATTCACCTAGCTTTCGAAAAGTCTATTAAAAACATATTTATCCCACGGTTTAAGTTTTGTATTTGCAACTCGAACCTTTTATTTAGCCGGTCAAATTCTTTATCCATTAGCTTTTGTGTTTATACCGCGATAGATAGGTCGCATAATGCCTTCAGTTAGTATAGAGTAACGATATAATTGCTACGAACACGTTATTTAAGGTAACGTTAGGCTATAACCGTATTAATTTTGTTCATCATAGCTAAAACAGTTCCCTGCCTCTTTTAGCGAAAGTTAAAGCCGGTTGTTATGAATCAATAGCTTTAGGTCATACTAGTGGCGGCCCACAACACTAATGAAGGAAATCAGTTGGACATAGCTTGACGGCAGGCATCTGGTCCCACAGATCCTCCAGAGTTAGGGTTGTTAGGGACCCACTCGGCACACCGAGAACCAGAGACTAGATATGTTGGATATGCTACATATCCAAATGATCCAGTTTAGACATGTTGGATCGCGCACATATCTAACATATTCCACGCCACCACGTCAACTGAAGGAACTAGATATAAGTACATGGTCATCACTACGTTAAGTAGCTTCATTAGATAGTTCTTCAGTTATCAATCTAAGTATTCAGTCTACACATCTGAATAGCCTCACGGTTTTTAATCATTACTTGCACGGTTGAGATATTATTCACTCAGCATCTCTACTACCTTCTTAATAACATAAACCCTCGGACACCTTCTATATACTCACGGGTATTTAGTGTGATCATTACACCGGTATTAATACTAAGTATACGAATTAACGATCCGTTCAAGTTAAGTTGGCTGCCTTTTGTTAACGTCATTACCAGTTTAGAATTTTAAAACTTGAGTTTTTAATCGCCTACTATTCGGATATTACAAAGTTAGCCGTTCCGATGAAAAGTGAATCGTTAATTCATATGTTTATTACACTGAAGTACCATTTTTACGTTACCAACAAATACCGGTTATATATTGAAACTTTATTATAAGCCGTAATTTTAAATGTGACTAGTAAATTCGAAATTAGTAAACGCTTATTTTAACCGAGTTTTGTGTCGATTTAATATACCGTATTAGCTTTTTTAGAAGGTAAATGACATGTAATTCCTATAGTAACTTTAGTAGTACGATTAGCTGTAAATCCGTTCTTAATTGTAGCGAGGTTAACGTTATATTATGGTTACTAAAATTATATTTGCCTTTAGTTATAACTAGTAAACTTGTTACCAAAGTAATTACTAAACATTAATTCATCTTTGAAATCGTTAGCAATTACATAAAGATTTTGTTTTTATCTTCATCTCCGTATCTTCAAGCGATTAAACCTAACTTTTCTTACAGCCGCCCTATAAATTTGCTTTTAACTTCGCGGATAATCTTCGACTTGAAGATCGTGATATTTGGATTTTAAAGGTTAAAACCGGTATTCGGCACGAATTATACAACCTTTTAAGTTAGCAAGCTGTTAATTTCAACCTTGTTGTTTTCCTTAAAAGTTTTTCTGAACATCTTAATAATTCCTTATATGCGAAGCTTTAATACCAAGTCTTTGTTATTATTCTTTTTCCTACTTAACCAAGTAATATTATAGATACGAACCGGTGTATATTCCTTCTCTTTAACGTTACTTTTCTTCGAGGGTTGTCCGCGCCGATGGCGTTTCATTGGCTTAGTGATAACGGGTTGAAAAGATTCGTATTGATTTTATCGCTTAGCTTAATAATCATTATTGTTAGTCGCCTTAATATAAGGCTTAACCAAAATAATTTGAAAAGATATCAGACCATTAGCAATTTTAATAACCATTTCGGAATTCGTAATACTTAATATCCTGTATAAGCCTTTCTATTTACCCGGCTTCCGCTATACGAGGACTTTATTTTATAATAGTAAAGCAAATACGTCGATTATTAAAGGAACTTTTTTAATTTTAAGTGTATTATTAATTTGGTGGCGTACCAATTCCCTTTGCAATTCCTTTGAAGCTTTTTTATAGGCCGTAAAAAGCTTTCAATTATTTGTTGAGGGTGGAGATTTACTTATTAGGTATAAGTTCGCGTTAAAAACTAGTAGCTTTGGAAATAGACTATTAGAGCCTATAGTATCAATTAAGCCTTTTACCTTCAAATATAAACGTGCCTCTGGATTCTTAAAGCTTTTAATTTTTAACATAAAGATATTATACCTTTAGAGAAGTAGAGCATATATCGTTTTAATCTTCCTAATATTTTAATGGGCTTTTAAAAATACCTATTAGTATTAAATATCCATTATCTTGGTATTTTCCTGAAATTCCGTCGTTTTAAAGATAATTCTGGTATCATAGACGACGAAGTTAAGTGTGAATAGGTACGTTTTAATCCATAGCATCGTTAACATTTCCTATATATCCTTTACCAATTTTTTTAAAGAAATATTTAGCCTCGTAAAAACAGGTTGTAAAACTAACAACGTGAAGAATAAGTTTATTATCCAAAGAAAATATATTAACGATGATTTCGTGATGAAAATTCTTATCATCCTTTAATATAAACTTAAATTTTCGGGTGACTAAAATATACGTTTTACAGTAGTAATAAAGTCTTTCAATAACTTTTAGGGTAAAGTATTTCACATGTTTATGATTTACGGACTTTAAGACTTTGTATAGCCTATTAAAGGTTGGTGAGTGAAAGCGACGGTGTAGTTAATGTATCTCCGGCTCCGCTAGGTGTAACACCACTATTTCCAAGCCTTAAAGATAAAACTATAGGTGCCCCTACTTAAAAGCAAGGGGAAAAATTTGGCCGTTTTTAACCATTTAGTTTAAGTTAACGTCAACGTTAATATCGAGGGTCTTTATATCTTCGAAATAAAGAAGAAAATATGTAGGAGATTAAAAGATATAGAACGTAATCGCTTTTACAACAGTTTAAATTACCGATGTTTCTATTAACGATGGTTACTTTCCTAGTTTAAAGTTAACTTTAGCTTTACGAGTATCTTAAAAATTAATTTTAGTAGCTGTGGTATTTTCCCTTCGAAATGTTACATATTATGAATGTCTACCTATTAAGTATCTTATTGCTCTTATATCTAACATAATACCTTTAAACTTATGGTTTATATAAAGATAGCGAATGTTAAAGGTATATAAGGGGTTAAAGTCTTTGTTAGGGCAGAGGTAAAGGTTTTTACCACCTAAATGGTATAAAAAGGCGTGGTAGACTAGTTACTAAGCTGTACTAAAAACAGTATTTTTATATTATTTACTTTGTTTAGGGGTATTATTACCGTTAATTAGCTCGTCGCCCTTAAAGTCTACGATTTGATTTAAGTAATTATGTTTAGAAGTAATAGGGTAGTGGATATAATATAATAATTTTCTGTTGTTTCGGTCGACCGGGGGGTACCGAGTTAAATAATAGCCAGATTTACTATAGATTTAAAATCATTTGCCATTATTATAACGATAGTGCTTACGGTTTATATGTCCGCCTAAATTTTGTTTTTTTTGGCACAAACGCGGTTATTACCTTTAGTTCATAGTCGATAGGCTAAATTTTCGACGTTGAGGGCACCTATAACCGTATTTGCGGTCGGCGTAATTAACTACCGTAAGGTTTTCTTTATTTATATTCAATAATTTATTAGAGTAAGGGTATATATTAAATGAGTTTGGTATACTTGCAATTACAGTAATAAGCGAGGAATTTAACTATCTAAAAAGGCCTTTATAAGTGGTATCCAAGTGTTATAGAGCGTATTCAAATTCGTTAACGCCCGTAACTACTGCCTGTACCTGCTCGCGAAGTATAGCTTCACTAACGTAGGCTTTCTCTATTACTTGTTAATATAATATCAGCTTATCAAACATCTAGTTAAGGATATTCATTGGTATTTACTCCTTTTTTTCGCTATTATTATAGTTCACTGCATAGTGTCTCAATTTATATAATATTATAGGAGGTAAATATTATACTCGAAGTGGTTTTTTATATTATCATAAATGTCGCGAAACGTAATAGATCGAGTAAGGAAGGTTAGTTAATAATTCGTAATGTTCCTTATAAAGATTACGGGGAAAAGTAAGTGAAAAATCAAAGGGTGAACCTTCATCCACTTACAAATTTTTAAAAGGTGTATTATCTTAGCATTAAAGAGGTTGTAAGGCTTTTCGTCACAATTTTTACGTCGTTTCAGATTTTGGCGAAATCCGTAAGGAGTTTGTAGTTAATGTTAACTATTTTGACAGGTTTTAGGGGTAGATTGCGATAGTTATCCTAATCTTGATTAATGTTTCTAGGCAGTTTAAGCTTCAAAGCTTCCAAGGCACAGTGTTAAGGGTAATTGTCAATCGCCTGACCCGAGAGATAAAGCTCTGTGGTAAGACCTGTAGTGGGCTTTTATGTGTAGGTATACCTTTCGTAGGAAGATTCCTAAAGGGCCTGTCGATTCAAGTGCTAAAGAGCAATAGGTATTTAAAGGTTTTGAGACGATTAAAGATCTTATTTAATTAATTGGTGTAAAGCGCCGACGTCAATACCTTTAACTGCATTGGAGGCCATTTCTTTACACGTTTTACCGCCGCTAAGAGCATACTTCGCGCTATTACTTAGAGTTGTTGGGTTTCCGAGCAGGTAAACAGGTTTCTTATCACTAATATATAAAGTGTTTTAACTTAGTTAAAGGTAAATTGGAGGTCCCCTAAAACTTATATAGGGTCGTTAAAGTATTTTAACGTTTTTGTCTTTTTTCAAAGGTTTTAATGATTAGGATTTTAACGGGGGTCTTCCTATTATGCTAGTTTAAAAAAAAAATTCACCAAACCTAATAGGGTCTTTTTAGGAATATAAATACTCCAATAAGTTACCTTTGTTTTTAACTTGACCTTAACCATACATTAAATTATCTGTTACATGTCAGGCATCCAGTGGTTGAAAAACTAACGAAAGTCTTGAAAAGCACGGGAATTACGGCCGTAATCTTCGCCGAAGTTCACGTCGAATATATGCTTACTAACGTAGTTGGTTAGGTAAAGTTTAGTTGAAGTTTTATTAATATCCGTAATAAAAAGTTATTCGTTATAGTGGTTAACGAAAACTATTCCGAGGTTTTTAATTGCTTTTTTTTAATGCAGGGTTGGTAATAACTGAAAAATTACCACATGCAGCAGCCATTTTGACGTTCTAGCTTATATAAGACTTAGTAGAACGTGTAAGGCGAGGTATTTGGTGATTTTAGGCGTATGGGATTTGTTGTTTTATCGTAAAATCACGTAGGAGCTTGGCGAATTAATGTTGAATCGCGTAGCATGGCTTTTTTTGGCGTGACTTGGCGATTCTTAGTGTTCTCACTTAGGGTAGCGGTCTTAACGATTAAGTTAGTATAGGGAAATTGAAAAGGGTGAAGTAAGGGTAAAGTTTCGATGTAAAGGGTAAGGTCGAAAATAGTTTGTTATTATAGGTTATTTGATGTAGGGATTTAATCTTTTTTCTATAATAGTAGTACACGTAGTAGTATTAACTTGCCGTTTTCCAACTTGTTGAACTTTAAGACTTTTCATAGTTAACCTTGACGATTTTAAGAAACATTATAAAGATTTTTAGGTGTTTTCGATAGCCATACCGTCGCTACTTCTAAACTACCATGAAAAGCGGTATAGCTTAGAAGTCTTCTCTACTTATTGCCGTAAAAGCCGGTGCAGCAGTAAAGGCCCTTCGCAAAAAATTTCCCTCTACCTTGGTCTTTTATAAAGCGTAACCGGAAGGTAGGCTTTTTCTTCTACTTAGCAAATCCGAGCTTAACCTAATAAGCACTAATCAGTGTTAGTAGAACCTTAGATTGTTATAACGTTATCGATTCAAATTGTGGTCGAAGAAACAGTATTATTACATTAGTTAAGTGGTGAATGTATTGTTCTACGTTTGGAAGACTGCTAGCCAGTCTGCACAGTAATTTGTAGGTTCAATTTCTTGGCCCGTACCTTTGTGTGAAGTGCAGCGTACTGCACTCAACATACACCCAATACAGTAAGACTATACAAACAATATGCTCAACTTGTAGTTCAGTATAGTCTACTTTTCTGTAAGTAACGTTTACCTACTGCACTGCACGGAGTACTATTCCAATAGTACTGATATTATTAATTGGATAAAATTATAATTAGAAAAAAACCTTTAATATGGATATCGACAACTAAAATATGTTATTATATGGATTCGGAATGGTATTCTATGTTATATACTTTTGGTATTTTCCTCGACTTATATTAGACATAATTGGCTCCGATCTCTACAAAACTGAATTATTCGGAAGCAATATTTACGTGTTGGGCTTCAAATTATTACGAGGATGAGTTAAGTTACTTGAAAAATATCAAAAAAAATCGAAATATAGACGAACCCTAGGAACCAACCCACTTCGTTAAAGATATTAGACAAATTCCTTCACCTTACACTATAAGTGGCGAGGTATATACCTGACAGTGTATCATGGACGATAATACTGAAAAAATATTATATGATAATGATACCTCAAATTACCTCGATGGGAAAGGTTTGGAAACAAATGTAATAGGTTCAAAAATAAATAGAATAAGAAGAAGAATATGTTGGGGAATTCGTAATAATGTATTCGGAAATTTATCAAAATATTAAAACAGTACCAAACCATTCCTTATAATTCCATCTCACGACAAACGCTTTTGGCCAAGTAATTATCGGCATTGCTTTCCAATTAAATGGGTTACCGGCTGGTGTTGAAATTGTGGACAAATTAATACCTCAACTAATAATTATAGAATTTTTTCCCTGAAAACTCAATAATATCGAGATGCGGTATATTATTTAGAAAAGAAAAGCCTTAGATGTCATAAAATGCTTCAAAAAAGGCGACAATAGGTAATCGAATCACCTTTTCCAACGATGATGTATATTAATCATACGAACCTGATTTCATTATCAAAGAGTTCAATAATATTTACGGGGAAATTTTATTGATAGGTAGACATACTTAGGATTTTTAATACAAGAATATTATATTGCTTTGACTTAAATAAAACAATTAAAATAGTTGATAAAATGATGAAATTATTGTGATCAATTGTTGAACTTTTAAACTTAGATATAGAAAATGCTGTGAACAGTGTGATAATAGTTACTCGCGAGATTATCGATGTTCAAAAATTCAGTAACAGGAATTTCATTACCCATAGGAGTGTTAAATCCATGACTAAAGCTACGATTAAGCGTGAAGATAACGATAACGTATATTGATGAAACTAATTGATATAGGAACTTTATTAGATACTGTATATGCTGCTAGGAAATAATCGAGAATTTACCAGTATAAGTAAGTAGAAAGGTAAAACTCGATTTACTATAATTATAAATTCAAAACTACTTGGTATTAAAAGTAGAACTCAGTGGAATATACGCTATTTGTGGGATAAAAAACGAAGTACCTCGGGGATTAAGATAGAATAACGATATTCATGGATATTTCGCCATGACCTCAACCCTAAACAAATAAAAGATAATATTACAATAGTTAACACGTTATATAGATGTTAAAAATAAATCAAAATATGCAAACTATACACATTATCTAATACTGCCAAACCAGTTAACGCTAACTATTTACTTGTAGTATCTCTAAGATATTGAGATATTGAGGATATGAATTTTACGAATAAAATTAACCTACAAAAAACCCGTATTCGAATCTATTAACACCATATACTCGATCATTTCTCGCTATTATTATTTTGCTAAATTATGGATAAAGTGATTGGAAAAAAAGTATGTCGAATATAAAAATTTATTACGGATATTTTCGGGCACCAAAAAAATATATTACTTGAATAATGCGAAATACTTTAAAAGTGTTATAATTGTAAACCTTTTTGTTAAACCAGGAACCAAAATGATGAATATTTCTGTATACCTAACTGCGTTACTGAGTCTACTTTAGGGATTGGTAAACTTAGCTAAAAATGTATTGAAAAATGGATTTACAAAGGCTAATACAAACGACTCGAAAAGTAGCTTCAAGCTTTCGTTAATATTGTAAAGGCTATTAATAACAGGTTTATGAAAAACTTACCATAAATATGGTTACAATTTATATTGGATTAGCCGGTAAATATATTAGGAGTTTCTGTTACAATTATAGTTTCAAACTTGGGTTAACAACTATCGGCGTTAATATTTAATCAATTGTACGTGAACAAGGAGGAAATTTGTTACGAATATATCAGCTGATACGAAAATGTCATTAATACACAACTGACAAATGGATAAAACGATAAATTGAAGTTAAAAAGAACCCTAATAATAACAATAAGTTCTAAACTGGCGATTGAGTATAGGATAGCGTTTCAAAAACTTGTAGTATAAAGTAAAACTGATTGATAGTCAGCAAAAAAAAAAAAAAGAATATTTGAACGCTGACTTTTAAACTACGATAAATACGACTATAAGAAGTGAATGAAATTACGTCATCAGTTAATCTTTAAATTATTAATTACACCATTATAAAGAAACGAAAAAAAGTTCACGCCAATTCTTTGAAACCATATATTGAAAAAATATGATAAAAGTAAAACACGGTAAGAACTAAGGGAAAAAAATAAAGTTCATGATATAGAAATAAAGGGGACGAACAGTAATAATAATGACAATGATGAATAAAACAAATAGGAATCGAGCGATAAAATTAATCTTTGTCAACGTTAAAGTTAAAAAGAGGCAAAGGTTAAAGGTTAAAAGGTTGAAGAGTTGCTGGTTAAGAAAAGAGGAAACTTAAAGAATTATTATAAAGTGTGGTCTTAAGTCTCCTTTGTTTATTTTTTTTATTCCTTTATTTCTTTGTTCTAAACTACCTTTCATCTCCCCGAATCAATTTTTATTACGAACCTTAAATTTTCATTATGATCTGAAACTTTAATATTATTTTAATTTGTTTTATATAACTTCGAGGACTCGGTCATACATTAATTAGGGGATAGATGGTCTCATATAGGATTAATATGCATACCAAACATGACTTACACTAAGTAAATAGCTATCCGGAGTCATGGGAATAATATCTGAGATATAAGGGAGATCTAAGGGCAATATTTGAACTTAAAAAACAAACAACAATAATAATCCGCCTCCAACACAAATACCGTCCTAAATTCCTCACATTCTACCTACGTCCAAATGCCAATACAATAATACTAAAAAACATCACTCACTGACTTATAATCCATAATTATTATTATATCGAAATTATCTGAAGGCATAACTAACAAGTGTATTATTTTCATATAGAGGATTATGACCAAAACGAGAAAATACTGGCATATGAAAAGCGATATCCGGACTAATCTAGCATATAATATGGCCAAAAGCCCCAACATCTAACTAATATTTCTTGGTCTATAATCGCCTAATATTCAAGGGGAATAACATGAACAAGTAATCTAATGGAAATGGAGATATAAGCCGGACGTCTGCTGAGTTCCTCTGGCCTAAAGTCTAAAACTCGTTAAATATATAAATCTTAAACTAAGATAATTGTATGCGTATCCCTATTCCTTAAAGGATGTATCCCCAGAAAATACTCAGCCTCTCTCAAGTTCTTATTCTTAAAATTCTTCCCGAAATTCATCTTTAAGCCTTTAATAACTTTCACGTCAAAACCTATAATAATGAATTAGTTAACATAAATAAAAATAACAGGTTTATAATAATAACTATTGTATACTGCGTTATAAAAACTCAACCTTTTATACTGAAAAAAATCTAATGATATATTTAAAATATTTAACCATTGTCTTAAAACCTACGTAAACCCATATAAAGAGGCTAAAGGCTGGAAATCTTGGTCAACTTCAAAATCAAATCCCAAATTATTCTCCTTAAAATATTGTAAGAAAAAATCTTAATATTATTCAGGATGTACATTAGCACCAATTTTTCAAATTCAATATTTAAAAATAACTAAATTGATATAGATTTATTCAATATTTAAACTATAAAAACAACGAAGATAACGAAAATCTTTTACGTATAAACTTTTGCTATAACGAAAAAGGTTTAGTTTTATCAATACCATACCGTTATTTCAATACTCGTATAATAATCCTAACTATATACATTTCAATCTAATATTTATAATAAAACTTAATCTTAGTAACTTCTTTTACTATTAAAGAATAATGGTTTCTATCCCTCTTAATGACCTGAAGAACTTTAAGGTACAACAAGCTCCGTATCTCACTATAGAGGGTTTTCTTCTAATATTCGGCTTTCGAGCCCTCTAAACCTTCCTTTATAATCGGTTATTTATCTCATTTATTAACTAGATACACAAAATGAATCATATAATCATCCTTAAAAACAAGATCTACTAAAAAACTTGCCGGTAAACTGTTTTCTATCTTTTTTACTGCTCATGTTATAATTCTTTATAACTTGAAGTTTGAAACAACCAGTATAATATTATAAGGGGTGCCAACCTTTATAATTTTTTTTTATCCTCTTTAACTCATACACGACGTCCTGTAAAAATTCTTTCAAAAACCGTCAAGCTTGAAGGGTTAACGGTTATTGTAATGAAGTTTTCTTCCCTATTTGGCAAGTAAAATGTAAAAACATCCCAAGGATTCGTAACATTAAAAAACCATCACAAAATAATTCCTCCTTCTCTTATTAAATCAATATTCTAACCCTTTACTCATATTATAAAAGTTATATTGACTATCATAGCAAAGTCGGGAATGAAAGAAAACTCAATGTTTAGTTTATAATTCTCTTATCT
This sequence comes from Anisogramma anomala, assembly GCA_038502455.1. Classification (NCBI taxonomy): domain Eukaryota; kingdom Fungi; phylum Ascomycota; class Sordariomycetes; order Diaporthales; family Gnomoniaceae; genus Anisogramma; species Anisogramma anomala. The sequence continues at coordinate 32,039,468 of JASMMZ010000002.1, read as the reverse complement.
CTTTACTTCAGAGTAAAACCCTTAATAATGTGAGGAATACTGGATCCTCCTCCTATCATTAACCGTAAAGCTGGCTATAAAAACAGGCGTTTAGAATAGATGAGATCATAAATAATCGACTCTTTTCCAGCAATGATTCAGATTCACATCTTTTCTAATATCACTTTATTAAAGGGTTCAAAAGTCCGATTATTTTTAATGATATATCTCGAGAAAACTAGTGGATAAATACCTAATTTATAAACATCTTTCCTACTACATAGTTAATGATTTAGCTACATCCGTCCAAGATTAAAAATTTAATAATACATATTATACGTCTAGGATTTCGTTTAAAATACGATAAACGGCTTTTATCTACTTACCAAATGAGATTATAACTTTATTACAAACTTTGAAGCCGTACTTAACCCTAATAACTATCAGGCTACGGTATTCGCCTCTTAAGACAGTAGGTATTTCCAAAAAGCTATGAAATGTTCAGATAAACCCTCCTCTTTCTGGAATTTCGTATTTAAAGTTTGATCGACATCAAGTACTCATGAAAAACATACAAGAAGCGTAAATAAGGTCGAAAAGTTCTTTTCCTTGGTCTTTATTAAGGCCGTCCAACAATTAAAATGATTACTCTAATAATTTCGGGGTAATATAACCAAATTGATATACTAAAAGAAAGTATCAAAGGATTTTGAAACAACTGTGTTGGTAAAGTGACAATGAAATCGCTAGGTGAATTAAATAATAGTATAGTCGCTAGTTGTCATAGCGATTGTTTTCTTAATCAATAAGTTGGCTAGGAATAAGATTCTAAGTATAATGCTTAAGTTATACAGCTTTTAAAATCTTATCAGGTTTATGACAAACTTAGGGCAGTAAAACCATTAATGGAAGGTCAATGTATTATGAACTTCATCAAATATAACTAATACCTACAATATTTATTATCGTATAGGTTAAAACACACTACCTCTTATACGTAATTCTGGTTACTTTTTGCCTTGAATCTCGAGTAAGAAGAACAATTCTTCGTCCTTGAAAATATGACAAAATGTATATAAATCAACTCTCATAGTATGTCGAAACTAAAATTCATCAATTACAGAATAATATAATAATGTGACAAAAAAGAGAAATCAATAAAACTTGATGTTAAGTGTGAATAACTTAACGTTAAAAGTAGGGCTTTCACGACAGTATTACCCGCTTTAAATACGGAATTTAATTATTTGTTTCGGAAGATTAACATAAAAAGTTGAGATTTTAACGTTAAGGGTAGATAATTTGACGTTGAAAGTACATCCTTTGACGTTTAAAGTAGAAAATTCCGAACTAGAATAGCTGTATAAGATAAAGCCTCTAATTAATCAAAAACTTCAAATATAAGGTACTGTACAATTTCTTTCAAATTGAACCGGTCAAACGAAATATCGGATAGGGTAAATATAGGTAACAACACTATAACATTATATTTCTACTGAGAACGTGAGTCAACTTTACTGTTCCGTTTTGAAATAACTTCTTCTTCTTCTTTTTTCAAATCAATAAATTTACCAGAATTCAATAAAAACCATAGATTTGGATCAAATACCTAATAAGCCTTTATTGTATGACCATTATGTAAGCTAGCAAAACAATTCTTCCTAAACTAACTAATTCATTGATCTCGGTTAATAGACTAATTTGTGGTTTTCTTTGGAGGATGAAATTCGCTATTCCTTTTTACGAACAGTTTTCATTCTGAAAGTCTGATTTCAATTTACAAATTCTTAAAAGGCCGGCTTTACTTAATTTCCTTCGTTTCCAAACAATCCAGACGGTGAATTCGGGTTTAGTACAGGTTAAAAACTGAAAGGAATACTTCCTATCTTTAATCTGATAACCTTGATAGATAAATCTTCTTTTGGTGTTTTTAAATGTTGTTATAAAAAGAGTAGAAGTAGGATAGTATAATAGACGAAGAAAATAAAGTTCCTTAAAAGGTCTTTAATAATGGATCAGTCCAATTCTATTATATATATTAATTAACTTTCATTGAGTCTTTTTTACGGGTAATTAATTAAAGTTATCATTTCTAAAAGTTTTTAAATAGTAAAACAAGTTAATATCCCATAGACTCGTATCTAGATACTAATAGTTTTTGAAGGTTCAGCCAAATTGTTGTCTATAAGTATAACCAAATTAATGTGGTTTGTTTCCGTGAAAACTGCATTTATCTTAATTTTGAAGAAAATTTTCAAAATATCGAAACAGTCATTACTTTTAACATATCCTGTTATTGTCGTTAGCCATATTTTTTCATTTTTGAGAAGGCCAATTTTTCATGGTCCTTCAAGCATTGTAATTTAGGCCTCAAACGCACTATCCTTATCTTAGCATTAAAGAAGGTGTTTTTGATATCTTTTCCCTCATTTATCAAAGTGGTCCCAATCAATGTAAGTTGTTTCGGCTTTGATGTCTGGGTTTTTTCAAGAAGTTTTTCAAACTTAATTAATAGCTTATCTTATAAATTGATTGATAATTCAAGTTGTTCCCTGTTTAATTAGTCTAGGATATAGGTAGCTTTCGCTTCTGCCTTCTCAATAGCAAGATTAGCAGCATTGACAGCTTGAGCTTCTTGCTCAGCTTTAGCTCTACAAGTATCACGAGCTGTCTTTCGCCATTTCTCAACGAAGTATTAGGGTCCAGAGCTCCTGAGGCAACGGAAGTAGCCCAAAAGCGTAAGAAACGAAGAAATAGGGATTCAGAAGGAGAAATAAAAGAACTTTGATATCCAGAAGGGCCGGAAGCAATAACTATTCTTTGTAAGAGAGGATTATCATTAATGGTACTGCCATAAAACATACCTGGTGACGGAAATAAAGATTCACATGGTTCTGGAATACTGTAGGGGTATCCTCAAAAGTATTAGAAGATCCAAAAGAAGTGAACATATTTAATTTGTATTTTTGTTTAAAAAAACATTAAACTTGATTCAATAAAATAGTAAGACAGTAAGATACAATCGTACTGATAATGTGTCAAAGTTACTACATAGGAGAATATTGTATAGATTTAAAGATTCAAATATACTAGAATGTATATGGAGAATATGATCAAAATAATTCTCTCAGATTTCGATTATCAAACTCTAGGCTCTATACTAATCAATACTAGTACAAGACAACATCTCCGTGTTGATCCTTCGTACTAGTCAGTACTAGTATATTGCACTAGTAAGTACTAGTGATTCTGAAGATATCCTCTTCTCTAGTATATTCCTCATCTCTGCTGTTGAAACATACCAAGTACTGTTTATTATACCAAGTACTGACTCACCCTGTTGCAGAGAGATTGTACCTATTATATTTTGAATAAATGCATTACAGAATCTTAAGGCACGGAGGAAAAAGAATAGAGGAAAATCTCGAGACCATTAACTAGCATGAAAATACGAGCCATAACCAAAAGACATCACAGTAAGTAACCGACCACACCTTCTTATATCGCCTCATAATTAAAAGCTCTTATTATTATTATCAGGATAACAATCCTAAATCTATGCATCGATTTATCATCTGTAATGGTTACGTACAACAAATATATTAAGAATTATTCCAAACATTAAACCAACATAATACTCAATAAAAACCAAATTGTAATATGTTGTACTACAAAAAATACTATGTTAAGGGACTAAGCCAGAGCTATTAATTAAAGCAGTCGAATACTATCTATAATCTTCGACGAAGAAGAGAAGAAAAACCCCTGCTAAAAAGCTACAATAGAGCTAGTTAAAAGGAGCGGCTCGGTCACATGACTGATCACGTGACAGGGGCATGCTCAGGAGCAGCTCGGGAGACTCATAGGAATATGATAACCGTAAGATTAAATCACTGGTGACCACTAGCTCAGACACCAGCCTGTAATATTACTTTTGTGTTGGAATAGCAGTCAAATGCAGTACAGTCAAGTCAACTCTACTTGCAGTAAAGTTGATTGTACGTACTGCAAATTGACTGTAGTTTGTAGGACTCCACTGCGAGTGCAGAGCAGTAGGTGCTCACTTCAAAGTGGGGCACAGGCCAAAGCGTTTGGCTATACAAATTAGTGTGCAAACCGACTAGCGGTCTGCCAAACTTAGAACTTACACACATCAATCAACAATATTAACGCAGCACCAGTTACTTTGACCATAGTAATTCGAATCGACTACGTTGCAACGATAAAAGCCTACCAACATTTTGGCTATAAGGAGGGGTTTATAATTATAAAATGTGCCTTTAGCCTGTAAAATGTTCCATAACTTTGTAAAAGGTGGTAAAAGACGTGAATATAATGGTAGCTGTGGGTTACTTATTTATGAGTGGCGTAAAACATTATAACGACGTGTGGAAAGTTTTTGCCATAAATTGTTTTGTTATATTATGGAAGGTGTCGGCGTTGGTTTTTTCCCCTCTTTACGTATAAATAGTCACTGTAATCCATGAAATACCAAAACCTATTCTTTGTTAACAACTTTCTCCTTTTCCAATACAATATTATACCCCTGTACCTTATGCGATACCTTGTTTATTAACACAACTCTTTTTTATTAACATAGTTTTCTCTCCCTAATTTGTTACAATAAACGCCGATTTTGTTATAAAAATTGATAACGTTATTTTATAAATAAGCTTCGTCATTTTGAATTTTATATCTCTTATTCAGGAGTAGTCAGGTTTCTTACCTATAGCCTATCGATATGTACCCGTACGGTACATGTAAATAAACATATTTGAACTAAGTTTATCGTATAGCGCACAACCGATTAAATTTGTATCAGGAAATTGAAGGTAAATATAACGCCTAAATGACAGCTAAAAATCCATGAAATAATAGTTGAATATAAGAGTCAAATGCCGTTTCTGTATCATTAAGGTTATAAGCTGGAGTTTTGATAATATATATACCCTGTTTGACCTTATCAAAAATGTTATGAAGAAATTATTGGAAGCATGCTTCGGGTTTAATATTAAAAATCGAGATAAGTAATTTAGTTTTTGAATCGCTCTATCATTATTGATATATGGTAAAACAACGTAAAATTCTAGTTGGTTGCCGCCGAAAAAAACATGATAGTTTGACGCGTTACTCAATACAAGGTTAACATACATAGAAGTGGTAGTTTTATACACTATACGTCTGTTAGTTCTAGTGGTTTTAGTTCTATATAACGTTTTAACAAAAAGTGTAGGATTTATGTAAAAGAAAATGTTTTGTTATTAAACGTAAATTTTATAGTTTAGGAGTGGTTAAGGAGTTTTATTAGATACGATTTAGGAATCAATTAGATCTACTAAAAGAATCCAAAGTAAATAAAGTAAATTGTTGAGTATGAGGGAGAAGTTTTTGGTCAAAAAAAACATAGTAGAAAGTTAGATAATAGTACCAACGAGGAAGAAAATACGATGGAGTAGGTTAAACCATAGCAAAAATATAAGTTTATACTTTGTATTTAGTATTCGTGAAGTATTTGTTTTTACACAGCTTGGTAATTAGTAAAAAACGAATTGAACTTGCCTATCGATTAGGTGGAAAGGTCCGTTATTATCTTCGGTCAAGCTATAACGAGATTCAAAAGTATCGAGGAACGCGGTATCGGAAAAGCTGGAAAGCGGCTGTTAAATCGAGTAAACGTAATCTATACATTGAATTAAAACCTATCGCTTCAAGGAGTTTCCGATACGAGAGCAATTTATTTGTAGTTTATTTAGGATTTATGAAATACTTTCGACGTAGTTCTTAGGCTTAATTTTGTTGATATTCTCAATAATATCGACGGCGGGTGATTGGTAGTTACTAATTTCTTAGGTTAGAAGTAAATCGGAAGAAGTTCAACTAAATAAGTTAATTTTAAATTGGAGGTGTTTTTTGCCATATATATTAAGTTTAATAACGTAGAAATTGATAATAAATATAATTTCATGTTTATTATAAAAATAACTTAACTTGTTTAAAAGAAATTGATTCGGGTTTTTGTTTTCAAAAAAATAAGTTAAACATTGTTTCCGATCTGAAATCGATTTAAGGGAAAGTTCTCTTTATTGATTGTTTTCTTTATTCGTTGTTACGTAGCCGTTATTACGGTTTGTACGAGTTTCATAGTATTTAGAATACGTTATACGAAGTTTTCATCTTTAATACGTGTTTTGGTGGCTGAAATAAGTAAATGTTGAACAAGTTGTATAAAGTGATCGTAATACTCATGCGCTATGAAAAACGGTTCAATATTAATAGTACTTATAGTTTTATTATTTAACGTTCATTAATAGTTGAATGATAAACGGTTTTAGTCTAGTTAAGTTTGAATAATAATCAAGCGCCAATACTTCAAAGCTTCCACATTAATACGTTTGGTGGTATTATTAATTATAAAGTAGAATGCGGTATTAAAAAGTCTTTTTGTCTCCGTTAAATCGTGAAATCGTTTCCAAAAACTACCCATTTAATTTGAACCTAATTTGTAAACGATAATGCGGGAAGACCTGAATAATCTCCAATGACAGCTTGGGAAACGTTTTATATAAGCTTTGATGTCGATAATATTCATAGATTTTAAAGTATCAACTTTGTTCAAACGATCTGTAATAATCATATATGAACGTGGTTCATTAGTTCTATACCCAGGAATTTCGAATAAAAAATCAACTAAGAGTTCCATTTGAAGACTTTTGAAACCCAGTAAATTTTTCAAAACAAATACAGCGTTATTGCTAATGGGTTGTACGTTAACAAATATTGAGAATCACAATTAAAACCTTGCATCGTAAAATGAAATTGAAATCAAAATTATGATCTAAATAATATAACTATAATGATATTACAATCTAGGTAATAGGTAAAGAATTAATCGTGTGTAACTTGTATTATCGCAGTAGTAAGAAGCTTTTAAACGGAGACCCAAATACGGTTATGAAACCATAAAATGTTATTATCTTTTACCAAAAATTTCGAAATGTAAACAGTAAGTATTTGGTTTTTTTTTAAACAGAAATATCAATAGAAACCCGCGGTTACCTATACGTATTGGTTGAATTGGATAGGGATAGGTAATATTCCGAGTGATAATGGCGCCTCAATACCTTTAAAAGTGAGTGATAGTGAGAAGTTTGTAAATTTCCGGAATATATTTGTTAATAATGGTTAATCCGAAAACGCGCGTGTTTGGAAGCGGCTTGAAAACGACGTATTTAGGGTGAAAAAGTCTTAATTTACTGGTTAGGAGTCGAAGAATAATCTAATAGTATCTTCATTTCATTGTAACAATAGGTCAGGCCGTAAATCATCCGTTTCTTTCTTTTAAATGAACTTAAAATATACTTGTGAAAGCCGTTTCAATAATCTCATCTGTCATTTGAAATATTATCGAAAGGTTATAGAGTATCCACCGTTTCTATAATTTGTAAAAATAATAAAAATATAGGATGTACTCCGAAGCCTCACATTCCATGTCTTTTTTTTTAAAAAAAAAAATGAATCTCTAATAGTTACTTATTGTAAACTTTGTGATTGTATTCGGTGGGTGATAAATAACGAGAGTAATACGCTACTTAATGAAAGATACTATAATCGTTATATTAAAATAAATAGCCTATTAATATCTAACAAGAATTGTTGGCTTAGGAAAAAAAATTGCGTTTAGGGTTTTACCAGGCAAAAATGCGTTTTAAATGAAGGAAAGCTTGATCCGATCGAAAGCACTTTCTTCTTCACGCCTCTAATATAAGGAGATGCCTTTTATAAATAGTCAAATTAAAGAGCCGGCTATTATGAAACAATCCCGAATAAATTAACGGTCAAAATTAGCAAAGTTAAAACTCTTGTATACTTTTCATATAGAAGAAGAAGCTGTTTACTTCCGGATAACGCGTAGCCTGTCTATATTGATACATACTTTGATTTCAATCTTAATAATAAACCGAAAATATTTTGTTTTTCAAATATTCAATTCGTTTTCAAATATATTAAGGTTTAGTTTAACAACGTCCGAAACGTTGAATACCTAGGTGAAAATTATGTTATAAACGATAAATATATCACTTAAAAATTCGAAAACGTTGTTAAGGAAAACACATTAAAGAATGTCAAAAAAATGGTATACTGAATTAGTAATATAACGTTAAAAGGTAACTGGTACTCCAGAAAAGCCGAAAATAGTAACCATTTATTCGAAAACATGAAAACGGGTACAGAACACAGTCTTCCACTTATTACATTTTGTATACAGAGTTTGTAAAAAGCGGTTTCAACGTCAGGTTAAGTAAATTACTTAACTTATAAGATATTCTTCAACGTTTTCTTAATTAAAAAAATAACGATGGGTTTTCGTAATAATATTAAACTACTTGTAATCGATATTCAAACATAGATTACCGCTATTATTTTAAAATGAAAGCACGATAGCACCCGTTGAAAATAATTTATATACATATACTCCGAATTCAACAATTCTGTTCTTTCTTTTTAACATCAGGAACTATTTGCATAACATGCTGTATATAGGGCTTCAAAGAAATTTCGAAGGTTTATTCAAGTTATTGTTTTAAAAAACAGCTTCGGAGCTGGTTTTTTTGAATCAATAAGAAGGTAGTTTATCTTTCAATTTTTAACAAAGAGAATTATAAATTCCTCAACACTATTGGGAAGCTTTTCGTTAATAGCAATAGGCGGTTTCGGAATCAACGTCTTATTTATATTTTCAAAAGAGAGAGTGTTAAGTTGGGTAGTAACATCTTGTTTTTTACGAGTTCGACGAAGTATAACATGAAAAAACAGTGTCTTTAATACTTATATATTCTTTTATATCGATAATGAACTCTATCTCTATATTTGGTCATTACCCGTTCCTCTCTAAAGCAATATATACTACAAAATGACCTAAATCACCTATTTGTATTGTATTCAATATTTGTCTAAAACCAATGTTATATTATAAAGAAGAAATCATATAGGTAAAATTTCTGTAGCGATATTAATCGAAGTTAATGTTTAAATACATTATAAAGAAAATGAGTCATAATCTACTATTAAAAACATGGCGGATAACTTGATTAAGTCATGAGGATAAAATCAAAACATATAGAAACTTTAATCAATAATTAAACTGTTTACATATAACATGACAATACTTATAACTTATGTCAGTTGAAACGATAATGAATAAAATACAAGTGTAAAGTAAAATTATTCTTAAACTAGGAGTTATTTATAAGTTGGGGGTAAATTACTAGATGAAAATGAAGTTTCTTTAACTCTCATACACAACTATATATGAAAGTTACGTTTTTCTCTTTGAAAAGGCAATAAGGCTATAGGTAAATATAAGGTAAATACATATATTAGCCTGGGTTTCAAAATCGGTCGGATATTAAGCAGAATCCAAAAGATAAATATGAATTCGCTAATCTTTCGCATCATATTTTTAATATAAGCCAAAGTCTTTATAATGTAAAAATTAGGTTTAATTGACCCAAGTAACACTTCGTATAGTACCAACTCGAAAAATATTTACGCCGGTTATAATAATATATCACTAATTATCACGCACGGGCGTATTACAATTGTCAATCCCGTGCAAATAACATCGTTATTATTGATATTACCGGTATAATCAATACCACTATATAGAATATAGAGGTTTTAAAGTCGTTTATAAATAGGTTGGGTGCGGGTAACCTATTTATTGTATTTTTTGGATTATCGAGGGGGAATAATACGTTTGTTAGAGTATCTTTAATAATTTTTAAGAATAGTGAGCTTTGTGGAAGACTCTAAAGACGTATGGTTAACTTCGGTAAAAGAATGTTTTTCTAGCGATAAAAAAACATGAAACCGCTTCTAAAGTCCTGATTTTAAATTTATAATTTGATTAATATCAGCTTTCATTTCGTTTATGTTGAAGTAATATGCTCGAAGTATTACCATAATAGTATCGAGGTCGTTATTACCGCTATCGCCACCGCAAACGTAGTCACTTTATAATTTTTTTTTCGTAAAGCCTTTCAATCATGGAAAAATAACGTAAATGTGATTTTTTCCTTATATAAATAAACTTCCGGGTTTAATATAATTTGTATAATACTGTAAATTTCTATACTAGAATCTGTAGTCTAATATTGGAAATTTCAATCAATTAGTCGAAGATTTTATGTTTGATTGGTTAGCCGTTCTCGTTTTGAGGTTAAGTATTAGTGTTTTAATTCAAATAGAAGAAATTTGTGGCATCTTCATTGTCTTCTTGTGATTCAACGCGGCTTTTGATATGAAGCGATGCGTTAATTGCGTTGGCGTTGTTTGTGGGTATCGTGAAAGCAGTATCCCTTTAGGTAAGGTTTTACTCTAAAGACGTAGACGTATTAATAATAGCCTCAAGTTATCGGATTGTATTTATTAGTGTTTATTTTACTAGATATTATTGTAGTGCATAAGTATGAGAGACCATGTTTATGGAGTGCATGATAGTATGTTACGCTTTAGGAAACCCGTTAGTAGAGTTCATAGTAGATTGACACGCCACAAGTGAGAGATTATAATCTTTAATCTAAGGCGTACACTCTGCAGGTTCCTCTTCTCCCTTAAAAATACATCTTTCTACTATACTTTAAATATTATATTGTCTTTGTTATACGTTAACATAGAAACCTAACCGATACTAAGTCATAGTAAACTCAGTTATTCATGAATAGCTTAGTAAAGAAGAAAATAATCGTTTTTGACTATTTATAATGGGATTTTGCAGCAGTATAAATTATTTGGTATTTCAATATTACGATTTATAGGAAATACACGAAAATATAAATTTTTTTGTAAAACACGGTGTGGCTTTAAGGAGGACAGCTTTATTATGATTTTATTAATTCTTTTCCTACATTTTAACTAATAAAAGTCCATTTACTTTATTATCGATTTGGTTGGCGCTTTGGACGTATCCGTGTACTTTTTGAAGAGCGTTTTATTATGTATTGGCTACGTAAGCTATTAAGTTTCAGACCCTTATATTAGGATCTATCCGGCTATAATGCAGCTTTTATACCGCTTATGCAAATTTTGGAATCGATAAAAATAACTTTTAAGACGTTCGTATAAACATTACAAACGCTTCAAATAGCTTTCAAGTGTTTCGGCATAATTTTCAAGCGATACAAACGGTTTTTGAGGCGTTTATACCATCACTTTAAGCGTTTGAAACAGCTTTCGAAGTGCGTATTACAATACAAGAAGCGCCCAAACCACTACTCAGCGCTTTCACACTTTATTTTAACTTTTACATATAACGCCTTTTTACTCTGACATCTGGTACCCAACTTTTTCGCCTTACTTTCGTTCGCCTTATTATATATCGCATGTTTAAATTGATATTTGCTAAGTTAAAATTTTCTTGTCATTTACCTAGTGTAGTATTTATGAATTCTAAATTACTAGTTTGGAGCGCTTACTCATATCTTATTCGCATATTATTTATACTAGTAAATACTAAACACCTAATTTGTAACACTTTATTACCTTTTATTTACCTTTTCTTTGTGTATTATACGCTTTTCATATCCATTTTATTTTAAATTTCCTTTGATTATATTGTTTTAAGCATATATAAAATCTTACTATTAAACTATATTTCGAGTTACACTTTGAATACAACTCAATCACTTCTATAGCTTTATCAATGACAAGTTTATCTAAATCTATTGAGTATATGAATGTTTTATTTAAGTATATAGCTTTTCAGAAAACCGTGTAACAATACATTGAAATTAACCTGTAAGATAATGTAATCGAAGCTTCGTTAGAGGATTTTGACTCTTGGAAGGCAAATACGTATGTTACAAATGTAATCTTTTGTTATTTGAAAGAAAAGACTTAAAAATCTCGATATATTTGATAATTTCCAAAAATACGTTTTAGATTAGATATTGGAAATATGGCGTACCGTGTAAAATTCAATCTCAAAAGTGTTATATGTATTGTTACGAAGCATATGTATTAATACACCTGGCGATAAAAATGGTCGTATTATAAAAGTGTTGGTTATTACAGCTTAACTTTATAAAATGTTTGGTTAGAATGATGAAGAGATGTTAAAAATGGATTTTATGAAAGGATATTCATTGGCGAAACATAATAAATAACCTATTGACAACATACGATACAATCTATAATGCAGAAGCACTTTATGTATGTAAAGCGTAAGATATTGGGCGAAATTGACCGTGCACCGCGAAGGGCAAACAAAACTTGAGGAAGAATTTACAGGAGAGTACAAAAATCCGTTAAGAGTATCCTCCACTCGAGTTTAAAATATAATCATTTCCGCAAATACTTTGGAAAAGTGGTACAGGTTAGATTACTTCCTAATTGAAACAACAAATCTTTTCGACTACATCGAAAACGTCCAAAATTAGGAAGACGACGCTTTCGGAGAAAATATGAAAGACGGTAAAAATTTTAACGAATCTTACAGACCAAAACCTACAAACCACGACTTATATCGTGTCCTTTTACTATACCGGTTTCCAATTGAAAAAGGAAACTTTACGAGTTTATAAACTTCGTTAAATTTTGGGATGGAAGCGAAAATGAGAGTTTCAAATTATAGAACGTATTTAAAAATAAAATTTGTATTATAATAAACACCTGTAAAAAACTGGATATTAATCTCTTCTAATTTCATATAATTTTGCCCGGTATTTTAATTAGGGAGGTTTATGAGTGATATATGTAATATTTAATATAAGTAAATGCATTTAAAAAGTATTTTAGCCGTTTTCGAAGAAATTTCGCCACGGAAATAAATTACAAATTTTACAATAAAAACTAGATGGGAATTATATAGAAATCCGTTCAAGGGTATTTTGATAATGCAGACAAATCGTCATTGGAAGTGATAATTACTTTATTAGTGATGTTTATAAATTGTAAGGTAAAATTTGGACCATAATATGAAAACGACAAATTATTTGTTTTAATATTCATCAAATCTTATCATAGAAATCCGAATTTTAACTTTATGCTATTCAAACCAGAAAACGATTTGGTGGCTTATGATATAAGTTTCAACATATTATTTAAAAAACTTGATACCTTGATAAACGGGTTTGAAATGAATATTCGTCATCTGGAGGTATAAGAATAAAAGTTTATAAATTACAAAGGCGGACTTTATTATAACGATTTATTACATTTGAAATCGAAGATTTAAGGTAAATTTTTGGAATAGGGACGTCAATTCTAATCTTAAATATAAATATTGAGAAGACGAAAATTAAGGAAGGAACTCTTGGAATCATGAATGAAACTAATATTTACACCGGCTTCCTTATAACTAAGGATAAATCTCTTTATATGAATTATGAATATTGTATCTTTATAAAAGTATACTTAGGCTTTCAAGTCCCACAAAACGGTGTTTCATTTACAATAAAGTCGGTTACTAGTTGATAAACTATTATATACATAGGTAAATCAATGTTAAATGATTATGTGAGTTATATTACTGGTTAAATATGAAATAAATAGTAACATCACAACTTATACAGCCGATTACAAATATATCGAAAATAAATTCGATGATGATGTACGTAAATATATTTTTAAAGGTAAACAACTAGTAGGAACACGTAATTTACATGATGACCTGGGGAAAAAAACGGATAATCTCGTATTTTTAAGTTCATAAGATGTTTTATTATTGTATAACTCTGGTTTGAATAATGATAACGTTGTTTTGATGCCTATATTGTGTTATAATTCATATCGTTGAATAAGTATGGTAATTATTTTAAAGAATTATGTCAAATACTGACGTAACATAGATTTCAACCACGGGAAAACGGTAATTTTACGTTTTTCCAACAAAGTTCCTGAATTTTAGGTCGATTGCATAAAAAATACCATATATGTTGGTAAGCGTCTATCGTTGCAACGTAGTAGATTCGAATAATTGTTATTGACCAGCGAAAGGTAAAGGAAGCTAATAACAACATTTTCGTTGTTATCTTCGTTATCGTTGTTGTTATTGTTGTTGTTGTTGTTGTTACCGTTACCGCTATTGTTAACATGGTTATTGACACTCTATAGCACTTAAATAACACTTGTAAAGGATTTCTTAACTCGCGATCATAATCATGAACTAATACCAAGTCCAAGAAAAAGCAACAAGAGACAGAAGCTTGAGTGGAAGATGGAATATGAGCTAAGAAATGGAGTCACTCACACCACGCATCCACCACGAACATCCCAAATATAGCATTGATATTTTCTAATAACAATAAATTACATTATTTTATTGATACCTCGATAATAAGTTAATTTTTTGATTTTTTTTACGAACTGGTTATAGTTAAGTTGGTATAGAACGACAATATAATAATAGAGAAGGGTTTTTGGTAACGTTTCTTACTATTGTACCTAATGAGAGGTACATGCGCACTTGCATATCTCGTTCCTTCTTGCTTTCTCTTGAGGCTCCCTACTCATGAGTCGTTCTTTTCATGAATACTTATTGTTATGATGATGATCTAGTGTATTCCTACTTTTAGCTTAGTTTTTACATTAAAATACCAACCGGAATACCACCATACGTTCGCACGTATAGATATCACAACACTTACCTACCACATCGAGTCCACCCTAACCAAGGGTAAAGTCGCGTTGATTTTTTTTCGTTATATGAAAAGGGCCTTCAACGTCTTTTTTTATAACCTCCTTTTGTACAAGATATGGTGCTTCAAGTTGTTATCGTCGTTGAATTCTTTCTTTGCGTTTGAATTCTACTTCTAATGAATTTATTCATTACTATTACTACTATTAATAATTAATTAATGAACTGATAAAACATTTTAATTTTTTTTCTATAGATTTAATTTTGATAATCCAGTCAATTCTTTAGTTATAACCTAAATGATCATTTCCAAATACAAAGCCGATGGTATTAAACGAGAACTAAGTTGGTTCACTCCTATTTAATAGCCCAGATATTTATACCTATGGAAATCTGTATAAGTCTCTAACTCAACTGTATTAATTCAACAGTTCGCTGGCTTTAATTCCCTGGCAGTCTTCTAGTTTACCAAGGTATCCTTGTTCTATAGTACGTAACTTGACCTTGTTAGATGGCTTGTTAACGTAGCCCTCGATGCATGCACGGACTACTTTGCGCACTGCGTGCCGGCGCGCGATTAATCATTAGAAACTACGCTGCTGCCTCCATTAATAACAAACTCCACTAATAATTCGATTTTTACTTCTCACATAAAAAACTGTCACTAATAACCTCATTTAATAACGTTGATTTACTGTTTAAATACTATGATACCTTTGATAAATAATTATCATGTTGTAATAGTAGTAATTGCAGTGTAGTAGGTTAACTTCACTTACAGTAAAGTTGACTATACTGACTGCAAGATTGAGTGTATTGTTTTGTGGGCCTACTGTATTGACTGCAAGTCAATTAAAGTATACGCCCACTTTATACTATGGTATGGGCCAAAGTAACTTAATGTATCATATTAACGTTTCCGAAGGGTACTTGTTATATAGTTTTTATAGTTGTTTTAATAATGAAATTCGGTGTAAATCTGTCGGTAATTACGAATAAGTTTACTTTATAATGCGGTTATTAAGGGTGAGCTTTCCTTTAGTATTAGTTAGTGAACTCGTTACTAGAACGATTACTCAACGCTTGCTAATTTTCTAAATCGTTGTCGATTGCGCAAAGATTCAATCTTCATCATTATTATCGTATTATTAAGTAATTAAACGTAACTTTTTATATAGCCGTCCCGTAATTTCGCCTTCAACTCTTATTATACCGTTCAAGAGGCGAAAACACTTACCTTTACGCTAAACAAACCCCTAACTCATTATATATACTTAATCTTCACAATTATTGCATGACTAAACGTTTTAAGGTATAATATTAAATACAAGGGAAATAATATATTTAACATAACATTATTATCAATACGTAACATTACGAAATAAAAACACTATTATTACGATAATTTATTGTTAAAATATTGGCAAGGTCGAAGTTAACTTCGACTCGGGAAAACAATCCTAATTATTAAGGATAACGGTTATTTAAACTAGTATTGTGTCGATTACATTCTATATCCTTAAGTCTACTATGTCATCCTCCTCCTTCGCGATCGTTAAGCGAACCGTACGTTTTAATGTATTATTCCTATTACAAAGGTTTCAAAGTACTTTAAAAGGGGCTATTCGCAATATATCGCATTACAATACCGCGACGTTAAAATCTATAATTTTTGATATGTCCTTGTTAAAAATATATAGTGTAATTAGATAGTTGTTGAAGTAGTAAAACGAATCTTTATGGTAATCATTATCTGTTATTACGACGTCGCCGTTCTAATCAGATAATTTTAAAGGAAATAAATGTTCATATATTAGGGTGGTTGCCGCATTATATCCCTCTTAAAGCAAAAACTCACACACTATAACAATTTTAATGACTCACTCTATAGCCAACGCCAAAGGGGCCAAACCGATCACGCGAGCCCTCAGCGCGACTACAAAAGCTGCCCGACCTTTCGGAACAAACCAACAATGATCTTCGTATTTATTTTGCTATTGTAAAGCGAAATCCTCGTATTGCTAGAGTTAGGTAAGTAAAATATCTGTTGGAAAAGAAGTCAATTGCAGTACAGTCAAGTTAACTCTTTTTGTTAACATTGTTAAAAAGGCCGAACGAATTAACCTTTAGTAGGAAATATTCCTTTTTACTTTTCTACAAGTTTTGTATTTCACACAAAACTTGACGTTAAGTTTTAATAGTATAATATTGAAAGTATGGCATATATAGAAAGTAGCTTCTTTTTCCAATTAGCTTATCAATGCTTAAACAAATAAGCAATAATAAGTGTTCATAGTTGGGTTGCCTGATAAGTTAATCAATGAAACCTCAAATATATGCCAGAGTTTAGTTATATTCAAAAATTGCTACAAAAAGATTCCAATTTTTCCTATTTTATTAGATTTTAAACGTTTTACTCTTTTTACTGGTCGAAGTACTTGGTTCTTCATTAAAATTGGTTGTTGAGTTGTAAGTTCTAACATTTTCAGACAGCTATCCGGCCTGCATACTAATTTGTATGCCCAAATGCTTTGGCCTGTGCCTCACTTTGAAGTGGGAACCTACTATACTAGATTTGCAGTTAATCTCACAAACTGTAGTAAATTTGCAACAAGTATAATCAACTAACTGTGAGTATGGTTGAATTGACTATTATGTATTTGATTTATATTTTTTGTACTTGCACGCTAGCGTAGCCGGCCACTAATTGGTGGCAACATTTGAAATCCCTCCTTGATTCACAAGCCAAACCCCTGTCAATTCCAGTCAATTTGAACTGAAACTAATATTAATTACGGCCTTTTATTTCACATCTCCGAGCCCTCCGTTCCTCAACTCCCGTACATATGTCTTTTGTCACAGACTTGTACGTATTATGCATTTCATTAATTGCGTACCTTTTGCCAGTAGTTCCACCTACTACCACCGCTATCATTACCCTAGTAGTCTTCGAGTTTACCAGAGTATCCCTGTTCTTCCACGTTACGTTCCGGGCGGTTTACGTAGCACTTGATTCGTACGATTAGTGTATTACTGTTTATAAACCGTTTCAGGACGCTATTAGGCGTGGCCTTAATTATAGCGACGGCGGGTTTATCTTTGCCGTCAATGCACCGGAACTTATCGATTTTCCGGGATTCATATAACTCTTCTCATGCTATTACGTTTATTATTGGATGGTTTTAATTAGTTATACTTAACTTTAATAGGTACTCATAAAGAATTTGAGAGTTTATATACACTATTATAAGTATCAGAGTTAATCCCAATTGTTTAGTAATAGTCATCAAAGTATTATTTATTACTATACCAATATTAAACCCAGTTATTATACTGTATACCTTCGATGTTCACACATTTCGTATTATACGATTATACTTATCTGATTTTGAGTATATGAGGTTTCTAGTGATCGTAAACTATACTTTAGACTATTATTTATTAACGAGTATTATAGGGAACCCAATTAACCATATAAGGTCAGTATTATTAACGAAGGAGCCGTATATAAATATATTGACTTTGCTGTTGTTACATTAGCTGAAACAATATTAATACATTTTTCAAAATTAAATATTTTCTATTAAATCCTTTTTTTCAACCTATTAAAGTTTTCGTTTTATAGATTCTATACTTACACCACGATGAATAAGTCATACGATACCTCCGTTTAGTATATTGTGGTAATATAGGCTTTATGGTCCTTTTACTCTTGGAATCGTTGTAATTTTACCTCGTGAGCCTTATTAATCATTGTTAGATTTGTGACTTATCCTTTTTAATGTAGGATAATGTAAGTAACATTAGTATTTTCAGCTTCTAAACTATAAATACGGTTTAAAGATTTATGAAAATCAAGTTATATGCTTTTAACTAACGTTTCCATCATATTAAACTTTCAAAAGCCGGATCCTTCGATAGCACATTATTTATTTATAACAAACGTATTATTTTTAATAAATGTAGTATTTGTTGGAATAGTAGTATTTTCAGTGCAGTAAGTCAACTTTAATTACAGTAAAGTTGACTATATTGACTGTAAGTTGAGTGTATTGTTTTGCGTGAGTCTACTGTAATTGACTGCAAGTTAAGTGCAGTATAGCCCCACTTCAGACTAGGGAACGTGCCAAACAATTGGCTATATAATTTACTGTGAACACTGGCTAGCGGTCTGCCAAACGTGGAACAATATATACACTATCTGAACACGTAATATTACTGTTGCTTTGACCAATAGAATCGATAACGTTACAACGTCTAAAACCTTACCAATACTGATTATGGATTATTAGATTAAGCATAGATAAGCTAAGTAAAAAAAGATGCTACTTTATAGTTAAGCTTTATGTTAAACAACGGCTAGGGTAAAGAAAAGATTTTTGTAAAAGGCTCCTACTGTTACGCCGGTTTTCATGGCAATAAATAGAAAAAAAATTAAGTTACGCCTATCTTCATGGCAGTTTAGAGGTAGCAACGGTATCGCGATTGAAATTACTAAGAAAAAAAAATAGATTTTTCTTAAAGACATTGAAATTGATTGTTAAAGGTTTTAAAGTTCGGTAAGTTGTTGAACAGCTAAGTTAGTACTATTATGAGTGTTATTACCGTAAGAAAAACAACTCAATCATACGGCTAAAATAACAAATTACTTTCGCCCTTTACCAATAATAAACGACCTTTAACCTTACACCTTACACCAGATCTTTACCCCTACTTTATTTATTTTTTAATTTCCTTACATTAACTCAATTGTTAAAACCGCTAATTCAAGTGAAAACACTAAGTTACAATAAGAAAGCCACATTACGCGACCCAACGTTAAGTCGCCAAGTTTCCACACAACTTCACGCCAAATACTAATCCCCTATGCCTAAAGATTACTAAGTCCCTCGCCTAATAAGTCCTATACAAGTAAAAACATTAAGATAGTTTCCGCAAGTACTTACTTTCAGGTTATTACTGACCTTACTTGTAAAAAAGTAATTAAGAACATTGAAACAGTTTTCATCAACTATTACGACGAATAGCTTTGGATTACGGATATTAACAATACCTTAACTAAAGCTTGCCTGACTAATTACTTTGACTAGTACATTTTGGACGCGGACCTTACCGAAGACTATGGATGTGGCGTCCGCGTCTTTTAAGATTTCCGCAAGTTCTTTAACTACTGGACGCTTAATATATGGAAGATTATCTAACATACTGTTAAGGTCAAGTAAAAGAAAAAGGTTATTCGCTGTGACATTTATATCCTAAATAAAATTCGACTAAAATTAACTAAAACCCTTTTTAAACTAGTTTAACGAGAAAACCTTCTTTAAGACCCTAAACCTTAAGACCTCCAAGGACAAAACAAATATGTTAAAGAACTTCAATTCTCTTATAAACGTTTCATGTGACCTCTTTTTTACCTTTAGCTAAGTTAAGCCACTTTACGTGCTGGCGATAAAGAACCTATTAACTTGTTTGTCAGCTCGGTACCACCACATGGTAGGGTATAGTACGCCCTTAGCGGAGGCATGACAAGTAAAGCAACAGCCACTAACGCGGCTAAAGGTATCAACTTTGGCGTTTTACATCAGTTAATTAAACAAGATTGTCAAGTCTCTTAAAACCTTTGATCTCATATTTCCCCTTAGCCCTTTAATTGCTAAGTCTCCTAAAAGCCTTCCCATTATAGGTTTTCTTATACACGAGAGTCCATTATATGTTTCACCATAGGACTTTATCCCTCAGACAAGGCGACTAGTAATTATCCTTAATACCGTTCTACGAAAGATTGAAGGCTTAAACTGCTAGTGAACACTAAGGAAGATTAGGATAATTATTTTAACCTATGCCCAAAACCTATTGAAATGGTTAACATTGACTATAAGCTCTTTACGGATTTCACCAAAATTTGAAAAGATACAGAAAAGTATGACGGAAAGCCTTATAACCTTTTCGATACGAAGATAATACTGTAATGATCACACTAAATACCCGTGAGTATGTAGAAGGTGTTCAGAGGGTTTATGTTAGCAGTAAGGTAGCAGAGGTAACAAAGGTGCAATATTAAGACTGTGTTCGAGTGATGATCAGAAGCCGTTAGGCTATTCAGGTGTGTAGACTAAATACTTAGATTGACAACTGAAGAACTATCTCATGAAGCTATCTAAGGTGGTGATGACCATGTCCTTATATCTAGTTCCTTCAGTTGGTACCCATACTGGGGGTGCTCCAGTATGAGGTTTGCGGGATCACTGGTGGTGATCCAAGTGATCCAAGTGAGCCGGTGATTCAGGTGATCCAAGTGATCCAGGTCACGTGACTTCTGCTGAGTCATCCGTTGTCCAATTGCCGTGCCGTACATGGGAAATGTGCTTTGTAAGCGTAGTAGGGAACATGCAGCGTTAGAGGATCCAACTGCAGTTCGTGTCTTAACAAATACCCCTTTTAAACATTTGTAAGCGAATGGAGGTTCCACTTTTTAATTTGTATTCAATATTTACCAGAATTATTATAGGGTACGCTAGAGACTATTATCCAACCTTTCTAACCCGAACAATCACCTTTCGAAAATTTTACAATAAAATAAAAATCTACTTCGAATACGACATATACCTTACCTCATATCACACAGATGAGACCACCACACAGTAAACCATAATAATAGCAAAGAAATAAAAAAAGAAGGAAACACCAATAAATGTATTTAATTTGATGCTTAACAAGTTAATATTTTGTTAACAAGTAATGGAGAAGGCTCATGTTAGCGAAGTTACACTTTACTAATAGGTATGGGTAGCTATTACAAGTGTTAGAGAGTTTAAATACGCTTTACAACGCCTAAATGCTACTTACAAAGGCTGTTTTAGCTAATTACGTTCCTCGCTTTCAACTATAATAACGCGTATACCAAATTCGCTTAATATGTACCGCTAAGTAATCAACTTCCTTAACGTAAATAAAAAAGATTTTATGCTAGTTAATTATGTTCGACTGTAAATACGGTTATAAGCACCCTTAAAGCTTAAAGTTTGGCCTACTTACCACGGATTAAAGGCAGTAATTATGTTAGTGCTAATATGGCCAAGATTTAAGCTAAACTATTAACCATAAGAACTATAGTCGTAATAGTAGTAAAAGATATTAGATTTGTAGTGGCTATTGGTTAATTCGTTAACCTATATCCGAGCGAAATAACAAAAGGTTAATGCATTATATTTGGTACCTTACCACTTTTAAATAAATTTACTTGAATTAAATTGTAGACTTCGAAGGTGACGAGACAATTGACGGCAACAATACCCCTAAGTAAATCAAGTGTCATAAAGATACTACTCTTAGCGCAACTTAGTAATTATCCGATTACATTATTCTATACTATTTAAGTGGTGAAACCCTTGACCTTTACCTTCACCTTAATTAAGCTCTTAACTCCATATTTATCTTTAACCTTCGCGATTATTATATAGACCATACGTTTTAAGGTATTATGTCAAATATAGGGACATCAAGGTACATAATAGGAGGTTATTTGCAATATGTAGCACTGCGAAGGGAAAGCATTATGGCAACTAAAATTAATCGTTACAATATTAGTCAAAGTAAATTTAACTTCGGATTAGGCTAATACCTATCTTTATTGGAGATAAAGGTAGTTTCAACTGTTATTAGGTCGATTATGTTTTACATCCTCAAATCCCCAACTTCTTTTCTTCTTTATTAAGAGTATATAAAAACCTTTAAAGTTAATGTTAACGTTAACGCCAACGAATTAGTTGAAAACAGTTAAAGGTTTTTCCTCGCATTCAAGTGTGAGCATCTATAGTTTTATCTTTAAGACTCTAGAGTAGTAATTCTAAACCTTATAGAGCCGGAGATACGTTAATTCCACTGGCACTTTAACTACCTAGCCGTTAACAAGCTATACAAATTCTTAAATAATATAGCGTATGAAAATATAAAACACTTTAATTTCAAATTTATTGAAAAGCTTTGCTACCATTTCCAAATATATGTATAGGCTCCCCGGAGATTTAAGTATATACTAAAAAACGATGAAGAATTTAATTACGAAGTCTTTATCAATGTGTTTCATTTGGATAATAAGTTTGGTTTTTACCTCGTTAACTTTATAACCCTTTTTTACGAAACCAAGTTTATAAAGTTCCTTTCGGTAAAGGATACGTAGGAAACACTGAAAACTTTATGTATTAACACGTACTTGGGCTTATCTAACGTCATTGTCCATAATATCGGCACTTACTTTACGGCGGCGGAATTTCAAAAAAGATGCAAAATTAATAGGTATCTAGTATTAATAGGTGATCGTAAAGGCCCATTAAAGTATCAAAAGGGTTTAAAGGGTATACGCCTTGATTTTCTAAACGTATAACATCCTTATATAGAAAATTAAAAGATTTTTAGATCCGAAGGTACGCTTTTAGAAAGCAGTAAAAGGCTTAAACGATATTGTAGGCCCTAACAGCCTAATGTTAACGCTATTGTTTTTTAAAAAGTATACACGCCTAACGAGTGAATATCCGCTATTAACAAGTACCCAAAAGTGAGCTATAGCCTATAGAAAGACTCTAAAGGAATTACAGAAGGAATCGGAATACCTTTAGCTTAATGATACCCTTAACACCAGGAACAACCCTATAATAATCTATGTAATTACTTTGCCGTTATAAAGTGAAGTCTTCGTATGGCAGGAGCCGGGCAAATGGAAGGGTCTATACAAAACCTTAAATACCGCTAACTTTAAAGTAATTATTAAAGTTATTAACGGTCTTATATTTTCCCAACCCACACAAGTTAAACCCTATATTAATACCATTAACGACGAAAACCCTTAAGTCAAGCGACTGAGTTAATACGATCCTTTTCCATCTATTATTAATTAGCTGACATAAAGTTTCCAGCGCGGACAACTCACGAAAAAGATAAGCTTTACAAAGGAGGAATATATACCGGATCGCATTTATAATACTATTTAGGTAAACAGAAAAGAGAATGATAACAAAGAGTTGGCATTAAAGCTTCGAGTACAACGTATTATTCAGACTTTCAGCAAGGTATTTGAAGAAAATAATAAAGTCGAAATTAACAGCTTACTAATTCGAAAAGTCGTATAATTCGTACAGAAAGTTAATTTTAACCTCTAAAACCCACATGTTACGATCTTTAAGTCGAGAATTATTTATCAAGTTTAAGGCAAAACTACGGGGCGACCGTACGAAAAGTCAGGTTCAATTTATTCAATATACAGCAATAAAGGTCAAAGCTGGATCCTTACGTAGTTGCCAACGATTGAAAAGATTATTTAGCGTTTAGTTATTGATTGAGTAACAAGTTTACTAGCTAAAATCAAAGGTAAGTTTACGCTTAATAATCGAAATATAATATAAGCCTATAGATAGTCAATAATGGATTTATAAAGTATTGTATTACTATAGTTGTTATTGGAACTACGTGTTATTTAGCCTTGAGGAATAGTAATACGATATATTTAGTCTTTATACAGACCATTTCAAAAAACCTTTACTGATTTCTAATCAATTAGTCGTATTTTAAATCAAGATTGAGTATAAAATCTTTTATATAAAACCAGTATTTACTAATAATGTAGGAAAGAAACTTTGGCATGATAGGTATATAAATTAACGATACCCTTTTCGTCAGAATGACTGACTTTATGGAATCGAAATAACAGCCGATGAAGGATTTTAAATTCTAAAATGAAAAATTAGTAACGATATTGATAAAAGGCAATTGAATTAACTTTAACATATTTTTAATCCGTATACTTTGTATTAATATTAACTTTAGTTTTCACTACAAGGGCTAGAGCACTATTTAGCTATAATCGACATGACTAACGTGACTAAGGCTTAACTATACCTAAAACAGCGTTCCCGTAGCAGCTGTATTATCACTTTATATTAACCGAAGGAATTTAATAACCTTTTTATCGCGTTACAAGTACCAAATTTAACAGGAAACAATTTTGAAGGGCTTAATGAAAGGATTAAACGGTAAATACGAAATCTAAATCGAGGAATTAATATGGTTTTAATCGATCTGTCTAGAGTCAACTTGAGAATCTTTACAGATAGATCTTTTATGAATAATATAGACTTATGTTAACAGATCCATTTCCTAATAATCCACGTTCATAAAAAAAATGATAAAACTAGTTTAATATTATCGGAAGCTTAATTTACTAGACCTCTATGAAATGTAAATGTATTACACGAACTAAATTAACTATAAAGGTTAACGTTATAATGAAAGGTTTTAATATAGGTTTAACATTATGAAAAACCCGTAATAACAATACCAGCTAACTAAATATTCCTATTATCCCTCTGTTAATTTATATCGATTCGAAAAGTCCGTTCGAATGCCTTTCAAAATCGGAATTACTAATGAAAAATGCTCAATAATCGATATAATAACACTCCGTAAAGCATAAAAAGGTGGTAAGATTAAAGGATTTTTGATATGGCAATGGTAAAAACAATATCCCTAATGTTATAACGAAGTTATCGCCGAATAAAGCCTTAAAAGGGTTTATACATAATAACGAGTTAACTATACATATCGAGGGTTACAATAATGGGCTGCCCAGAAAAGTTAAATTACGTGACGGCGGCAACCAATAATATGTTGGCAAATTGGAAAATTGCCAGAGGACTAACGACGGCGAATTATTTAATTTGCATGGCTAAAAGTGAAAGTTTATAAAAGCTGGTGGCGGAAAACTATTTTGTAGAAGTTGATATAGTCGAACTTCAAAGTTGTGGGGTAATTAACGGCAATTAGGATGAATTCACATATAATTAGGTTCAATTCTATATAGAGGCCAATAAAATTTGACAAGAGTTTGGTCAGTTAACAAGGTCGCAGTTTAGCGCTTACTGGAAAGAAATAGTTAACCACACTATTATACCGGCACAATCTAAAAAGTCGACAGTATTGGAATAGTAGTATTTACGATATAGTAGGTTAGCTTTACTTACAGTAAAGTTAACTATACTAACTGGAAGTTAAGTGAATTGTTTTATACGGTCTTACTATAATTGACTGCAAGTTCAGTGCAGTATAGCCTCACTTTACATTAGGGCGTGGTCTAAAACATTAGCTATACAAATCACTGTATAGACCGGCTATCAGTCTGCTAAACCTGGAACAATACATACACCATCTGATCACGCAATACTACTGTTACTTCGACCAATCGAATCGACAACTTTGCAACATCTAAAGCCCTACCAATAGTATTGATAGTTTATATCTCTATGATACCGAAGTTTTTTCCTTATATGATTGATACATACATATAAACCATTAAAATCTTTATATCCAATCTATTTTTAAAGTGAACCTCTTATGTTGAAAACTAATGGATACTTATATCGGCGAGGTTGTATAAAGGTTTGATATAAAGTTTTACTTTATCGGCTGGAAACTGATCCTTGAATTTTTTTCGTCAATTCTAAAAATATAAACCTCTAAAGAATGATGGAAGCTTATGTATATGTTTGCATTGAATTACGGCTATGAAATGTAAATTTACTGCTTGTGTCAACATTTAAATTAGCAACAATGATGAAAATTAAATATTAACTGATTTTTTGAATTATAAGTCATTAAGTAAAGATTCAATCTTCACCTTTATTACTATATCCTTCAAACATCAGCCATAATTATTCGTACGTCCAATTTATGGTCGAGTTTAAACTTATAGACTATACTCAACTTGAAAAGTATAAAGTTTTGACCTTTCAATTGCGTTAACGGTACAAATTAAATAACCTCTCGTATAAAAAGGCCGTTAATCTCTATCTGGTAGTTTTAGTTAAAGGGTTTTCCTGATATATTAATGATTCTTTTGATATATAACTCAAGCGTCAGTTTTCTGTTGGTAGTTTCCTTTCAAAATACTCACGTTATTATATATACCTTTACAGGCTAGTAGTCCTCATTACCGTACTCCTCTTTAATATGTATCATTTCTTTCAGTGGTATCCTACACCATCGACTTTTTATCGTTTCATTAACGATCGACCCAGTGGGATTGCATTAGTCAATTTATTCGGTTTCTAAGTATTCAACGTAGGGATTTTTGATAAACTTAAAGGGTTTTTTATATGGCTTGAAATATTTAGTCCGAAAATCAATAGAGTTGTTAGCAGTTTTAACCACTATATTTGGATTTATAATATTGAAAAATTTATAGGGAATATTTTATTTACCTGGATTTCGCTATTTAAAACTTTACTTTCAAGAGTAAAAGATAGTATATTTGTTATCGATAGTTTGTTTTTGGGGGTAAAAGCATTATTTATATGGTGGCGTACCTATTCCTTCTTCAATTCCTTTAAAGCTTTGCTATATATTAAAATACCCTTTCGGGGATGTAGCGATAATAACGATCTAGTTGTTATACCTAAGTAATCTCTAAAGACCAATATAGTTGATATAAGACCGTTGGAGTTAAAAATATTATTAAGGCCTTTTACTGTTATTTAACACCATATTTTTTACTTTATAAAGCTTTTCTTTTCTAAGGTATGAATATAGTAAGTTTTTTGTAAAAAAAAAGTAAGCTCTTTCGACTTAATTAATACTCTAGTAAACCTTAACTTTGATATATTTAAGTTAAATCCCTGTCGACTTAACATTATTTTCATTGGTAGGGCCTTAGATTGCTACATCGTTGTCGATTTGAATCGTGGTCGAAGTAACAGTAGTATTGCATCGGTCAAGTGGTGGATGCATTTCTTTAGGTTTAGCAGACCGCTAGACAGTCTGCACTGTAATTTGTATGGTCAATTGCTTGGCCCGTGCCCTGGTATGAAGTAAAGTATACTATACTCGACTTACATCTAATACAATAAATCCATACAAATAATACACTTAACTTGCAGTTAGTATAGTTAACTTTACTATAAGTAAAGTTGACCTACTTTAACATACGTAGTACTATTTTAATACTGGCGGATTTTTATTTTGTGCGCGTAGGTCAGTATGGCTGACCAATCTTTTCCAGTTGGTGTTAAACAGAGACCTTGTTGACTTGCCTACCCCCTGTTCATTCTAATGAACCTCCACACCGAATTGAACTTAATTACATATAAATTAACCCAGTTTGCTGTTAATTGACCCACATTTATGAGGTTTAAGTTTGTCAATTACTATAAAAAGTTCGTCTGCTACAGGTCTTTTTAAACTTTTATTTTAGCCGTCTTTATTAAACAGAGCGCTATTATTAATTACTCCACTTCCTTGGAAGTTTTTCAGTTTACTAGTATATTTCTGAACGCTTTTATTTGATTTGAGCTTTTCGAGCGGCCTAATAACGTAGCTCTCGATACGTATGGTTAATCTATTGATGTCTACAAACCTTTTTAGGGCTGTCTTCGGCAATACCTTTGTTATGAAATTGATAGGATTGTCCTCACCATTAAGCCATCGGAACTCCTTAATCACTCTCCTTTCATAGGCTTTACAGAGCGTTATCATATCAATTATCAGGCGCTTTTTATTACTGGTTCCAAGATTTAAGAGGTATTGGAAAAGGCTTTTGAAGTCGATATAGATTATTACCGAGATAGGATAAATCCTTAGCTTTATAGTAAAAGGGTTAAGGGTTTCCCATAATGCTATGTTTACGTCGAAGCCTGTTATTATATTATAGATCTCTGAAGCTATTACGTTTTCTATAATCTTCTTGTACTTGATAGAGGTTTAGTAAATTAAGTTATCGATAATGTTGAATTTGTCTTTTCACTTATCTTCTTTAACGAGGGTTATTAGGAAGTCAATTTGTAAATATAGGTTGATATTATTTACGAAAGACTTATCCATGAAAATCATTAACTCAGCCCTCGACAGGTCGATTGGAATTATATTCATTCCGTGGTTTCAATTTCGCATTTTCTATTCAAGCCTCTTTTTTAGCCTCTTAAAATCTTTGTTTACCGGATCCTGTGCTTTTTCCGAGATGAAAAGAACGTAGAAAGCTTTCGGGTGGCATAAGGTAGCAATATAGCTACCACGAATACGTTGTTTTTACTCCCGTTAGGCCTTAACCACATTATTTTTGTCGATTATAACCAGAATAGTGCTTTGGACCTTTTAACGAAAATTAAGTCTAGCATTAATACCATGTATTCGGATTGACGATCCGTTAAAGTTAAGTTGTTTTCCTTTCGCCAACATTGTTACCAGCTTATAGTTTTAAAATTTGGATTTTTTAATCGCCTATTGTTCCGATCTTATAAAGCTAGCTATTTCGATAAAAAGAGTATTATTAGTTTCTATACCTATTAAACCGAAGTCTTTCTTTACGTTACCAATAAGTACGGATCGTATATTAAAGACTTTATAGCTAATCTTAAATCAAAATACGACTGGTAGGTTAAAAACCAATAAACATTTGCTTCAATTAATCTGTATAATAGTTTGATATATCGTATTACCTTCTTTAAAGTGTAAATAATACGTAATTTCTGTGGCAATTTCAATAATACGATCCGTTATAAATCCGTTGTTAATTGCATGTAGGCCTACATTATATCACGACTATGAAGAGTGAGTTTGCCTTTAATTTTAACTAGGAAATTTGCTATTAAAATTACCACTAAACGTTAGCTTATTTCCTGGATCCTGAGAGACTACGTAAGGATTTAGCTTTTACCTTTATCGTTATATCCTTAAAAGATTAGACGTAACTTTTCATACAGCGGCCCCGTGGTTTTACCCTTAACTTTGTAGATAATCCTCGACTTAAAGATCGTAATATTTGAGTTTTAAAGGTTAAAATCGGTTTTCGGTACGAATTGTATAACCCCTCAAGTTAATAAGCCGTTAATTTCAATCTTGTCGCTTTCCTTAAAAAGTCTAGCAGAGGTATTAATAATTCCTTATACTTGGAGCTTTAGTGCTAAGTCTTCATTATTCCTCTTTTTTGCTGACCTAAGTAGTATTGTAAATACAGCCCGGTTTATATTTCTTTTCTTTTACGGTTCTTTTTTTCGAGGATCGTTTGCGCTGGCAGCGTTTTATCGACTTGTCGATAACAGGTATAGGAAGTTTGTATCAACTAGGTCGTTTGGCTTAATAGTCTTTATCGTTAGTAGCTTTAATGTTTGGCTTAACCTAAGTAATTAGAAAGAATAAAAAACTGTTAGCGGTTTTAATAATTACTTTAGAGTTCGCGATACTTAGAATTTTATATAAGCCCTTTTTTTTCCCCGGCTTTCGTTGTACGAAGACTTCGCTTTTTAATAGCAAAACAAGTACGTTAATTATTGTAGGGATGTTCTTGGTGTTAAGGGTATCATTAAACTGACGGCGTTTCTATTTCCTTTGCAATTCTATGGAAAAAAATTTATAAGCCGTAACACGCTTTTAAGTATTTAACGAAGATAAAGATTTATTCGTTAGGCATAGGTACGATTTAAAAACCAGTAGCGTTGGCATTAGTCCGTTAGGGCTTACAGTATAGTTTAGGTATTTTACTGTTATCTGGAGGCGTGTTTTCGAATCCATAAAGCTTTTAATTTTCAATGTAAATATGTTATACGCTTGGCACAGTAGGTCTTATGCTTTTTTAACTTTTTGAATGCTTTAGTAGACTTTTATAGGTACCTGTTTATATTCGATACCCATTATCTTAGTATCCTTTTACAATTTCTCCGCCGCGAAATTGATATTTGTATCGTAAATAATGACGTTAGGTGGACCCAGGTACGTGTTAATCTATAATATCCTTAGTGTTTCCTAAGTATCTCTTTTAGAAAGGGATTTTAAAAACTTTATTACGTGCAAGAGGGCTATAGAGTTAACGACGTAAAGCATAGGCTTATTATCTACATAAAATATATTAATAAAGACTTCATAATTAAAATTTCTGTCGTTTTTTAGTATAAACTTAAATTTCCGGGGGGCTTATATATACGTTTGGTAGTGGTGATAGATATTTTAATAGCTTTTAGGGTAAAGTATTTTACATTTTTATACCTTACGTAATTTAGGACTTTATGTAGCTTGTTAATGGCTGGATGATTAAAACGTCGGTGTAGTCAACGTATCTTCGGCTTTTTCAGGTTTAACAATACTATTTTAAAGCCTTAAAATGAAACTATAAGTACCTTTATTTAAATGTGAGAGGAAACTTTTAACCACTTTTAACCAGTTCATCTGCGTTAACCTCTGTTAACGCCGAGAGTCTTTATAACCTTTAAGTAAAAAAAGGAAAGAGGTAGGTGATTTAATTATATGGATCGTATTTGTTTATATCATAGTTTAAATTACCGTTATCCCTAATAATAATAATTCTTTTCTTAGGCTAAAGCTAACTTTGGCCTTACTATCATCGCCACTATTAATTTCAGTAGTTATAGTATTTTTCCCTCTTTAGTATTAAGTATTGCGAATAGTATTTATTAAATACACTGCTACTATTATATCTGGTATAATACCCTAAAACGTTTGATTCTCGTAACAATTACGAAGATTAAAGATATGCAACGAGTTAGGAACTTAGTTAAAGTAAAGGTAAGGGTTTTTACTATTTGAAAAGTATAGGTTTAGTTATTAGGCCGCGTTAGGATTAATATTTTCATGTCACTTAATCTGTTTAGGGGAATCGTTGCCTTTAATTAGTTTATTACCGTCAAATTTTTCGATTTAATTTAAGTAGTTCAGATTAAAATGTATAGGGTAATAAATGTAATATATTAACTTTCTGTTGTTTCGCTCAGTATAAGGGGGGGAGGTCGAGTTAACTAATAGCCAGACTTACTATAGATCTAATTTCTTTTGCCACTATTACGACGATAGTATTTACAGTTAATAGGCCCGCTTAAATTTTGGTTTTGGTAATGCCAACATGGTTATTACCTTTAATCTGGGGTCGATAGACCAGATTTTAAGCGTAATAAGCATTTATAGCCGTATTTGCAATCGATATAATTGACTACCGTAAGGTATTTTTTATCTACATTAGGGAAGTTGCCGGTTTAGGGGTATATATTATATGTTAAGCGAGTTTGGTATAATGATTATTACATTTGTTAGAGAGGAGCGCAGCTAGCTAAAGAAGTTTTTATAGGTAGTATTTAAGCGTTGTAAGGTGTATTCGAACTCTTTGATGCCCGTGATTGTTACCCGTACCTGTTTTCAAAGTGTAGCTTTGCTAGCGTGTGCCTTTTCTATTACTTATTGGAATAATATCAGCTTTTTAAGCATTTGATTAAGGATATCCATTAGTTTTTCCTCATCTTTTTTTCTTCACTATTACTATAGTTCACCGCATATCAGCTCAGTTTGTATGGTATTAGGTAAGGTGGATTTCGTATTCGAAATGGCTTTTTATATTATTATAGATTTCTCGAAACGTGATGGCTAGAGTTACGAAGGTCAGGTAGTAATTCCTGGCGCGCCTCGTAAGGATTTCGGGGAATAGTGAGTAAAACTTTCCCTGAAAGGAGATCTTCTATTTACTTATAAATATTTAAAAGGAGTATTATTTTTATGTTGAAAGAGTCGTAGGGTATCCCGTTGTTCTTTTTTATATCGTTTCAAATCTTGACAAAGTCCGTAAAAAGCTTGTAGTTGATATTGACTATCCTAATAAGTCTTAAGGGAAGTTCGCAATAATCGTCCTAGTTTTTATTGGTATTTCCTGGCAGTTTAAGTTTTGGAACCTCCGAGGTAAGGTGTTAAGGGTAATTGCTAGTCCATTGGAACAAAAGATAAAGTCTTTTAATAGGTCTTGTTGTAGGTTTATGCGTATAGGTAAAATTATTATGGAAGTATTTTTGGGTGGGTCGTTAGTTTAGGTATTAAGGGGTAAAAAGAATCTAAAGGTTTTGAGGGACTTAACAATTTCTCTTAATTAACTGGTATAAAGCGCCGACGTTAATATTTTTAGCCGCGTTAGCAGCCGTTGCTTTACGAATTTTGCCGCCGTTAAAAGCGTACTTCGCGTTTTCGCGTAAGGGTGTTGAGTTGCCGAGTAAGTTAATAGATTTCTTATCATTAACGCGTTTAAAGCCCTAATCTAATTAGGTATGAAGTGGTAATCCCCTAAAATGCGTGTAAGGGTTGTAAGGTTTTTCAATACACTTTCTTTTAAGATGTAGGTTTTGAGGATATTCCTTAAGCTAAGCCAAATCGAATAAAGTCTTTATTAACTTAAAATAGTTCTTTTCTAGTATATCAATTCCTCATCGTTTAAATTTTGCTTTTAATTTGGACTTAATAATTTTCTGAGTTTTATTTTATATATTAATCGTCTAGTCGTCGAAAAACTCGCGATATTTACGAAAGGTACGGCTACCACGGTTAAGTTTTTTGCTGCCGTTTTCCTTATTAATAAAGTTGCCAACGATGTTAATTAGGTGTTATTCGGTTAAGCCTTCGTCGATATCTTACACCTAAAGATCTTTGTCATATTACTTGGTAAAAGTAGTTCCAAGGGCTTTAATTGCCTTTATCAGCTTTTGGGTAGGTATTATCTCGATGTTTTTAACGACGTATAAAGAGAAAAACCTGGTGTTCTTGGGCGTGGAGTCGCGTGAAGTGGCTTTTTTGGCGCAACTTGGCGATTTTTGGTGTAATTTCATGTTTTCACTCGAAGCGGAAAACTTAACGATTAACTTGATAAAGGGATAGTAAAAAGAGTAAAGTAGGGGTAAATATTCAGTGTAGAGGTCAGGTCGAAGGTCTTTTGTTATTATTAAAAAGTGAAGGTTATTTATTATTTGGCCGTAGGACTTGGTCGTTTTTGTAATAGTAGTACCAATAGTAGTACTGATTTAGCCGTTTGCTAACTTGCCGAGCTTTAAGACTTTTTAACAGTCAATTTTAACGTCTTTGAGAAAAATTTAGGAAAATTTATTAGTATTCTTAATTAATATACCATCTTTTACTTCTTAATTGCCATTGTAGTTTAACGTAACCTAAAAGTTTTATCTGTTTTCCAACCTTCATAGACTGGCGCAGTATTAATAAAGGTCTTTCTAAAGAATCTTTACTTTACCCTAGTCGTCTTTTGACGTATAGAGTAACCATAAAATAACATTTTCTTTTACTTAGACAATCAGTGCTTAACTGAATAAGCACTGATTAGTATTGGTAAGGCCTTAGATCTTTACAAAGTTGTCGATTCGAATCGTAGTCGAAGTAACAGTAGTATTGTATTGATCAAGTGATGCATGCATAGTTTTAGGTTTAGCAGACCGCT
This sequence comes from Anisogramma anomala, assembly GCA_038502455.1. NCBI lineage: Eukaryota > Fungi > Ascomycota > Sordariomycetes > Diaporthales > Gnomoniaceae > Anisogramma > Anisogramma anomala. The sequence continues at coordinate 32,005,605 of JASMMZ010000002.1, read as the reverse complement.
AGCCAGTTTGCACAGTTATTTGTATGGTCAATTGCTTGGCCCGTGCCCTAGTATGAAGTGTAGTGTACTGCACTGGACTTATACCCAATACAATACGTCTACACAAATAATACACTCAAGTTGTAGTCAGTATAGTCAACTCTACTGAAAGTAAAGTTGAACTACTTCACTGCACGTAGTACTATTCCTACAATTTTCAAAACTTGTCGTAAGAAAGTTGGTATTACCGTCGTAAATTAGTACGTTTAGTAAGTTCAGATACGTATTAATCCATAAAGTATATATTGTTTCCCATGTCTTTTTCGTCGCAAAATGCTGTAACAGATTTAATATCGTAAAGTAATGGCTTACCATCCAGGTAAAATACGTTCACAAAAACCTTAAAGTTAAAGTTTTAATCCTCCTTTAACGTAAAATTGAACTTTAAAAGGACTTTTAAGTATATTTGGCAGTAATAGAAAAGCTGTTTAATTACTTTTAATGTTAGTTAGTCCACATTTTCGTAACTAGTATCTTTTAAAATCTTGTAAAGCCTGTTAATAGCCGGATAGTTAAATCGGCGATATTGTTAACAAAGTTCCAACTTCGTTAGGTTTAATACCACTCCTTTTAGCCTTTGAAAATTGAATTGAAGACATCTTTATTTAAAGTTAAGTGGAAACCTTTTGCCGCCCTTAACTTAAATCAGTTTATTAGTTTGAACTTTAATGTTAACGACTAGGTTTTCATATATTTAAGATAAAGGAGGAAGCGAGTAATGAATTCCATGATATAAAAAATAATAAGACTAACAACGGTAGTGATAATCCTTGATTCTAGTAAAGAGAGCCTTTTTCTATAGCTAAAGCCAACTTTAAATTTACCAGCATCTGTGTAGTCAAGTTCCATAGCAATATTAGTATCCCTTTATAATGTGAAATATTTCGAATAGCCACTTGTTAAGTACTTCATTTCTCCAGTATTTAATAGAATACTTTAAAAAACCTTCTTCGCGTAACCGTCGCGAATGGTAAACAGGTGTATAGGGATAGGAATTTCGTTTTAATTACTACGATAAGGGTTTTCACCTATTAGGTGGTATAATGAGACGTGGTAGGCGAATCATTACGTTGTTTTTAAACCGATATTAGTACCTTTATACTAATCGATAGCTTCAAGATTATTATTTTATTCGAAACATCCATTTTTAAAAAAAAATGCGACGCGTAGAGTATAACCCTAATTAAAGGTAGAAAGGAAGTGTATGAAATATATTACTTCCTTTAATTAGAGTTCCGAAGTAATATAGTATATTAATCAATCGCTTTACTTAACGACAATTTAATTTTTTTTAGTGTTTAAGGTAAATTTGTTATATTAATTTAAAAATTCTTTTCCTTTCGTAACTTATTGACCAAGATCTTAATTCAGGGTCTTTTATTAACTATACTGGTTAGGCCTACCATATGTACGGTCTATGCAATATGTGTAAGGTTTTTTTTTTCGTCTTCGTTAAATTCTGGAGGTTAGATATACATATTAGTTGAACTCGAGACTCGAGACATTACAGTTGTAAACGAGAATCGAAACAGGCTAAAAAACTTGTTACAGATGGTTTCAAGGTATTGTAAGGCGTATTCGAACTTTTTGTAGCCCATAATGGCTTGCCGATCCTATGTAATGATCACACTAAATACCCGTGAGTAAATAGAAGGTGTTAGGGAGTTTATGTTAGCAGTAAGGTAGTAGAGGTAACAAAGGTGCAATATCAAGATGTTTGTTCGTGCTGTAGAATGATCACTAGCTGTTAGGCTATTCAGGTGTATAGACTGAATACTTAGATTGACAACTGAAGAGCTATGAAGGAAATAATATCTATGTGGTGCTGACCGCCTTATATCCTATGGCCTTCATACCATCTTCAGTACTAAGGCTCACCGGTGCTCACTGAAGCTCAGTGAGTACTTGTGATCTAGATAACCCTAACCCTGGTGAGTTACCTAGTCTGGTGCTGACAAAGAGATGTTCCCCACCTGATGTGTTGGACTTCAGGCTCTCAGTAGCTCAGCTGCATGCTGGCCTGTTTCCTGACCCGCCAACGTGCTTGGGTCATAACATCCTACTGACATAGTGTGTCTTCGCTAACTTCTATATTCTCTATTCCTTGATGGCAAAACATTAGCCTATCAAATATCGGATGAAGGACGTCCATCTAACTTTCCGACTCTTGCTTATAATCTAATATATAAGATCACTTAATAATATTCCAGTTTATATAATATGAGGCAAGGTTAGTATTGTATTCAAAGTAACCTTTGAAACCATTGTAAGTCTCTCTAAAAAAAAAGTGATTTGTTAAATACCAATAGTAGTAATTCTCAGCTCATCTAGTAAGAATACTGGAAAACAGTAAGTAAAAGCCTAGCTATTTAACTCTGATCTAGAAACAAATGTTAAAAAACAGACGTAATTTGACGTTGAAGGGATTATACAACATACCGTTATACTTCTTTTTCCCTCCCTAAATATTAATGAATTTAGTAATTACTACGTAATCCGTATTTATTATAGGTATATTTCAAGGGTAGAAAGTGATGCATTAATCATAGGAATCATTTAAATTCCTTAATTAGTTTTTCAAGAGATGTTGGTATTAGTAGATAGGACAGTTATCTTTAGCCGAATTTCAAGGGGTAAAGCTAATAGTCGGACGTATATTTGGCTCGCGTATAAAACCGTTCCTTTTTTGAGTTGGTTACTGGACCTAGATGTATTGAAAGGCCTGGAAGACAGGAATTTAAGGGTTTTTGCCATGAGGGATTTAATAACACTTTTCTGGATATTAAGGGGTACGTTTAGGTTTATACTTTATGAATTGGTATATGTAAAGTCTTAAGGCGTATATGTTAATTAAATTTTCATACTTAATGATACTGAACTATTGATCTTACGTAAAAGGGTTAAGTAACTTATTTAGACTTAGGCGTAACATTATGAACGCGTATAAGGGCGTTATAAGACATTATCGTTAAGAATACCTTTGATTTTTTTTCCTGAATTTATTAAAGGTTTTTACCTGTTACATGTTCTTATGTTAAGTTAGCAAGATTAACGTTTTCTCTTCCCTTTATAAGGATGTTGACCCCTTTATTAAATAGTTTAGTTTTTAGCCTAGTTTCAACCTGTCTATTTTTCGCATTTTATATATTCAAAGTCTATTTATTAAACTATGAATAAAAGTTATCGAGGTCTACAAGTCCCGTATAGCGTCCGGTATAGGATTGAATCGAAAATGTAATAGCTAATATAGTTCCTTAGGTGCTTGGGGGTGTAGTTTTTATCAGCATCAATTTGCTAAAGGTTATTATCGAAATATTTAACGAATGTGAATCCGAGGTTTTAAATTTCTTTCTTTAGGGAATGGTAGGTAATAATGTTAATGTTAGTATTGCTTAAGGTTATCGTAACTAAGATTACAAAGTATGAGGAGAGAAAGAGTTGTATAAAGATAAATTGAGCTGTCGGTTTTCCGTTAAAGTTAGTATTTATTAACGGTCGTAGGACTTAATCATTGTTACTTTAAAATTTACAATAACAATAACTATAAAATTATTGATTTAAACATTAGCTAATTTAACGATTTGGGGATTTTTAAGACTTTTAAGCGGTTAATTTCAATGGTTTTTCCAAGACTGGTTTAATAAAGATCTTTTGGTGTTTTTGATAGCGATACCATCGATACTTATAGACTGCTGAGAATAGTTTCACAGCCTATAAGTCTTCCCTACTTGCTGCCGCGAACAATTTCACAGCGTATAGAGGCCTTGCATAAGAATCTTCTACCCTACCGCTGTTTGACATAATATATTATGGGAAAGCAGCTTCTTTTTTTTACAGAGCTTATCTATGTTTCACTTAATAAGCACTTATCTGTGTTGATAGGACTTTATCGTTACAACGTAGTCGATTCAAAACAATGTAGTTGAAGTAACTGGTGCTGAATTGAAATTGGTTGATACGTTGTAAGTTCTAAGTTTCGCAAACCGCTAGCCAGTCTGTACGCTAATTTGTATATCCAAATGCTTTGGCCTGTGATCCACTTTGAAGTGTGTACTTACTGTACTAAACTTGCAGTGAATCTCATAAACTTCTGTCAATTTTTAATAAGTGCAATCAACTAACTATAAGTATAGTTAACTTGACTGTACTACATTTAAGTACTATTGTAACAGTAAATTTTTGTTCGGTAAAGGTAAACCGTTCTTAATTAAGATAATAATATCGAATGCGATTCGTGCCGGTTAAGCTTTATATAATAAATTTTGGAATATTATTTTTACTTTTGTTCATTAATAGACATAAGTTGGATATTAAAGTAACGATTATGATAGATTGATTTGTCCACATTTCAGATAACGTATTTATCCCATATTAACTTCAATCTTAACAATTTTCAATTTTTTTGAACGCACGAATAATTGTAACCGTTTATTCAACATAATATAGAATAAAATATGTTATACTGCTGGTTCAAGTATATGGTTATAAAACGCATTTTGATGTTCCTCCATGTAAAGAGTTGTATTAATATGGAAAAAGAAGCTTTATAGGTTATGTGATTTTGTGTTACGAATATTAACTGCATTTATATGCCTTTCAACGATTTCAATTCCGTTCATGAAACAATGATAACTTCAGTTACGAGGTTATTATCCATATTATTCACCTTGAGGGATAGCAAATATTTTTTATTATCAACGTTATAATATTCTTTCAGGTTGTTGAATTTACGCGGAGTGTTTTAACGATAAATTATCAATATATGTCGGTAAGGTTTGAATACCTGTTCACGTGAAATAAGGTGACTCAGAAGAGTAATCAAAATGATTAGTATTTGTAGTATAAAAGATGAAGATATGGTCAAGAAGAATCATCCAGGGTTGTACGCCACAGTTGAGGACTTATAAGTCCTCCACTCAAAGCGTATAACTCTGGAATACTCCTTCCAGACCGATCCACGCATTTTTGTCGACCTAAAATAAACATTCTAGACAGATCCACGTATGGTCGTCTGTCTGAAATAGTTATTCCAAACCGATCTATACATGATGTACTTTGCGTTTTGCAAGAGTGTAGCCTGTAGCGTAACATGTTACCATGTACCCTGCAGGAGTGTATCCTGTAATACAATATACTGTTACTTGGTTTATATATATTATTTATAAGGGTATATATTAATATCCATATAGGTAATCTTTTTTTCCCCTTATATACTTTTTACCTATAACTTAGTAGGAAAAGTATTGTTTGTAGTATTAATTATAATAGGTCCGAATTATCAGTTTCCGTATTTATAGTGTTGTTGTCGTATTAATCGTAAAAGGTTTAAATAAGCAGTCTCTGTAGTAATAGTATTATTTATCGTATTAATCGTATAAGATCTAAGTTAACAGATTCGGCTAAAATTAATAAAGTTTAACCGAAGTAATGTTTTAAATTCGGTTAAGATTAGCAAAGTCTAGCCAAGGTGGTATTTGTAATTCGAGCTTGGTTGTATAGTTAAATAAAAGCGACATGATTGGTAATGGCGCCTTTCGTTATTTCTAATAGAGGTAATTACATAATTACATAATAGGTTAGTATAAAAGGATATATCGCATTCGTTTTAAGTAGAACTTCCTTTTTTCTTTCGCTAAAGGCGCGTAATTCCAATTAATCCAAGTTATTATTTCAACTAACTTTTGGTTTACCTAACAAAACTAAGTCGTTTTAATATATAGGTTACTTAGCCTGTACATATACTAATCTATTTTCCGAATAAATACCGTGTAAAAATAGGAATGTAAAGCGCCATTTGGCGCGAGAAAGTCGGTATATCGCCGCCACCGTAGTTTCCTTAACCGTTACCCTTAGTACTATTATTACTACTAGTAGTAATATCCCGCTCTCGTCAGGCTTAATCTTTTTAATTACTGCCACGTCGCCCGCCCGCGCCATATTACTTATCGTTACATTACTAAACTCCGCCGCTATTACGTCGTCTAGCCCTATCGCTCCTTCACCGCTTAGCCCAACCACCGCCTTCGCCTCGCCCCTCTCTGCCATCGCCGCGCCGACTTCCTCCTCCCCCCTTATTCCTTCCCCCTTTCCCGATTCGGAGGAGAAACAGGGGACTTTTAAGGTTATAAACCTTACCCTTTCCTTATGAATAAAGACCCTATTACCTGTAAGGGCTCCTTTACGTCGTAAGCGTAGCTTAACTAAATTATGCTAAAGTATATATATTCTGAGCCTTTCGTTCATTAACTTTTAACTCTTTTTTTTTTTGTAAATAAGGAGTACAAGACGAATTTCTTCCGCTGCTTCGAAATTCATATCACTAAAGTACGCCGTAAGACTTCTTTAACGCATTAAGTATTAAAGTAACATACCCGGGTACGTAGCCTTAGGCCGCTAATAAATACACCTTACGTATCGTATATCGCGTTTATAACTGCAGGTAAATCCGCTAACGATTGCTACGAAAGCGGGGGCCGCTTAACGCGCTGCTACCATTACGAGCGGATTAATAACTTGTATTCCCTCATTCCTGTAACCTTATGGCCGTCAACCGACGCCGTATTACGTGTCCACCGGCTTTTTAACAAGTTTAAATCAGCTTCTAAAAATTTCTTTTAACAAAAGTATTTTTGAAGGTAATCGGAAAAATACGTCTTCGTAAATAACTAAAATAAACCGATATTAATTACTAATAAACGTTAATCGGCGAATTAGCAAAACGGTAATCGCTGTCGCCACTTGAAAACAGGGCCTATGTATATATTACGTAGGCGAATTCGACGACGTTATCGTACGTCGCTGTAAAAAAGGTAATCTTTTCACTATACCTTTACCTAAAGGTATAACTAATAAGGTGTAGGGTTACATGCACATTAACGTTAGTAGCTTTGTTAACGGTAATAACGGTAACATTAATATAAAAGAAGAGATCGATGGTGAGGACGATAAAGAAATGACAGCATCGCCCTCTCCTTTAAATAGTAGATAAATACCTCAAGGCTGGGTTAGCGTACCCAGTTATAATGTAGTACGTTATGTATTGATTTTATGGCGTTTCATATAATAATTATTCAAGGTAATAAACGTAATTTATAACGTTACGATATCGTAAAAAAAAAAAAAAAAAGAGAGAGAGAGAGAGAAATAAAATTCGTAAATCGGCGCGAATAGTTGTATTTAATAAAAGTAAAATCGACGGTTGGATTGAATAATTCGTTTAAATAAATGAAAATCGTGGATTAGTACAAAGAGTATTAATAGGCCGATCTAAGTTCGCGAAAAGTAATTTAGTATAATAACCCATTAGGGTTATGAAACCTTTTTAGTAGCCCAAATAAATAACGTACTTATAAATATAAAAGTTTTTAGTACGTCATTTGATATAGACTTTATTATTACGTTTGACGTTTTGGATTTTCCATTAATCTATTTGATTTTTTCGATTTACCGGCGTTTATATAACTTGCGTAAAGCCATAATATCGATTATTAGTCATTTTTCGTTCGTAATACCTAATTTAACTGGGTATTTATAAAGCCAAAAAGAATCTATGTAAATGACTAAAGGGATAAGGCGTAAATTAAGGTTGAAAATAATTGTTCGGATTTTTATCGTTATAGTAATACCCGAATCGAAACCCTTAACTATATTATAAATTTTAAAAACAAGGATACTTTTCGTATCTCTTCTGCGCTTGATAGAGTTCTAATAGATAATATTCCTTCGAAATGTAAAGCCATTCCTAGTTGGTGATTCTTTATTAACGATGAGAACGAAGTCTATTTATAAGTTGTAATCGTTATTATTAATAAAAAAGCCGTTATTATAAAACAAATAACTTTATTATATGTATATTTGACGGTAGAAATAGTAAACCTAGCTTTAAATTATCCATTTGTTATAAAAGTCGTTTGTTAAACGCCTGATATATATTATCCATTAGGTTGGTTTGATATTGTTCGGTGATAGAAAGGTTAAACTGCTTTTAGTTATATTTTAAAGGTAACTTAAACATCACATATACGTTGACATTTCTATTCGTCGGCTCGTTTTACATTTTTTTAAGTAACGAGAGCAATTTTTCCTGGTTACTCCTTTTATATAAGAATTAAAGTGCCATTTCGGAGGGTAATGGTAGTATTATTAAAGTTGATTACGTTATCTTTAATTAGAAACTTTTTGGGTTTAGCTTTTAAACCGGCCTTTAAAAGTTTACTTTTTAAAATATGGAAAAACGAGGAGTTATATAACTTTAAGGTGTTATTTATTTATATATCCGTTAATGTAAAGCCCTTCGAACAGGCAGTTAATACTAAAAAGCACGGGTCGAAAGTGAAGTTAGTTATTCCAAACCATTTTTTATAATACCGTGAATAAGTGTTATACCAGTAAATACCAGCTTGAACTAAGTCATAAAGTGGTTTTAATATACGTAAAATTATCTTAAGTGAGTAATGTTACTTAAGGTCTTGGGGTATATCGGCGTAAATCCGTCGTTTTAGCCGTTTTTAAAATTGGGTATAGGCTTACGTTATATCTCGAAATTTAATATAAATGTTACATAAAATACAAAAAAAGGTCGCGAATATAATATTTAAGCGATATTTAGCCCGTTGTAATATAAGTGATTAGGTTATAATATCCTTTTTATCTTTGTCCATATAATCTTTTACAATTAAGCAGGTCTTTTTATAAGGCTTTTCGACTTTATCCTTAATTTCGTAAATAAGTTAGGTTGGGACAATCTTATAAGCTAGGTAAACGGTTAAATTAAAACGTTTAAAACGAAGTACGCATTGTTCGATAACGGCTAAGATTTCCATTTGGGTAAAATATGTAAATAGGGAATTTGAGGTGGTAATAATACCTTTGTAATAAAGCTTTAGGTTAAGCTCGTAGTTTTCCATTTCCTTATACGTAATAAAGGAGTTCGTGGTAAAGTTTCTAGGGTATTTCTTAGTTTTGGAGTCGAGGGGACGTCTTCGTCGTCGAGGTTTTAATGGTTTGAACATAAATAAGCCGATTTCGTGTAGTGTGGTTGGCTTGGATTCGTGTTTTAGGGGTAAGGATAAAGTTATAGTTAGTTTAAATTCGTTATTTTAGGCGATATTTTATAAGCGGTTTTACTTGGTTTACGCATTCGGGCCGTTCTTCTTTCCTTTATTTTATATTCCCGTACTATTTTCCAGCGAAACGAACTCGTTCCATTCGATAAGTCAAAGAATATATTATAACCCTTTCATTCGTTAATCCTTTAAATGCTAATTCACCTATCCTTCGTTTTCTAAATTAAAACCATTAATTACAATAATAGTCTTAATACATTAGTTCTTCGTAAGTTATTTCTTATAGCTAACGTTTTAAATACACTATTTTTTACTTGTAGTAAATGTAGAGCCGCTATAACTTTGGCTATAGCATTGGCCCTTTGTATTATGGATAATAAGAGAGTATAGTTTATATGGATCCTCAGGTAGGTACCAAAGATAAAGAGCGTAAGTATAAGCCTACTTAGGCCAAAAGTGTTATTAACAGCGTTAACCGCTATTTGAAGGATAGATTCCTTGGAACTAATACCCTTTAGTTTTTTCACCAATACTATATACGCTTTTTTAGCGGTTTATAATACCGTTTATACTTTTTAATACCCTATAAGGCTTGTACTAAGATTTATTTGTATTTGTCATCAGCTATACAAGCTTTTGTAAGTTATTTGGTAAAATTGAAAGTCGTATTGGCATCGTACGTAATTTAACTTAAAAGCCCGAAATGAACTTTCAATTAATAATTAATTCAAGCGTTTTGGTAATTCGAAATAAAAGGGCTTCATATAAACTTGATGGCCTGGAATAATATAGCCATATCGATGACGTAGAGGATCAGTTGGCTGTCTAGATACATTATATCAATAATTTCTTCGTAGTTGGAGTTCATATTGTTTTAAAGGCGGAATTTAAACCGTCGTGGGGCCTATAAGTGGAGTTAGTATTTATAACAAAACTTTTTGATAGCCTCGAATGCATTTTTCAACATTTGTATAACCCGCGGCGTAAATTAAACGTAAAAGATGTTTTGTAATTGAGTATCCGAATTGTTGGTGTAAAGTTTGTAACTTTGGCTAAATTAGATAAATAGCTTTAATTATACGTATTTCCAGAAAAAACCAAAAGTAGCTGAGCTTAAATTTAAATAGTAATAATATACCATGTAAAGCGCGGATAAGCTAATTAGTCGTTTTTCAAACCTTAATTCCGAACTTATTTATGTTAGTCAATAAAAGCAAAAAAAGCGTTTTAAAATCCATTAGGTAAAATATAATCGGTTCGAAACGCGTATTTACAATAATCTTTCAAAACGATATTGTTTTACCTTTATGAAGCAAAACCTTTCGGTGTTTTTTATTTGGTTTAACCGAAATTTCGGAAATTTCGTTATACGTACATTAAATTATTGTATCCCAGCCGTAATCTCGGTTACGTTAGTATTAAGTATAATACCCTCAAATTTGGTTTTATACTTATTAAAAAGGTTAAATTACGACGTTATATTATCGTTGAACACTTCGTTTATGTAATCCAGGCCTCTAATATATAAAGAGAAGGTATTTTACAAACTGGTAAGGATACATTGGGCGTTTTTATTGTGGTAGGCTGACAAATAGATATGGTTTTAATTAAGGTCATCTTTTTAAAATATATCTTTGTAGGGATATATGTTAAGTTCGTTACTTGTTTTTTCGTATTCGGTTACATATATTGTAAAATTCGTTTTTATTCGATCGTTGAAATTACATTCGGTTAAAATTATTGTTTCATTCGAATTTACTTGTGGGCAGGGTGGTTTGTAAATTAACATCCGACTTTACCGCATACGATATACCGCTTTTACAAACCTATAAGGCGTTATATATCTTCTAGCAAAAATTACTGTGGTTTCGGTGCATTTTTTTCATTTTCAAACGAATATCACTGTTTCTTACTGTCAAGGTTTTCTCCTTAGTATTTGTACTTTAGGCTCTCATTTTACCTCAGGTAAACCTTAAATTTACTTTCCAAAACATAATGAATTATCTCGGTAAAGTTCAATTTAGTAATTTGGATTTCGCTTTTAGTTTTATCAATTATCAATGTTAATTCGAGGTTTGTTTATCGGCGTATAAAGGTTTCGAACGATATTTTAAAGTTTATATAAAAGGCTTATATATCCTTTTTTAATTGAAAAAGTATAAAGTCAAAATCCTAGTTTTTACGGCAAACTTTTGTAACTATTTAAATAAATAGTTTATCGCTTTTGTATTCCGGTCCAAGGATTATTTGGCATTTCCGGAATTTCTCTAATAAGGCGGCAAGTATTTCCTAAGGGTTTTTATCGGCATTTTTCTATTGGTTTTTTTACAAATTTCTACATAGTACTAGTCTAATTTCCATTGTATAGATTATAGCTAATTTCGATATTAAAGTGGAATTCAAGGCGATTATAATACTCGGAGAATGTATTTATTTGTGTAAGGTGGTATATATACTACTCCTTAACTTTCCCAGAGAGTATACCGAGTAGGATAATGTGAAATTGTAATAGCTTAATATCTAGTCTTTTATATATATTGGGTATAACGCGAATTTTATTATTTAATACGTCGTACGACTCGCTATTATTGTTACTATCCTTATTTTATAGCCTGGTAAAGTTAATCAGCTTTATAAAGTCACTTTTATCCATGGGAAAGCGATATAATGAAAGGTTGCGATAGGGGTCATGGTTAAAAGGAATTAGTCCGTACAGTACGTATTAGCGTTTTACGTTGCTTATCGTTTCCTGGGTTATGTTATTTTCTGTGTTCCGGCCGATTTTCGATTTCTAAAGCGGGTTGTTTTCTCTGTTTCGGCCGACTTCACCATAACTAGTCGGGTTACTTTTTACGTTTCAACTAACTTCTTTATAACCAGTTGGGTTGTTCTCTGCGTTCCGGCCGACTTTGTTATAGCCGATTGGGTTATTTTTTACGTTTAAGGAATGATTTGGTATTCGGTTTTGCTTTACAGTATAAGTCGATGTAGGGGTATATCATACTTAAGTGGTAGATAAGGATCGTGGGCGTTCTATTTCCTTGTAGTTCCTGTTCTTAGTTTAGGATATAAGGCTATATAGTTTTACATAAGGTCCCCCTTGTTTTGGTATTAGTTTCTTTTGTTTCGTAAGGTAAGATATTTTTATAAGGTCTATAAACCACAAATCTTTTTCTTCCCAATTTTGTTCGTTGGTAAGTTATATCATTTCGAATAAGGCCTTTATAAATCACTGATTCCTACCTTTTAGGGTATTCATTCCTCTAGTTTTTAGATAGATTCGTAAGGTTTTTTTAATAGTAAGGTTAACTTTATACAATATATTTAATGTTCAAATTGAAAAATTGTTATGGCATTCGTCCAGTAACTTAGGTCTTCGGATTTACTACTCCTAGTAACAGTATATGGCGGCCAAGATATATGTGTTTACAATATAGGGGTTTAATTCCTTAACTGGTAAATCGATGGTGTTATTTCAAAGGCTCAGGTCGATTTCCTATATTATAGTATTTTTGATTCCTATGTATTTAACTAGGATGTTAAAGGAAACGCTAGCCTTTTCCAATATTGTTGGATTCGGAGCTATAGTTACGATTATTTTAAGGCATTTGGGCGATATACCAAAGTCTGGTAATTTTGTAATGTATTCAGGTATATTTAAAGTTTAGGATAGTTTGGCGAATACAAAGCGATTAAAGTAATTAATATTAATAAAATTGTATTTACTAACGTTATAAGATAGTTAAACGTCTCAAATTAGTTTTTTCTAACGTTAGTAACTTTATAATGATTAAGCGGTTAGAAAAACTTAAAGTGTTACAGGTACGGGACTTAAAATAAATAAGGCGAACGTAGGTAAACTTGAAATAAACAGGGTAGTTGTAGGAAATTGAGTAAGATAAGGGAAATGTTATATCTTTATGTGCTTTGGGGCGCGGTAGTTTATCCGTATTGACGTGTTGTAGCAGAACTTAGTGGAGGGAGTCGGTTGGTAATTTAGTGTGTAACCGATTTGATAAGTCGATCAGGTTGTTTATTTGTATGTAACCGATCGTAGTTTTAGTAACCTGATATCCGGTAGGTTCTAATAAAGGGTTTCGAATTTTGGTTTTTTGGTTTACGTGACCTGATACGTGATAGAACGCTTTCTAAAAAGTACACGGATACGTTAAAGCGCCAAACAAGGATTAATAGTGACGTAATGGGGCTTTTAGCAGATAAAGCGCCAGGTAGGATTTGATAATATCGTACTAAAGTTTTCTTTTTTTAAGTTACTTGATTTTTATAGTTTTTGTATATGTCGGCGTGTAATTCTTGTAAAAACGAAGTATTGAAGTATAAACAGTTAGTACTGCTACAAAATCCCGTTATAAGTATTTTAACGAATACTTGTCTCTTTTTCCTAAGCTATTTGTAGTCGACCGAGTCGGCCACTGATTAGTATTGGTAGAGTCTAAAGACCTGTTTACGTGAAATAAGGTAACTTAAAAAAGTAATCAAAATGATTAGTATTTGTATTATAAAAGATAAAGATATTGTTAAGAAGAAGTATCTAGAGGTGTACGCTATAGGTAACGACTTATAAGTCCTCCACTCACAGCGTATCGCTTTGAAATACTCCTTACAAACCGATTCACGTATTGCCATCGACCTGAAATAACCATTCTAAACCGATCCACGCATTGCCGTCGGTCTAAAATAGCCATTCTATACCAATCCATACATAATGCACTTTGCGTCTTGCAAGAGTACAGCCTGCAGCGTGACACGTTACCGTACACCCTGCAGGAGTGTACCTTGCAATCCAGTGTACTGCTACTTGGTCTATGTATACTAACTAGGAGGGTATATAGTAATATCCACAATATGCCTTAGAAAATCATTATATAAATATTTATTTTAAGCCTCCAGATTAGATTACACTCGATGCAAAAAAATATTTCAATCTGAACGAATAATGGATCAAGGTCAAGATAGCCGGGAACAAATACAAATAAATACTTATAAAAACGCTTGAAGGTATTAACAAGTGTAAACGGTATTACAGACCATTCAAAAAGGCATATAAGGTATTGTAAAAAGAGTTAAAGGGAGCGAACTCGAAGGAATGGATTTTGTAAACAATCGTAAACTATAAAGATAATATATTCAATCCGAACGGATTCATATTTATACACTTTATATATAGTGTTTACCCAAAACTCTATATTTATTCGACTTAATTATTAATAAATATTGAAAGAGTAAACGTTTCGGTAAAGATTATAATAAACTTACTTCTTTAAGGCTTAAAAATATTTTTAAGGTTTTATCAACCAAAAACAGCATGTAGAAAAGAAACATTCTCAAACTGTCGTTGTAATCCTTAATTTTGATTTAGAGGATGAAAAATATTGACTAGCCCTTAAAAGATCAACGGTAAGAAACATTATGATATTTTTGTAAACTTACTAAACTATATGAATTCATTTTTTTCAACAATCGTATAAGAATATAGGAAAGACAAAGGGAATAAAAAAAAAACTTAAATTACTACCTATCGAATGGTAATAATTACGTCAAATTTACGATAATATTAATTCCCCTTTATCAATACTTCTACACATTTCAAATATCTTTACAAAATTTCCAACACTTTACCTAAACAAGTACCTCGGACCAATAGATTTAAAACGACGCTAACGAAATAGTTCATTTGGTTTAATCAATAATAAACATCTTACAATATTAATTTAATACTCCTTTATATCCCAAAAGAAGGTAGCAAACCGCGCATCAAATATAAAGCTTCGTTGTAAGGTTATTATTATAGCTTTAGATATATTTTATAAAAAGTCAACCTACAAGGAAATCATTATATTAGTTGAATAATATTATATTAGTTTAAAAAAAACATTTAGAGATTAACAAATACTATAAGATATGTTTTAAAAAATTCGTATATAAAGTTAAAAAAATAGTTGATTTGATGAAATTGATCGCCTCGTAATTTAAGGGGACAATAGCACCAGTGGAAAAAAATATTATAACTTAATAGCTTACTTTATAACAATCAAACAATTACTTGATTTTAGCGTTTATTACCTCTTCACATACTCCACATAACCTTCGTTTTAAGCTTCGGGATACTACACAAGTATATATATAATTTAAAAAAAATACTAAACGACATATTTACACGAACCTACCTATGGAGTTCTAGAAGCAATACTCACCAGGAATGATATCAAATATCCTTAAGCTGCTTCAAAGCCTTATATAAGTTACTATATATTAATTTTATTCTTTAGCAGAAACACCATAATAAATGTTTCGGAATAACTAACTCTACCTTTTACCTTTACTTATTTGAATTAGAGGTCTATATTTAAGGAAATATTGAGTTCAGTTTTGTTTTAAATATTTAAAAAAAACAATTTTGACTTGAAAAAGCTTTGAATGAGGTATTGAAGAACTAAGAAACAAATAGTCGAGCTTTGGATTACGCGTTTAAAGAGTATATTATTTACCGTAAGAATAACAGACACGTAATAAGGCTTCATAAAACGGCCTTAATACTACCGGAATAAAAGCGTACCTATTATTGTTTTGTTCGTACTAATGGTAGCGGGATGACGTGCCCTCTTTTTAATAGTATTCATTAATAAATTTACTTGCGGTGGCAAACGTAACATATGATACGTATAACGTGTTTATTAATGGACCGGAAACGCGTATCCAGATACGTCGGTTTAACGTTTTACGAGTTAAAAAAGGCTCTCGATATACCTCTACAAGTCGCATCTTTAGGAAGTGGATTCGTTCTGTTATTTCGGTTTCGTTTAGCGAATATTTATATCAAACGATCGGGGGGGGGGGGTAATTACACATATTGCATTATAGCTTCGCGATATTATGTTTACGACAGAGAGATTTATTACAGATAACGGTGAGCTTTTTACCTGTAATGAAAAGATGAGGTTTATAATTTTAGACTACCCCAGCTTTTATTCCAATGAAGTGGCGAAAGGAGAGGAGGCGGAAAAAGAAGAGGAAAAGGAGAGATTGGCGGTTGCGGCGGTGTCGGGAAAAGTAGGGAGGAAAATAAAATCCGGGATTAACGAAATGCTGGTGTTGTTAGAGCTAGTGTTGACGGTGCGGTGTGCTGCGATTATGGCGACCTTAATATGGTGTTGCTAACGCGCCAAACAGCGCCTCTCCGAGCAGTTTCTGCGCGGCATTTATTTGAGACAATGAAGATATAACATTAATTAAGTAGTTAATCTATACGAAAGCATCTAATAGCTAATTGGAATCTGGTGGTTCAGGTGTCCGAGTGCCGAATAGCTGATTAGAGGCTCATTTTGAAGGTGAAGGCGCGTTGTTAAAAATGAAAGAAAAGAGGTTTTGTTTAAGCCGATGGCTATATATCTTTTTATACTGATTCCCAAATAGGTAATATCGATAATTATACCTCAATAATCACACCATCATAATTACACTTCTATATAGATAACTAACCTTGTAAAACGACCTCTTAAAGCTTATATTACGGTTACTTTTTCAGCTCATATAACTATGACTACTGAGTGATTGATTCATAGTTTGAAAAAATGAAACTATTAATACTGAACAATTGATCAAAATCTTGAACAAATTGTACTGTCAAATATAAATCATCAATACGAAAGTTTTTAAAAAAGAAAAGATTATCTGTATAAATATTATTATATATCACTATAGTTAAAAAGTGCAGGGAACTACGTTTAAAGAGTATATAATAGCGTGTTACGTTGTAGAATTCACTTTTTCAAAGTGTATATTAGCATGCCATATCTCAAGACAAATGTTGACAAAGTATATAATAGAGTGTCACGTTTCGGGTAAGAGCTTATAAGCTCTCTCCTAAGGCATACACTCTTCAGGTGCTTCATGTCTCTCTTATCTATCTATCAATACTATCAATCTTACTATTCTGAATACTGTATTATTCTTAAAATTATGTATAGAGACTTTACCAACACATGCAAATTAGTATGCAGACCAGCTAGGGGTTTGCCAAACTTAGAAGTAATATATTACCACTTTAAATGCAGTATTAGTTATTTCGACTACAGAGATTCGAATCGACTACACTTTAATTATTAAGGCCTATTATTGAAAGTCAGGCCTATCAATATTGATAAGTGTTTATTAGGTTAAGTATAGATAATTCAGGTAGAATAAAAAACTACTTTCTGGTTATTGAGCTTGGTCTAGGCAAGGTAGAGGGAAGAATTTTGTGGAAGGCCCCAATACGTTATGTAGTTGTTCGCGGTAGAAAGTAGGGAAGTATTATAGATTGTGTAATTGTTTTCGGTAGTCTACAAGTGGCTATGGTATCACTATGATAGAAAACATACAAGAAATCCTTATTGAAATAGTTTTGGAAGCGTTGAGATTAACTGTCTGAAAGTCTTCAAGATTTTTATGTTGGCAAACAGATATTTTAATATTACTACGGCTATTAATATTATTATTGTTACTATTACAAATTTCAAATGATAAAAACAATTAAATTATACATCCTTTAATATATAATAACTTAAACAGCAAATTTACGGCCTAACTTCCCTTTATAATATTTTTCCCTCTACACTATTCAATCTTCGTCACGATAATTTTATGAAACGCAAAGATCAATATAGTTAATCATCCTACATAAAAAAAAGAAATTAAAAGCCTTGAATTCATATTTTCGAAGCACTTCGATAACAACTTCTGATAAAAGACTGTTCGTAAAAATGAACCCCCGAATACCTAACAAATTACATTAGCTATTACATTAATAATTACAATATCACCGGATGTAATATTGGATTCGTCGCCTTTGGTAACTTTTACAAATGGTTTAATGAATAGAGTTTAGATATATGGAAATTAACAAAAAGATAAATCAAGACTATGATAAAGACCGAATAATTTATTCGAAGAATCAACTTTTCCGCGAAGAGAATGGAGAATAGTAATTCAATTCATTTGTTTTACAAATATGTAATAGAAAAAGTCCTTTAATAGATTTGGGCAAATGACAAAGATATTGTTAACGATAGCATTTTTTAACACCTTTTTACGCGTTCACAAGATTTTGTTTGAGCTTAGATGAGTTTTTTTTAAAATCTTATTACCTAATATTCTTAATGGGCTGGTATCGTTGGCTGTATGGATTTAATTAACTCGATTAAGGTAAGTATTTAAGTTTACTAGTCAATTAAGCAAAAACCTCGACAAGTTCTTTAATATTAAGAGGATTATTATCAAATCCTCTGCGAAATCCCTTAAATTTATTTCCCTTAAGCCCCTTAATACTTCCAGTTCCATTGAAATAATTGAGGTAGAAGCGGCTTCGTACGCGAGCTTATTATGGGTACAACTACTAGATTTTTCCTTTTCAACTTTGCTAAAATTTATCATCTTACGTACTAATACTAATAACTTCTTTAGTATTGGTCGAGAAATATAAAGGGTCCTTAAGACTAATACATTAATTTTTCTCTTCAAGATATCTTCATAATGAATCGAAGTTTTTATAATATTCTTTATTTAGGAAAAAGCCTGTAGGGAATTTAATATTACCGGAAACCTCATATATTGAATATTCGTTCATTATCATTACATAATATCAAACGTATTAACTTCAAAGGTTTATAACATAAGGATAAGTTTTAATATCTGTATATTAATTAACGGCACATGGAAAACTATTATTCAATAGTTGGGATTTACTTTAATACATATAATTATATGTATAGATTCTCGAAGCCTTTACGAGTAACTGTTACAGTTGGGTTAAACCAATGAAAAACTTTTATTGAAAAACGAAATTGTTTTAAAGAAAGTATATAAAACCCAGAAAATAGATAAGTTCTAGTGAATCAACGGTAAAGATAACCTTGCCATAATTACAACTAAAGCTAAGTTAATATCGATTTTTTTGGAATAGCAGTCAAAAGAAGTATATTCAAGTTAACTATACTTACACTCAGTTGATTGTACTTACTCCAAATTGACTGCAGTTTGTGGGATTGACTGCAAGTCTAGTGCAGTAGGTGTCTACTTTAAAGTAAGGCACATGCCAAAGAATTTGCCTATACAAATTAGCGTACAGACAGGCTAGCGGTCTGACAAATCTAGAGCTTACAACGTATCAACTAATTTCAATGCAGTACCAGTTACTTCGACCACAGTGATTCGAATAGACTACGTTGCAATGATAAAAACCTACCAACAGCTTTAAAAGGGTTTATCGATATTAATACGCTAACCGTACGACTAAAAGGTTATGTAAACCCCACGGTATGTAACGAGGAGAAATAAGGGTGCCCTAATAAACTACAAGATTGTCAGGATAGTGGTGGTGGTGGCAGTAGTAACATGTAAGAAAAGAAGGCTCAAAACTACTGGCAAAGGATACGAAATTGGTAGAATCCATAATACGCGCAAGTTTGTGGCAAAATACTTATGTATAGGAGTTGAGGAATGCAGAACTCGGAGATATATAGCAAAGGGCTGTAATTAATATTGGTTTCAGTGTAAATTAACTGGAATTGATAAGGGTCTGACATGTTGATTGAGGTGGGAATTTGAGGCTTACTGTAAGGAAGTAATTGGCTATACTAGCATACATATACAAAACAAAAAGCCGCTAGTATTGGAATAACAGTCAATTGTAATACATTTAAACCAATTATACTAATGATTAGGTGATTATATTGACTTCGAATTGATTGTAGTTTGTTAGCTTGAGTATAAGTCTAGTGTAGTATATGCCTACTTTAATATAGGGTATGGGCCAAAGCAATTCGTTATACAAATTAGTATGTAGACCGGCTAGTAGTCTGCTAAACTTAGAAGTAATATATTACCACTTTTAATGCAGTATCAATTACTTCAACCACCGAGATTAGAATCGACTATATTGAAATCATAAAGGTCTATCATTGATAGGCAGGTCTACCAACAGAAAAGATCTTAGATGTATTTGACGATATAATTAACAAACTAATAATTTGTTAATAAGATATAAGATAAGCTTACTTCAACAAGCTAGCTTCGTAAACAAGTTTTTGGAGTAATTATTGAAATTAATAAATTTAATTACTTCTTCCAAATGTCAAATCGTACATGCAAATGTTTTTTGAGCAAATTTCAATTCTGAATTCAAATATTTACGTTACGTCTAAATAAGTTAAAAAATTTTTTGAAGATAACAAGTATAACAACAATTCCACCTGATACATTGACTGAAAATAAAACAACTTCAACAATAATTACTTAAAAAAAATAAATTAGAAACCTAGTTGAAAAATAGGCTAACATAATGATCTATTTTCATGACGGTAAAATGGAAGTAATTAAAAGATCAATTTGTGGTATCACCGGATGTTTAATTACAAGACATATAAGTTACAAATGATTGAAAAATCAATATATGTTTTTAATAGAAAATTGCTATATTGCAGAATGAAAGTACTGTTAACATATATTATAATATAAAAGATTATATAATTCGGAGAATAAAAGACCTTCAGATAATAAAGCTACTACTAGGATCAAATAACGTGATAATATCAAATTATATGATAAAGTATTTAATATTAATTCTGGAAACAATGTAAAGATAACTTGGAGATCAAATAACGAAGTCCACCTTCATAAAATTACTGTAAAAACCTTCTATTACGCTAAAAAAAAATTGAACCTTTTTAACTATTTACTAATCTTAATAGGTATAACGATAATATCTTTTAAGAGATTATATTTGATACTGAATCAGTTGAATACTCTATTGGATGCTATTTTTAATATCGTGTTTTGTGATAAGGAAAATTAGCCGCGAATTTATACTGAGATAAAGCTGAAACAGCTAAACTTAGTTTTTATTGATATTATCATATATCTCTATTAGTTAGTAAGCGGCTACGCTGCAGATTGCATCTTTGTAGAGTGTACAGTAACGTACTACTCTGTAAGTTACATTCTTGTAAAGTGAATAATAGCGTGCCACTGCCTAGAAGTGTTATTGACAGAGTATATTGTAGAGTAACACTGCTCAGAAGGGAGATTAGCAAAGTGCATAGTAGAGTGCCACTACTCGAGTGAAATGTTATAAGCTCTCATCTGAGGCATGTACTCTCCGGATACATTTTCTCACTTGTATTTAATTATCTACTTCAATATATACTACTAATCTTTACGATTTCCCTTCTACTTTTACATTTACTTTAACGTATTGAACCCTACTGATATTAATTAGTAGCCGACTTGGTTAATTCTAAATAGCCCCCCCCAAAAAAGAGACGAAGCTATGTTCAGTACCTATAACGGAATGTTGTAGCGGTTCTAATTGTACGTATTTTGATATTACGACTTATAAAAATTATACGGGAGTATAAAAGTACGCGGAAACACTTTTAAAACCCGAAACGTAAAAAGATTGTAAAATCCAAAGTGACTTTAAAAAGGATGACTTTAATACAATATTATTATAAATTCGTTCAATTCCCTATTTATTAAAAGACTCATTAAGTTATCTATCAACTCGTTTTGTTGCTTTGGACGTACTCGTGCACTTTTTGAAAAGCGTCTTATTACATATTAGGCTATGTAAGCCAAAACCAACAAGTTTCGAAACCTTTTATTAAGATCTATTCGATTTGAACATTATATTTAAGCCGTTCTCAAACTTTAGAATCGGTCGAAACGTAACATCCAAATTGCTTACAAATATTAGGAGCGGTTAAAATACGATATTCAAACCGCTTACAAAATGTAAACCGTAAGTTAAATGCGTATACTAAGCCTGATACACAACTTTAACTTCTATACATATACATACCTTTTCATATCCTTTTTTCCCCTTTTACTACCCTATTCATCTTTCCTTATTCGTCTTACACCGCTTGTTTGAGTGTGTTGTTTATAACGTTTGGGTTTATTAAACACTTGGCTAATATAGGTTTTATAAAGCGCTAAAATACTAATTTAAGGTGACTGATTAGCCCATAGTCATGATTCATTTTCATTTTTTTTTCAATTTTATTTAGTGTTAATAAGCATGAATTGCTTCATTTTAAACGTTTTATTATATTTTATTTACTTCTTCATTTATATATTGTACGCTTCCATTTGAACTTCTCTATTTCATCTATTTTTATATTATACTTAATATGAAGACCGTTTCAAATACTGTATTCTAAGCGTATCTAAACCTTATTTACTACGCAAAATTAACTTTTACACCATTTTGATATTTACAGTAAACGTATAAACCAGTTTTCTTACCGCTTTAATATACTCCACACTTTTACCACTATATCTCCACTAATAAAGAACCTGGTAGAAGTTATCGAATATATGTATTATTGGTTTAAAAATACGTAGTTTTGTAAAAGTATTTTAAATCACTTAGACCATAAATTGTGAGATAGTAAGATGGAAGTTTCAGTAGAAAATTTAGATCTTTTTGCAATAAATACATATATTATAAATATCATTTTTTTACTATTATTACAGAAATATTAAAGGGAGCAACTTTTTAAATGATTTCCGGGAGGAATTTGTGAATTTTACGCCAGCAATATCGTGTATAGTAAATTGTATATTCTTAAAAATATTATGCAGACAATTACGGAGGAAAGGTACTAATACGACTATCGGCAATAACAGCCGTATCGTAGAAGTATTATCGACAATGGCACGACTTATTTAAATATTAAAAAAAGACTAACAATAAAGTCATAAATGTGAAATTCGTAGGGGAATATTAGTTAAAAAAACTTCAAACCCATCTTTTTGAAATATAAGATAATAAACGAGAAAAGACTTTGCAGATAAAGGGAGCGAGGCTCTAACTAAGACTGAATGTATGTCAAGAAGTGCAAACGAAACTGGAAAAATCGACGGAAAAGGAGAAAGGGCCGCAGAGATCATCCACTATTCGAGTCAAACATGAACCCTATCTAAAACTCGCTTTTAAATATAAATAAGAACAAAATCACTCCCTGGATATAGTGAATAACCAGTTTGACCATAATAAGAGCGGTTTCAATAAGGAAAACTGCCTGTTTAAAAATTAGATAAACGACATAAAACGACAATACGAGCCTTATGAACAAATGTCCAACAACTATAATCTATATTGCGACCTCTTACCTCACTGTTTTACCATTAATAAAAGTAATCTAATAAAAATTAACAATTTCTCCAGATTATAGAATAAGGAATATAATTATAATGACGATCAGTACAACATCTTTGACAATAAGATACGTATAATGTTAAATAATTATATAATACTAGATATTAAGTCATTATAATCTCATGTTATCTTACTCAATATATGGTTTAGGAAAGTTAAAAAGTGGTATATATATGTATTATCTTACGTAGGTGAATATATTTACGAATTATAATAATGGTTTCAAGATATATTTCTACGCAAAAATAAATTACGAATTTTATGATAAGGATTAAACTAGCATTACCTGAAAGTTTGTAAGGAATCAACGTAAAAAAACCAACAAAACTCTACATAAAGTTTTCACCCCCTTATTAGCAAACTTTTTGAAATGCCAAGTACCATTTGAATGAAAATATAAGGGAGAAAGATTATTTATATAAGTAGTTACGAAAACATACCGAAGGAACCGAAACTTTAACCTTACAATATTTAAGCTAGAAAAAAACTTAGAGTCTTTTTGTATTAACCTTAAAACATCGCTTAAAACCTTAATACGCTAATAAGTAAATCTTGAATTAGTATTTATAACCTAAAGGACCAAAATGGTTAGCCAAATTACTATAGTAGACCTCGCCGAAATGATGCACCACATTTAAAACCAAATATTTAAAGTAAAGTTAATATAAAATAAACGCCATAAATACGGTTACCGGAACGAAAAATATTAAAGAGAGATTCATGAAAACCAACAATAAAGTAACTATTAGCGAGGATGACCTTATAACTAAGTATGGAATTTACCACGTGCATAGTAATACCTACGAAAGAGTATATATAACTTTATAAGTTTTCAGAAACATTATATCATATACGGCAAGGTTGGCGATTAATCGACTAATTACTTAGTATAAGAGTAGATTCGAATTAAACACCAATTTTAAACCGATTATTCACCTAACAACCAGATAGAAGCTAACTTTATTACATACGTAGCCGATTGAAAAATCGTAAAGAATAAATTTGATGCTTACTCATACAAGTATACTTTTAAAAGTAATACCTTAAGGAAAATGAGACTTACTTGATAATCTCGGATATTGAAACCGACCAGAGAATTGTTATATGTCTATAGGATATCTTATTTCCATATAACGTAGGCTTGGATTGCGAAACCAAATTGTTAAACATCTATATAGCGATGTAATTTAAGCTTTTTGACAAATCAGGCAACCGATTTCAAGGTATTATGCCAAACAACGACGTAACTGAAATTTCGACCGCCGGGAAACGACAATTCGACGTACATACAACGATATTATCGAAATTACATTTCGATCGAATAGGAGAATACCTAAAAGTTTTATTTGGTAAAGGCAAAGTATGATTACTTAATATAATAGTTGTAAATACGCGATTCTAACCGGTTAAGTTTTACGTAATAAACTTTTCAACATTATTTTTACTATTGTTGGCTAATATAAATAAGTTTGTAATCAAAGTTCGAAACAAAATGAATTAACTCATCCGTGCTTTGGATGGCATATCCGTATCGCTCCGTTTTAAGTTTGTGTTACAGACTAGTGTTTGGCTAGTATTTACAAGGGATCCAACCCTGGTAGTTCTACCCGCTCCTGCGATGCTCTAGAGTAGGTAGAGAGCCGCTTGAGAACACGTCATATGACTAAGAGAAAAGGGCTGTACCATCTTAGCTCCATAGCCGCTCCCTAACAGGGACTTCTCCTCCTTTTTCCTCCTTATCAAGATTTATAGACAGAATCCGACCACCTTAAGCGACAGCTTCGACTACAGTCCCTTTATATATAAATCTCGATTCTTTTCCCGACAGTGTTTTAGTTGCTTTTTAGCGGTTATAACCTAGGGCCATATTTTTATCCTTCGACATACCGAATCTGAACCCCTAGGCCCTAGAGAAATTCCTTGACGCACGCGTTAGGGGGCAGCTCCAAAACGCCTTAACGGCCTAGCACGATTACCTTACGACTTAACACGAACGCTTTATCAATGCCTTGCATGTATAATTTATCAAGCAGGATTGAATCATTCGGAAGTTCGCTTTATACTTAGAATAACGAAATACCGACGCGTTGAATGTTTTGACGAATATAATCCAACAGCTTAAAGTTGTCGATACGTCTACGTTCTCGAGTTAACTTACCTCATAAAAGGTTTTCCCTACGTATATTACGAACGATGCCGTTACCATATAGTTTCTTACCGAGGACCATGTTAGATTTTTAAATAACGACGACTCCTTTGACTCCGACTACGACACTGGTATCCCTTTTAACGGGCGTCACCAACCTAAACGTAAATTACTTAATTAGCCGGTTAAACTTTCTGGTATTAAGTCACGATTCCTGGTATAGGAGGCTACGATAATACATAAATTGCGTCGGGATCGGAAGTTTATTGGTACTAAGGAGAATTACTTTTATGCTATTCTTTAATAGCTTAAATGCCCTGCGAAAACTACTATAAAAAGCTACTATGTCCGTGGAGGCGACGGTGGTATTAGCGAACCCGACGCCTTTCTAGTTATGTTTCGTTCCTACTACTATGACCTTAACCAAGTAAAAATAGTTATCTCTCAGCTTACGAATATAAAGTAAGGAACTCGTAAACGATTTTAAGTTTTTTTTTACGTTTAGGAGGCTTTTTTCGTGGAAGCCGGCGGTATAGCCTGTGAGTCCGTCGTCAAATTCGCTATCTTAAGTGGAGTTATTAATAATACACTTTTCAATACGTTGCTTCCCCTCGACATACCAGCGGATTAAAATGAATAGGTAGCCCGCGTTTAACTTATCGACGGGCGCCTTTATAATCTCCGTACTCGTTACAGCGGTATTGGTATTATCGCTACCGGAGGCGTCTTTTGCGGTGGAAATAATGGCGGTAATGCGCCCACTTGAGATAGTTAGTACGATATTATTATAACTGACGTAAACGCCTTCAGAATCGCTTCCAAGCGGCGCGCCGCCTGGGTTAACCATGCGGAATTCTCTCATCGTAAGGATTTCGGGTTATATCTATGTTGTGGAGGAGATGGCTACCGGATCCATACCTGCTTATGGAATCCAGCGTAATATCCAAGCGACTTTAACGACAAAGAAGCTATGAAAATTCATCTTATTTCAGCCGAAGACCTTATCGATTTCGAGGAGGGAAAAGCGTAACTCCTGTATATAGTTGCGTACAGGAGTTGGTAGGACTTTAATTCAATCTAGCGGCTTTGCTTCAACTCTTAAATAGTTTTTCGTTTATAGTAAATTTACTTTGCAATTTCATTAGCTTTGTCTATGTTTTAGTATAAATAGGTTGTAAATATTTTAAAATCGCGAATAAGTATTTTATTAACCGTTTAAAGTTACCACGTTTTTTTTATTTCTTTGCAGCAACTCGTCAAAGCCACGTTTCATACGTCCGGTTTTCCCTTACAACTTATTTCCTTTATAACCTTTTTAAACATCGACCTTAATAAATACTGTTACCGGATATAGGCTTACGTCGTCCCTTCCTTACAATACGACGTTACGAAACATATATTACTTTTAAGGCGAGCCTGTAATTATCGTGTTTGGAAGCAAAAGTTTACGCTCGTTTTAAAGTGCTGAAAGGGGTTAACTCCGTTACATTTTACGCTATTTGACGATAGGTCCGTAAAAATCAAGCCGTTACTACGTAACTCGCCACGGTTTCCTTCGAAAATATTAATAAAGCATTCACTCAGAAATCACTTATTTTTGTTTACGACAAATTTACCCATTATTTCAGGGAATTCGCACTCCTATTCGATAAAGCCCTCAGCGATAAGTTACCCCTTTACCGTTTTGTAGCGGATTATGAAATTCCCTTTCGTACTGATAACCAGAGTCAACCTTTAAAAGTACCGTGAAGCCCTTTATACGGTATATTATACGTAAGGAGCTTCTCGTACTACATAAGACGTTAACTGAACTACTTAATTAAGTTTACATTCGAATAAGTAGCTTTTTACCAGGCGACCCAGTTCTTTTCATCAGAAAACTCGGAAGAGGGTTATGATTTTTTATTGATTATCGTAAATTTAACGTTATTATGAAGGTAGATTGTTACCCGTTCCATTTTATTAAAGAAACGCTTACAAATATTTATTAGGTTAAGTGATTTACTAAGTTGAATGTTAAACCCATTTCTACAAGCTCCGTATTAAAGAGGGAGATAAATGGAAAACTGTATTTCGTATATGTTTTGAATTATTTAAGTGGTGTCTTACTCCTTTTGGCCTTTCTAACGCTCTCATTACCTTTCAATGGTATATTAATAATTCGTTACGTCTTTTTCTCGATATTTTTCATTTTACTTACTTTGACAACGTCTTCGTTTACTTTAACGGCACCTTCATCGACTATATAGCTAAAGTTAAGTAAAATCTTAACGTATTAAACGCTACAGGACTTAGTTTCGATATCTTCAAATACGAATTCGTTGTTTAAAAGATTAAGTACCTAGAATTCGTTATCGAAGCAAGCGTTATTGTCCGTATAGACCAAGAAAAGCTACGCGCTATCCAAGAATAGGCGGGTTTCACGACGGTTTTGAAAGTACGAGGCTTTTTGAGATTCGTAAATTTCTATCGTTATTTTATCCGCAACTATTTAACGATTGTCGTATCATTGTTACAGTTAACACGTAAGGGTACTCTATTTTGTTGGGGCCTTAAAGAAAAAGCTACTTTCGAGTGGCTTAAACTTAACTTCCTCTCTGAACCCGTACTCGCCTCATTGGATCCCGACCGCGATACCTTTTTCGAAGCTGATTGATTTAGTTAGGCCTTAGGAGGCTGTCTCTTTTAACACGACAACCACGGTAACCTACGTCTAGTGGCATATTACTCCCATCGTTTGTCTCCCGTCGAATATAACTATGAAATCTACGACAAGGAGCTACTTAGGATTATAAACTACTTAGAAATATGGAACGCGGAGCTCTGAGGTATGGCGCGTCCATTTAATATTCTGATGGATTACAAAAACTTAGAATATTTTATAATGACATGACGGCTTTCTGAACGGTAAGTATGCTGGTTTAAACGCCCTTCACAATTTCGCTTCTGGTTATTATATCATAAATTAATGGATTACGTACGACCTGATACACTATTATGATGAGATTAAAATATTTCTAAGAGTCTTTTGGACCCACGTTACCTAGGCCGAAAACTCCAGTTGTTACGCCTCGAATAATCTGCTTTTAAGCCGTTTCCGCGCATGAACGTCTTCAGATTGACCATCGCCAGCGAATTAATTTTAAAAGGCCGTGAACTTTTCACCAACGTTAACCTTTAAAGTTATTAGGATACCGCTATCATACGCTATACCACTTATATTCTTCTGGTACATGCGATACGTATAGGTGACAGATACTTTCTAGCGGATATCCGTACCGATAACAACCGTACGTTAAAGGTTTTAATTTCGAAATACCGGGTAAACAACGATAGATTTTTCAGGTTTCGCTACCGTATTTTGGTACTTATTTACAAGTCAATTACTATTACGTTAATTTAAGTTACCTACGATTCGATCCTTACCAGCTACCCAGGTTGCGATGTTTCTATCGCTATCCTTTTTAAAACGTATTTTTAGCTAGTCCTACATCGTATGGTCCACCGATTTTGCCGTAACTGCAAAGTTTTTAGCCATATAACCTATTATAGATATCGTCGAAAAGTGCTTTTTAAACTCCTCCCGGTTTCTGAACGGCTTTGAAACAAGTTTTCCGTCGATTTGATGGTTAATTTACTTTGGAAATACAAAGCCGATCCACGTCACTTGATGGTTATTATGGATCATTTAAGTAAAGCCCTTACCCTTAAGACTATAACTATTATAGATACCGAAGTTTATGCGGAATGGTTTTTCAATTATTATTAACGGTTTTACTGTTTTCCGCGTACGTTTATTAGCGACCGTAGTGTGAATTAAACCAATATATTTTGGAAACGACTTTACGACCTAATTAGGGTGGAGTAACGCCTACGCACCGCTTTTTACCCCGAAACTAATAGCGTAACCGAACGTGTAAATTGAAAGGTTCTTACATATTTACGTTTATTCGTCGTCTACATATAACTCGACTAAACCCGTTTATTACTTGGTTATTAATTTATATAAAATAATAAAAATACAACAACCATAGGTATTAGCCCATTTTTCATAACCTATGATTATGACATTAATTTTATCTAACCGGTATAAAGTTTTCTTGTTCCGACGACGATACCTTGCGTAAAGGCTGAAAACTTTGTTTAATGGATCCGCAAAGCTACAGAATTTGTATAAGTCGTAATGGCGACTACTTAATAACGTATGAAGAAAGCTGCTAATGAGCGGTGCTCCTCCTTGGAACGTTTCCGAGTCGGTAACGACGTCTGGTTTTTTCTTAAAAACCATAAGTTAAACGAATTCTTTAAAAAGTTAAGCTGGCTTTATGATGGGTACCAGGTAACGCGTGTAATTGATTCTCACGTTATTAAACTTGACGTACCTAGCGAGAAATATCCTTGATTCCATATAAATCAACTCGTTCGAGCCGCTTCAGATCCGCTCTTAAGCCAGTAAACTCGAGATTTTTAACTACAGGCTACAATTGTTAAAGACGATAATAGTAAGTCAGTGCCGAAATATTAAGTCGAAAGGATATTAAGGGCCTGTAATAAACCTTAAATCGGATGTACCCGACTTTACAACCAACTGAAACGGCAAGTTTTAGTTAAATGGGTAGGCTATATACACCTAACGTAGAAACCGTTTTCAAACTTTTCCAACACCGTGGTATTTGATACCTTCGAATCGTGTTATGGACCAGCTAAACAAAACGATAAGCCCTTACGCCTAACCCGTAAACAGGAATAATTTTACACCTTACTTTACTAAACAGAGCGACATATAAGCCGTTAGTAAACAGAGATTAAATAAGCGTATTAATATTGATAAAAGAGAGAAGTAAAATACTACGACCGGGCCCCTAATTACAGAAATTGACTTAAATATATCCTTAAAGTCTCTGGTCCAAGTCTTTATCCAGTATTTTCTCACCTATTTTAACAAACTGGCTTAGTTTAGCATTTATACGATCCAGCTTAACATTAATACGCTCCGAGACCTTAAAAAACTTTTGTGTTGCTTCCAATAACGTTCCCTAGCCACTCGTTAGAACCTAGGGAGCGACTTATAGTAGGTGGATTTACCTCGGTCCTGAGCTTTGAACGCCAGATACGTTTCTGACAATTCCTTGATAACTTTATTCATGTCCGGGTTTAGATCGAGTGGCGTACACGTATAACCAAAACTGCGACCTGTAGCTCCAACGGAATAGAAACGGTACCAAGCCCCAGTGTTTAGCTGCTTATTAGCAACTCCCTCGCGGTTATTAGAACCATTTATCCTTAGTTTTTTAGCAAAACTTTCTGGGATTATACGCCATTTTATAAACGTATTCGAAACATGTTTATTCAAGGGTTTCGTTAAGATACATGTAGATAGCCCTTAAGGTAGGGAACTTTATACTCGTTGATGAGAACCAAGTAACTTTAGAGTATGTAACTTATATTTTTGATGGCTTTGTCCATTTCAGCTATGAGCTAAGGATTTATCATGACGTTGATAAGTAAAGGGAGTATTGAGATTATCAAATTATAAGTGTTGCAATGGTGACTGCAAATACTGACGTCGTACAGAAAGGGTTAAAGGTTAAGAGAAGAAAAAAGTTTTTTTTTTACAATTAGGATTTTACGGATTATTTATAAAGAGGAGAGGGCGTTAAAGCTCCTTTTACGTGATGTTTGCCTGGTGCTTTTCACACAGAACCGTATTGTTTTAAAAGTCACGCGTACCTTCCTTATACTTACAGCGCTTTACACCACAAAAAAAAAGGGGGGGGGGGAAGGAACAACAGGGGTGTCTTTAGAAGTAATGTTATAGGCTAGTGTCAAGCTAGTATTTACTAGGGATCTAACCTTGGTAATTTTACCCGCTCCTACGATGCTCTAAAGTAGGGATAAAGCCGCTTAACAACACGTTACATGATTGGGGGAAAAGGGCTGTACCATCTTAGCTCCATAGCCGCTTCCTAGCAGGGACTTCTCCTCCTTTTTTCTCCTCATCAAAGTTTATAGACAGAATCCGACCACCTTGAGCGACAGCTCCGGCCACAGTTCCTTTACAGTTTGAACACTTATAGTTTTTCCTAAAAGTACGTATAATTGAAGCAATTTAGCTAACTTAGCTAAAAATAAGAATAATATACCGCCTATTGTGACACTTAGCTGCGAAACGCCTTTTAAGGTTACTCCACGCCATAGAACACCCTAATGTAGTAAAGGAAACGTTAAAAGCTATATAAAAGTTTTGCTACGAGTGCTAGCTATATTTGTAAGCCCTATGGCGGTTTGAATTTCGCCTTTGACGTGATATAAATTTTAATTACGAGGTAATTATGGATATAATATATCTTAACAGCTAATCAGTATTATATGTCGTCGATATAATAATATTTTTCCAGGCTAAAAAATTTGCGCGGAACGCTTTCGCTAGAGACTATTAAAATGATTTAGTGAATTATTAGTGAAACGTTTACTTATGGCCTCTAAATTCAATTATTTACGATACTGGCACAACTTTTAAACTCGACCAAATAGTGTACTTAACTAAAATCACCGGTAATAAATACAAATAAATACCGATAAAAGTACCATAAGGTATTGAAAAGTGTAAAAGGTATTATGAACCACTTTAAAGAGTATATGTGGTACTATTAAAAAACCTAAAAGGTATCAATTCTAAGGAATACATTTAATAAATAGCAAAGAACTCCGTAAATAATACTTTCGGCCCGAATAAGCCTATTTCAATACTCATTATTTTCGGTATTTACCCTAAAGTCTATATAGATTCAATGCCGTCGTCTCTTATTATATAAAATATAAATTTTGTAACAAATGCTATGGTAGCATTACGTTCCATGCAAGCTAGAAATGATATTTCGAAAGCATTAGTTATGAGAAACAACCCTCGTAAAACTGGAGTTTGAGACTTATTATTACAATTTCAAGTTTTGGTCTGAAAAACGAAGAATAAATAAACTAACCCTTAGGGGGGAACGGGTTTAGGGGCTACGACGTACTTGTAAACCTACAAAATAGCACAAGTTTATTTCGTTAAACAATGATACGTAAATATGAAAAAGAAGTGATGAATAACAACGACCCAAAAGCGTAATCTAAGGAATAACACTAATAAAACCACTTCTATGACGAATCTAAACCGCTCTTAAGACTTATACACCTCCCAGATAACCCTTTAAAACCTCTACTACCCTACGAAACCGGTTTACCCATACTAATGAAATCAGTACCACGTCGCTGAAAGCGCCTACTTAACTTGAAAAATAAAAACTGTTTTAAAGCCTTTATTACAAACTCCTTTATTACATAAAAAGGAACGGAAAATCGTAAGTTAAGTTTGAAACTTTGCCGAAAAGATATTATTACCACCCTAAGTACCCCGTTTAAATAGTTTACCCAAACGGAAATCTCCACTTTAATAGAGCAGAGTGTTTTTAACTTTGAGAGGTTTAAACTATCTATTTACGGCGTCTATATAGTTTTTCCCACTCGTTCAATTTACAAGGTAAAAGATAAAGCTAGAAAACCTTATGAAAAAGCCTCCTTATATTTAAATGATACGATAACACCGGCAAAAAGAATATTATAACCTAATCACCTATTTTATAAAAAAATTAAAGACATCGTTTGATTCTAGCGTTTATCGCCTCTCTAAGTATACTTTACAATCTTTATATCGAATATCGTAATATTATACAAGCTTATATGCAATTGGAAAAGAGGCTTAAACATTATATCTACGCTTATATTCTTGTGGAGCTCCGGAAACATTATTCTTCCGGGACGATTTTACGTATTCTAAAACCGCTTTACGGATTTGATGTAGTTGGGGTATATTATTATATTACTTATTGAAGTCATTCAAAAAAACAGCTCGAAATAACCAGCTCAAATTTCGATATATACCTCTCAATTTTTAAATTACATTTGCAATGATTCACATTTATTAGTATATAAACGAACGATGGACTAACGTTATATAATATTTAGTTTTGTTTTACAGAGGAGAGAAAGTTTTTAAAGACTAGTCTAGAGGCAAAACCTAAAGTTTAAATGTTGAAGGATCGTTAATCGACTTTAATAACGCAATAATCATGCTTTGAGACGATGTTTTGAACCTTATATAAAAGGTATAGTTAGATAAAGATAAAGTTACTCTTATTAACCTGAAAAACGCAAAAACTAGACGAATACAAATGATAAAATGCGCGTAGAGTTTAAGTCTTATTATTAATATAGCCGGAAGCGGTATTTAACTTTCCTGTCATCGCGCAATACTAAACCAACCTTTTGGACAACGTATATAAAGTGTTGAATAAACCTTTTACGTAGAGAATAAGAAATTTAAAACTTGGCCTGCGATTTATACCACTCGATATACGTATTATAATACTCTTTATTTTTACTAACAGATCCTCCGCTATTAATTCCGACTGCAATTCTTAAATAGAATTTATTTCTATTTCTAATAACAAAATACTGGTTTGAAACTGATTTATTCTTTATGAAAACATTTTTTATTGAATTTGTTGGAATAGTATTACGTGAAGTGCAATAGGTCAACTTTACTGTAAGTAAAGTTGACCGTACTACAAGTGTATTGCTTTGTATGAACTTGCCACATTGAGTGTAAGTCGAGTGCAGTACGCTGTACTTTACTCTAAGGCATGGGCCAAGCAATTGGGCATACAAATTACAGTGCAGACCGGCTAGCAGTCTGCCAAACCTAGGACAATACATCCATCATCTGACCACAAAATACTACTATTACTTTAACCAATCAAATCGACAACGTTGCAACGTTTAAGGCCTACTAACACTGATTAGTGCTTGCATGTTTATTAGATTAAGCATAGATAAGTTTATTAGAATAATAAGCTACTTTTCGGCTACGCTTTACGTTAAGAACGGCAACTAGAGTAGAGGAAAAAATCTTACAAAAGGCCTCTATTAGTACTGCACTAGTTCATAATGGCAGGAAAATAGAGAAGACTTTTGTGATGCGCCAGTCCATATCGGTAATTTGAAAGGAAGCGACGGTATCGCTACTTGAAAACACCAAGAAATCTTTAGTAATCCCTTTTAAAGAAAAAATTTAAGATTGACTATTAGAAGTCTTAAAGTTCGGAAAGTTGGTAAACGGCTAAGTCAGTATTACTACGGGTGCTACTACTGCAAAAACGACTAAGCTCATACACCAAATAACCATAATAAACAACCTTCGACCTTACCCTTTACAACAAACATTTACTCTTACTTTACTCTTTTCACTCCCTACATCACTTTCATCATCAAGTTTGCTACTCTAAGTGAAAACACCAAGTCGCGCCAAAAAAGCCACGTCGTGCGGTCTCACGCCAAGTCACCAAGTTCCCATACAACTTTAAGTTAAAACACCAAATCTTTATGCCTAAGATTACCAAGTCCTTTGCTTTACACGCCCTATACGTCCTACACAAGCCAGAACCTCAAAATTTCTACCGCTAGCATCCAATTTAAAGTCATTAACGACCCTAAAAGGAAAGAAGTACTTAAAACACTCGGACCTGTCTTTACCAAACATTAAAATAGTAATCTTAAGGGGGAAAATATTAACGAAAACTTAATCGAAGAATACCTTACCAATTTAATCATCCATTACATCGTTAATTAAAACGGCAGCAAAAAACGTAACCGCGGTAACCGTTCCTTTCGCAAGTATCGTAAGTTCTTCGACGAATAGACTATTAACATGTAAAAAAAGATTCAAAAAGCTGTTAAGTTCAAGTTAAAGGATAAGATTGAACTCCGAGGGATTTACGTATTAAAAAAGTTCCACTAAGTTAATAAAGACCTTATTTAACCTAGCACAACTTAAAAAATGCTCCCAAGACCTACGGCTTAAAGGAAAGGGTATTAAAAACCCTCAAAGCCCTTATACACGATTCAAAAGACTTCCCCTTTACCCTTATCTAAGTCAAGCCTCTTTACGCGCGGGAGATAAGTATATTAACCTGCTTAGTAGCTTATCACCACCACGTAGAAACGTGAAGTACGCCTTTCACTATTGCAGAGCACGTTAAGCAAAGGCCGCCAACGCGGCTAAAGGAATTGATTTTAGCGCTTTACACTAGTTAATTAAATAAAATCGTTAGGCCTCTTAAAACCTCCAAGTACATATCACCCCTTAGCAATTTAGTAGTTAAGCCCTTTAAAACCCTTTCTTTTTTATGTTCGCCTACGTGTGGGAGTCTATTATAGGTCTTACTATAGGATTTTACCTCTTGAGTTAGGTAATTGGTAATTACCCTTAGTACCATGCCTTAAAAACTCTAAGGACTAAATTGGCAGGAAATACTATTTAAGCCTGGGATAATTATCGTGATCTTTTCCTAAAACCTATAAGGATGTTTAATATTAATTACAAGTTACTTATGGATTTCGCTAAGATTTGGAGTAATACAAAGAAGTATAACAGAAATCTTTAAAACCTTTTCTACACTAAGATAATGCCCTTTTAAAATATTTTCAAGTAAATAGAGGTCCCTCCTTTTAGTTTTCACTTATTATTCCCCGGAATCCTTACAAAGCACGCCAAAGACTACTATCTAATCTTCCTAACTGACGTCAACACGTTTCGCAAAATCTACGATAGTATAAAAGGTTATTTCGAGTATGACGCTCACCTCGCATAATATTATACAACTTGTGCGACTACGAGGTGAAATATAATAAGGATAATGAAAAAAGAGAAGGAATTACTAATATAAGTCCTTAATTGAATACTTAACAGGTTAATATTGTATTAAAAAGCAATAAAGCAAGTCTAAATTAACGAAGTTACACTTTATGAACAGGTACAGGTAATAATTATAAGCGTTAGCGAATTCGAATACGCTCTATAACGTCTAAATGCTACTTGCGAAAGTTTTTTTTAGCTAGTTGTGGTCCTCTTTTACCACTGTAATAACGCGTACACCAAAATCGTTTAGTATGTATTCCTAAGCCAGCTACTTTCTTAATGTAAATTAAAACGACCTTACGGTAGTTAATTACGTCTACCACAAATACGGGCGCCCACAACGCCTAAAGTTTGGTCTATTAGCCTTAAATTGGAGGCAATAGCTACATTGGCGTTAGTAAGATTTAGGCGAACCTGTTAACCGTAAATATTATTTTCGTGATAGTAGCAAAAGATATTGAATTTGTGGTAAGTCTAGTTACTAGTTAACTCGGTACTCCCCTGCTAATCTTAATAATAAAAAAGTAGTATACTACGCCTAATGCCCTATTATTTCGAAATAAGAGTACTTAAATCAAATTGCAAACGTTAAAGGCGATAAGCAAATGAACATCGCTAACGCTTTTGAACAGATTAAGTAATACGAAGATACTACTTTTGGCATAGCCTAGTAACTAGCCAACCATGCCTTTCTATACCATTTAAGTGGTAAATACCCTTACCTTTACCCTAATTAAGCCTCTAATCCCTTATATGCCTTTAACTTTTATAATCGTTACGCGGACCACACATTTTAGGGTATTATGTCAGATATAGATGTAGTAAGATACTTAACAGGAAGCTATTCGCAGTATGTGGCATTAAGACGGGGAAATATTAAAACGACTAAAATCGATCGTTAAAATGTTGTTAAAACCAAAATTAACTTTAACCCAAGCGAATAACCATTTTTCCTAAGTATAAAGGTAATTTAAACAGTTGTGGGAGCAATTACGTTTTACATCATTAAGTCTTTTACCCTTTTCCTTCTCTGTTTAAAAGATATAAAGACCCTCAGCATTAACGTCGACGTCAGCATAGATAAACTAATAAAAAAAGGACAAAGGTTTCTACTCGCTTTTAAGTAAGAGTATTTATAGTTTTATCTTTAAGGTTCGGAAGTAATAGTGTTAAACTTAATGGAGCCGGAGATACGTTAATTATGCTGGCGCTTTAACCATTTAGCCGTTAACAGATCATATAAAGTTTTAAAGTCCGTAGGGTATAAAAATATGGAATACTTTACCCTAAAAGCTATTGAAAGGCTTTACCACTATTTACAAATGTATGCCTAAACCCCCCAGATATTTAAGTTTATATTAAAGGAAAATAGGGCCTTTAACTATACAATTTTTATTAATGTATTTTATTTAGATAACAAGCCTATTTTTTATATCGTTAACTCTGTAACATTTGTTCATAAAGTTTAGTTTCTAATTTCCATTTACGTAAAAGATACGTAGAAAATATTAAAGAAATTTTGGATTAACACGTACTTAAACCTACCTAACGTCGTTATTTACGACGTTAACACTAATTTTACAACGGTAAAATTTCAAAAATATGCCAAGATAATGGGTATCTAATACAAATAGGTACCTGTAGAAACCAATTAAAGCATTAGGAAGGTTAAAAGGGTATACGCCTTACTTCGCCGAACGAAAGATTAAAAGCTATACAAATCTTGAGGCACGCTTATAAATAGTAATAAAGGTTTTAAACGATATTATAAGTCTTAATGGCTTAATGTTAACGTTCCTAGTCTTTAGGTCGTACCTACGCCTAACGAGTAAATCTCTGCCTTCAGTAATTACTTAAAAACGTGTTACGACTTACAGTAAAGCTTTAAAGAAACTGCGAAGAAGATCGGCACGCCGCTAGGTTAATAACGCCCTTAATAACAGAAACAACCCTTTAACAATCGACGTGCATGCTTTGACGTTACAAAGTAAAGTCCTCGTATGGCGAAAA
This sequence comes from Anisogramma anomala, assembly GCA_038502455.1. Lineage (NCBI taxonomy): Eukaryota > Fungi > Ascomycota > Sordariomycetes > Diaporthales > Gnomoniaceae > Anisogramma > Anisogramma anomala. Next base: position 31,967,386 of record JASMMZ010000002.1, on the reverse strand, counting down.
ACGGGCAAATGAGAGGCCTTATACAAGATGTTAAGTATCATAAACTTTAAAGTAGTTATTAAAACTACTAGCGGTCCTATATTCTTTTAAACCACTTAGGCTAAACCCTATATTAGGGATATTAAAGATAAAGACCCTTAAGCCCTTTAAGCCAAACTATCGAGCCAATACGAACATCTTCCACCCATTATTTACGAGCTAATCGAACGTTACCGGCACGGACAACCCCTGAAAAAGAAAACCGTTAAAAGAAAAAGAATATACACCAGAGCGTATTTACAATAATACTTAGATAAATAGAAAAGAAAAGGATAACAAAGACCTAATACTAAAGTTCCGAGTATAAAGTATTATTAAGACCTCCAGAAAACCTTTTAAAGAAAATAACAAAGTTGAAATTAACGGCTTAATAAGTTGTGGAATTATATAATTCGTACCAAAAACCTATTTTAACCTCCAAAACCCAAATGTCACGATCTTTAAGTCGAGGATTATTTACGAGATTAAAGGCAAAACGACAGGGTTACTGTACGAAAAGTCACGATTAATCGATTAAAGATACGGCGATAAAAGTAAGGACTAAATCCTTATGTAATCGCCAACTATTTAGAAAATCAACTAACGCTTACTAATTACTTTAATAACAAGTTTACCAGTTAAAATTAAAGGAAAATTCACGTTTAATAGCCGTAATATTACGCAAGCCTATACGTAATCAACAACGAACCTATAACGAATTATATTGCTAAAACTGTTATAGAAACTTCGTGTTATGTACCTTTTAAACACGGTAATACGATATATTAAGCCACTATATGTATTAGTTCAAGCAGGTGTTTACTAGTTACTAAACTATTTATCGCACTTTAAATTACGGCTAACGATAAAGTTTTTAATATATAATCCTTATTTACTCATAACGTAGAAGAAGGACTTCGAAATAATAAATATGTAAATTAAAGATATCTTTTTCATCAGTATAACTAGTTTTATAATATTAAAATAAAAAATGATTAAGGACTCTAAGTTTTAAATATATAAGCTGATAATGAAACTAACGGAAAATACCAAGTTAGACTTTAATAAATCTTCAATCCGTATACTTGGTGTTAATACCTGCCTTAACTTTTGCTAAAAGGGTTAAGAGTCTATTTTAGCTATAATTAACAAGGCCAACAAGGACAAGGCTTAACGGTACTTAAAATAACGTATTTCAGGTAACTAAATCATTACCCCATGCCAACCGAGAGCCCTTTACAATTTATTCATTACGGTATAAGTACGAATACTAATGGATAAAGACTTTAACCAGTTGAATAAAAAGCTTAAATGACAGATACGGAACTTGGACCGCGGGATTAATATAATATTAATCGACTTTTTAAAGGCTAAATTAATAATCTTTATAAACAGATTCTTCATAAATAACACCGACTTATCTTTACAAATCGGCTTTATAATAACCCTTATTAACGAAGATTAGCGGGAATATTAGTTTAGCATTATCGGAAATCTAATTTACTAGTTTTACATTAAAAAAAAGAAGATTATGTAAAGAGTACTGGTATCGGAGGTTTATAGCATAATGAAGGACTTTAACGTAGATATGACATTATAAAAAACCCTTAACCTTATTAACAAGAAGTTAAAGATTCTTCCTATTCTTGTGTTAATCTATATCAACTTAAGAAACCTTTTTGAATACCTTTTAAAACTCGGAACCACTAGCGAAAAACGCCTAATAATCGATGTAATGGTACTTCGTAAAACCTATAAAAAGAGGGAGATTAAGGAATTCCGATAAATTAATGGCAAAGACAACTCCGTAAATACCATAACGAAGGCGGTACGAAACAAAGCCTTGAAAAGGTTTATAAAAAGCAATGGGCTGACCATACATATTAAAGGCTACGTTAATAGGCCTCCCGGAAAGCCCAAATCACGTAACGGCGGATAGAGATGTGCTAGCAAACCGGAAGACTGCTAGGGGATCAATAATGGTGATTTATTTAAATAGTATAGTGAAAGTAAAGGCTTGCAAAAGTCTATAGCGAAGGAACTATTTATAGGAGTTGATAAACTCGAACCTCGTGGCAACGGAGTAATTGAGGTCAATCAGAGTTAATTTGTATGAAATTAGGTGCAATTCAATATACGATTCAACTGGAATTAACAGAGGTCTAGCTAGTTAACGAGGAAGCAATTCAGTAGTAACCGGAAAAAATTAGTTAGCCATACTAACGTGTGCGCACAAACTAAAAAGCCACCAGTATTGAAATAGTATTACATGCAATGCAGTAGGTCAACTTTACTGTAAGTAGAGTTAACCATACTGCAAGTATATTGCTTTGTACGGACTTACCACATTAGGTATAAGTCGAGTGCAGTACACTACACTTCACTTTAGGGCATAGGCCAAGCAATTAGCTATACAAATTACAATGCAGACCGGCTAACAGTCTGTCAAACCTAGAAAAATACATCCACCATCTGACCACACAATACTAATGTTACTTCGATCAATCGAATCGATAACGTTGCAATGTCTAAGGCCTACCAAAAAAATCTTAATTAAATATGAGCGGTTTATATGAAACTTTTTGACTTTAAAAATCTACGGCATAATTGGAAAATTGGATTTCGGAATTACCATAGCGATAACGGTTCGGATAATCATTTTAAACCTTGGTTTAAAACTCTTCCTTTTATTATTTAATACTAATTCTTTTTCAATTTACGAATACATTGTTAAGCTTGGTATTACAAATGAAAAACGCCTTATAATCGATATTATAGCCTTACAAAAATCATACGAACGCCGCAAAATTGAGGAGATACAATAGATTAACGGAAAGTCAAACCCAGCATATATAATGACTAAAGGCACCCCGAATAAAGTATTGAGAGAATTAGTATTAACGAGCATACTTTTCGTTAGCGTTGCTAAAAAGGCTTTACAACCTCGCTCCAGTTAGATATTTTATACCCCATATTTATCTTTTCCCCTTTATTTTGCCCATTTGCATCTCTGTTGGCATTTCATTGTTGTTGAGATTGGCTATTTGTACCGTTATTAACATTTTGTTGTTATTTGGATTTACTATTGACATCGCTTTTTTATATTTTTGTCGTTTATTAGATCTACTATTTACGCTGCTTTTATAGTGTTATTATTTTCATTATTACTATTTACATCGTTACTAAATACATTGTTCTTTCCTATCTTGAACATTTATTACTTATATTAAGATTTTGTTTTTGAAAATAATGTTATTTCTTTATATCAAACTATACTGAGGCTAGGCACACTAGCCGAAATATAAAAATAGGCAGCTAATAGCTGCTAAAGGGGGAGGGGAAGGGCGGCACCGCATCCGCGTCATTCTTTTCCTAGCCCCTTTCATTCTTACCGCTAGCGGTTGTTATCTTTTTAAGCTACCGGTTAGCGCTTATTATTAATTAACATCGGCTTATTTTATTTATATACGAAAGTAGTTATTTTTACAAGCGCCCTAAATGATGAATTATTATAGTGGTAAATTATTATTCATAGTTAGGATTACGAGTTTACAGTAAACTTACTGTAATGACAGTGAATGCATAATAGCGCCTCGGTTTACGACCCTAAAATCACTGGAACGAGAGTTTATCGGTTGTCAATCCGCTCGTGATGGTAGTAGCGAGCCGATCGACCCTTATTTATAAAGACATTAAAATAATTCAAATTAAGGGGGAAATTCATAATACAAACTGCGTTATAACTTTGTTAAGTTACA